>CATNWD010000078.1:0-168711 GCA_951230895.1 Carpatolechia fugitivella | reverse complement strand
CAAGGAAAAAATATCTGTGTGAGACTTTCCCCAGTTTTGGTTAGGACGTTGCAGGCTGAATCACCTGATTGTCCCGAAAAGAAAGATGATTCCGTGCTTCGGAGGGCACGTTAAGCTAAAATGGTTACTATCTATACCTTGATTTTTAATTTTGTTAGATGAATATAATATTTCTAAGTTGTATTCTGTTAAAGTTACTACATACTTACAATAAATAAAATAAAAATACTACACAAAGTAAAATTTAATGTGGGAGAATATTTAATAAAGCCGGGTATCATCTTCAGATAACCGCAGGTTGCAAACAGTTGCTTAATATTTCTATTCTAATGCAAAAAAAACTTTAAAAAATGCATAGAACCAAAAAATTGGAGTATTCTCAATCTTACATATTAGCAATGCTATTAAAATAACAATTCTTTCATGCACACTTCACTTTAATTTCGTATTGTATGGCCACAGATAAAAAAAGTACAGTGTAAACCATACAAGTTTCTAATAGAGGTTTGCACAAGACACTGGAATTGTTATTTTAATTGCATTGTATGTAAATTTATGATTTGCCTGTCTTGTTATAATAGAGGTTATAAAAATGTACATGTGAAAAAAGGTTTTGCGACAAGCGACCTGAGATCTGTCAGAATTAAAAATCAAGGTCATTACACGAGCCAAGTCAGTGGCCTTTGGCGGCTCTATAACACCACCAGGGTTTGTGAGGTCGGTTGTCGATATTACACGATGATGATGATGAATTTATGTTTCACTACAGGAGGTTCCGGGTTCGGATCCCGGTCGGGAGTGAGGACACTATCTGACGAAAATCTGTTTTTAACACCAACCTTATGGGTAGTTCAGTAAGGGTCAGTTAAGAGTGGATAGGATATCTTCAAGTGGCTTATTAAGGGGATTCTTTTTTCCAGAAATCCCCATAATCTAATTATGTAAATAATTGTTTTTATTTAATTTAAATACTGTAGTTGTTTCATGTTATCAAATTTACCTAGTAATTTAGCGCTAATCTTACTGTTTAATAACATATATGTTATTTTTCCCGCAAATATGGACAACTTTAAAAAAAATACAAATAGGCATTGCTTTCAGGATGAACACTGGCAGTCAGTCGTCTGAAATATTTAACATTTTGCATGAGTTAAAACATTGCAATAGTATTAGGTCCTTACATATGAAATTGGCGTTTTGTATGGGAGGAACAAAAAGTCGAAAAATTTTTATATAGTATATTTATTTAATCAAAGTATGAGCCATTGTAATCTATGCACTTTTGCCATCTCATAGGTAGTTCATTGATCCCTTTACTAAAAAAACCATTCGGACGGGAATCAATAAAATCTTTGAAGGCGATTTGGACTGCCCCATCTGAGTTGAATTTTTTCCCTTGCAAGAAGTTATCCAAATTTCGAAAAAAATGGTAATCTGTTGGAGCAAGGTCCGGGGAGTACGGTGGATGCCTTAGACATTCCAATTGAAGCTCTTCTAATTTGCTAGCCGTCTGTTGTGCAGTGTGTGGTCTAGCGTTGTCGTGAAGCAGCAGTGGCGTAGAGCGATTGACCAGCCTCGGTTGTTTACCAGCTATCTTTTCCATCATGGTTTGCAATTGCTGACAATAGTCATCTGCCGTAATCGTCTGGCCAGATTTGAGAAAACTGTAATGAACGACACCGGCGCTAGTCCACCAAACGCTTACAAGTAACTTTTTATTGGTCAATTTTCGCTTGGAGCAGGCTTTGGCTGGCTTGCCAGGGTCCAGCCATTGCGATGAGCGCTTCCGATTATCGTAGAGAATCCACTTTTCATCACAGGTAATGATTCGATTTAAAATCCCTTCGTTATTGTGCCGGTCAAGTAATGTAACGCAGCAGTTGACGCGCGTTTGCCGGTTTGCTTCACTCAATTCGTGAGGAACCCACCTTTCAAGTTTTTTAATCTTCCCAATTTGCTTCAAGTGGATTAAAACAGTTTTATCACTAACACCGAAGCCTGCAGCTAACTCGGACGTGGTTTGCGATGGATCCGCTTCCACAATAGCCTTCAATGCTTCATTATCAACTTGGGTCTCCGGCCGTCCACGGGGCTTGTTTTGCAGGTCGAAATTTTCAGAACGAAAACGTTGGAACCAAAAACGCACTGTGTTTTCTTTTGCGACACAACCGCCATACACATTATTAACCCTTCGAGCCGTTTCCGCAGCACTGGTGCCACGGTGGAACTCGTACTCGTAAATAACGCGATATTTCAAATTTTCCATTTTGTAAATCGAGCGATGCAAACAGAAAAAAGATAAGTAAAAAAACAAATGAATGACGGTTTACGAAACACAACTACATGTGGAAATAGCTGTATAAATTTGAATTTTGAATTCCTAACCAAATAGGAGAAATTTGTGATCAAAGTGGCCAGTACGACAAAACGCCAATTTCATATGTAAGGACCTAATACTTCTAAGCTACAAGAAACGTATGAAGCATTTTAAAGTCCCTATACTATACAATCAGATTTATTTAAACATAAAATATATATTCTTTATGTAAAGCATTCAATAATTATGTGACGTTAAATCATTTAGATCCAGACACAAGAAAAACATCTAGAACAGCTACCAATTTAGTTTTACTGAATAGATTGCTTTTTCCTTCAGATCCGTTTCTATCTAACATAAGACCATTGAGTAAATTTCAAAAATCTGCCTTCAAAAAGGAAATATTATCTCTACTTCTTTAATTTCCAGGACTATATTAATTAAAAAGATAACAACTTCTACAGAGCGCCTGCGCCGATACTGCAGCGGCTAAATTTGGCGGTTCATCGGGGGCTCCATATTTGTGATGCATTTTCGAAATTATTGCAGACAAGTGAACAATATAAAATCTTTATGGTTTTAGCATTCAAATACTCCTTCAAGTTATGAATTAAAAATCCCAGCTTCTTAGTAGCTTTTGAAACACATGTCATGTCTCATGTCATGTATTTTGAAATTCTAGAGTAATAGAAGCACCTTCATAACTGTAATTTTATCCTTGAAGAAGTCATCATCATCTGTAAATCCAGATCCTAAACTTTGTGTCAAGTATTTCTAAAAACACGCGTCTACATTCTTCTTATTGTGTTTGCTAACTGAACCTCCTATATGCCAGCTGACGCCCCGTGTCTACTGTTAGGACATGTTGTTATTCTGCTCTTGTATGTATGTCGAACAAAAGCGACCCTTTTTTGCCACCAAATTAACATTTTCATACGACATCGATGCTATATAAAATATTGCATAAACTGCATTCGCAAAGACATTGGTTATTTAAATAATAAAACAACGTAAAAATATTTAAACCCTTTATTGTACACAATAAACATGAAAATGACAATAACAAAAGAAAAACGACACAACATGCCTACGAGCCTTTGTTGTGTTTAAAGGTTATAATAATTAATCTTCTTCATCATCGTGTGGGTTATAAAGTTGACAAGCGAATTCACAAACCCTATTGTCAGTGTTATAACATTACCTTTTATTCCTCCGCAGCACTTCCTCCGGTAATCAAGGAAGGTCCAGAAGATCTGGTGAAGGTGGATGGTTCAGAAGCCGTGCTCAAGTGCCGCGTCACCGGCGCGCCCAAGCCCGTCGTCTCCTGGGTTAGGACTCAAGGATCGGGACGCATCAATATTACTGGCGGAAAGTAAGTCACTTTTAGATCTAGAAAAACAATATATAAGTCGTTGTACAGAGACTCGTGATTATGTGTGATAGTTCAATGGTATCTTGAGGCCGCATTATTATCACATAGGTACATACATAAGATCATGAGATCGCGCTCCTCCCCGAAAGGGTAGCTTTAGGGGGCTCGCAAGGAGAAACGCTTTTTAGCTGTTTTCATCAGCAACAGCTTATATAGGTCCCCACCGAGCAGCTCGAGGCTACCCTGAATTATGACAAGCAGGCCTTATCTACCACATTAGCCCAGTGCGGTTTGGTCGACTTCACACACAACACAACCTTCGAATTTATTAACAGGAGTTTGCAGGTTTCATCAAATCATAATTTTCTTTACTCAATCAGGTTTCATCAAACATCAATCAGGTTTCATCATTTTCTTTACTCTAAGAGCGTCGAATAAACATATATACGTAAATTCGAAATTCGAAAACATAATCAGTATGAGTATGAGGTGGGGATCGGACCCACGTCTCCCGAATGGAAGACAGCGGCCCAAGACACTACACCACCGACGCTCTATATTAATGGCAATAATAAGAAATTGTTAATTCCAAACAGGAATTCCATACCTAGATCGAAATGCTGATTTTTCTTAGAGTTCAGATAATAATTACGAAGTAAAAAATATTTTTTAACATAACATGTTTTAACGCACTAAAAAGTTTAAAATAATTGTTATAAGAGATTGTTATTGGTGTATAACTCTTGATTTGTAGGACTTGAAACGAAAAACGTGGGGAGCATGGAATATTCTAAGAAGTTGAGAAAGAGGTGATGCCTGAAAAACAGCATAGCTTCATACCTTTTCAGTGTCTTACTTATTTTCATGTCTGTCTACATAACATGTAGTTAATGTAATGACAAACCTTCTAATTGTTATGAGTGCCAAGGGGTTATAATATGTGTTATGTCTTGAAAGCTTACAAATAGTTATTAATAGTATATTATTTGCAGTGCAATTCAATTGTTGTGTTTTTTTACTATTGGAAAGACTTGCGTTTGACCACCATTCTAGCTGATAGAAATTGAAGGTGAAAGATGGACCACGCTCGCCTAGAAGATGTCTATGATTTTTTTTATAAAGGGACAAATTTCTATCAATAAATTTTTGAGAAATACTGTTATGGACGTATTTATGCTTCAAAATCTACTCTATGCATTCCAAGTTTTTCGTTTTAAGTCCTAAAAGAGTACTTACTACACCAATGAAAATCTCAAAAAAATATATTTCATACTTTTTAGTGCGTTAAAACGTGTTATGTTAAAAAAAAAAATAACTTTATAAATTATTTTGTGCTTTTAGTCCAGCCTATTTAAATTTTGCAAGATACCCTAAACATCACCCTAATATTACCCTAATATTTTTTTAACAACACGTTTTATTAACGCACTAAAAAGTATAAAATAAATTTTATTGAGATTTTTATTGGTGTAGTACTCTTGTAGGACTTAAAACGAAAAACGTGGGGTGCATGGAGTGGATTTTGAAGCATAACCGTGTTTCTCAAAAAACTATACATTAGAATTTAGCCTCTTTATAAAAAATTCATAGACATCTTTTATACGAGCGTGGTCCATCTTTCACCTTAATACTCACCCAACACCTACCCTACACCTAGCTTACACCAACAAATGTGTTTTTACTTACTTTACTTACTTACCAACCCTACACCCACCCTACACCTACCTAACACCCACCCTGCACTCACCCTACATAAAATATGTTGAACAGTCCGATCCCCTATTTTTGAGTTTTTTCGTTACAAACATACAAAAGTACAAATCTTTCCTCTTTATTATATTAGTATAGATTTCCATCAGCTAGAATAATGGTCAAACGCATGTCTTTCCAATAGTAAAAAAACACATCAATTGAATTGCACTGCAAATAATATTGTGCAAATAACGATTTTTAAGTTTTCAAGACATAACAACCCCTGGCACTAATAAAAATTAGAAGACATTTATACACTGTCATTAAATTAATAATATGTTGTGTATCAATAAGTAGTAACAGACAGACATGAAAATAAGTGAGACAATGAAAAGGTTACAGCGTCAGCTATGCTGTTTTTCAGCCATCACCTCGTTCTCTATTCTTATATAGAATATCTATTCGATGCACCCCACGTTTTTCGTTTTAAGTCCTACAAGAGTACTACTCCAATAAAAATGTCAATAAAAATTATTCTATACTTTTTAGTGCGTAAAACGTGTTTTAAAAAAAAAATATTTTACTTTTTTATTATTAGTTTCCTAGTAGCCCGCCCCGGCTTCGCAAGGGTAGAATAATTCATACACATTTTTAACCAACTTCAAATAGGAGGAGGTTCTCAGTTTGCATTTCAGCAGTGCGCCCGCGACTGCGTTCTAGCGGTCCGCCCGCGGCTATGCTCGCGTTGGTAATATTCTCCCGTGGGAATAATACTTTTTGCCGTAAAAAGTATCCTTTGTGTTATTCCAGGGTACAAACTATCTCCATTCCAAATCGATTGAGTACTTTAAGCGTGAAGGCGGAACAAACTTCCAAAAATATTTTTACATTTATAATATTAGTGTGAGAAGAGTTAAATATTGTCATCATCAACAGCTCATATACGTCCCCACCGAGGGGCTCGAGCCTACCCTGATTTAGAGTGATAAGGCCTTAGTCGACCACGTTGGCTCAGTGCGGGTTGGTTAAATATTGTATTTAGGTTGAAATCTGCGAAGGCCCGGATAGCCAGAGGAGCTGCAGAAATAGTGAAGAATATCTGACCAGCCCCTCAGTGGGGACGTACTGTTGATGATGATATAACTATACCTATAACTTCATTTTCTTTCATTAATACTCTGTTGTTTAGATCGTGGATAAATATGGCTGTTGTTATCCCTTAAATAAATAAATAAAATAAAATAAACACTTGATTTCAGATACAACGTAACTCCTGAGGGCGACCTGGTGATTCGCGAAGTCTCTTTCGCTGACGCCGGGTCTTACGAGTGCTACGCTAAAAATGAGGTCGGCGAAGTTTCTGCCTTGGGGTCGTTGACTGTGAAGAGTAAGTACAGTATATTGCCTGTAGCATGGGAAACCTATCAACGTTTTGTAATGCTAACGCTCTGAACGTGAACGATTTTTAATTTTTCACGTAGGAACAAATCGACTTTAATTTTTCAACATAATTTTATTAACTGGTTTCTCATAAACAGATAGACTTATGTATGACTAGCGGTCCGCCCGTGGCTACCGCTCGCATTAAGATTTTCTCGTTGGAATAGCAAAATATTACTGGAGAAATAAGCCTATAACGGAATACGTGGTAATTTGTGGAGGTGGTTCAAGTCTTATATATCTAATCGCAGTCAAAAAGTTGTCGTCAATGGATTTGATTCCGGTTTCATCCCTGTCACTTCTGGGGTTCCTCAAGGCTCGATACTGGGCCCACTGATGTTTGTCTTATTCATAAACGACGTAGGCGCATGTTTTAAGTTTAGCAATTATCTTCTTTACGCGGATGATCTTAAAATATTTCATAAAATTGACAACTATAATGATTGTATAAGAATTCAACAGGACTTGGACCGCTTTTCTTCTTATTGTACACAAAACAAATTAGAACTTAGTTTAAACAAATGTAAAGTAATAACATTTTCAAAGAAATTGAACACGGTTTATTACCCTTACTCGCTATATAATGACAGAATCGACCGAGTCCAGTTTATAAGAGACCTTGGAATCACACTTGACGCTAAATTACATCTAGATTTGCACATAGACAATATTATCAATAGATCATACAAAATGTATGGCTTTGTTATGCGAACATGCTGTAATTTTACTCGCCCCTCAACATTCTTGTATATATATAAAAGTCTTATACGATCACAGTTGGAGTATGCAGTGCCAGTCTGGAATCCTTATTATAACAAGTATACAGAAACCCTTGAATTAGTTCAGAGAAAGTATTTAAGACGGATTTATTTTAAATTCTCTCGTAGACGCCAACCGTATGTAAATCTGCTTAAAAAATTTAATTTATTGACTTTTAAAAATAGACGTCTTCAGTTACAGTCACTTTTCTTATATGATATCTGTAATAGTAAGTATGATAGTATCGCTCTTAGTAATGAATTGTATTTCAATGTGCCTCGTAATTTCCATATTCGAAGAGCTAACACATTATTTACCACTAAAACTTGCAGAAGTAATGCAGGTAAACGTTCACCATTGTATCGTATTACTCAATCGTACAATATCTATTTCAATGATATTGATATTATGACCGTAAGCGTAGGTGAGTTTAAAAGAAAATTAATAGCAGTATTAGAAAATATACCTCCAACCTAGAAAAAAGTAAGCACTTGTGTTTGCCTTGTGTCTGGATGTTGTTTATCTACATAGGTATGTATTTATCTATGGGGGTAATGTATATCAGCTGTCTGATACCCATGGTGCGGGCTCTGCTTAGTTTGGGATCAGATCGCCACATATTATTTTGTATATTTAGCAAGGTGTCAGGGAAAATAGCGTAAAATAGCGTAAAAAACTGTATGAACTACCATACATTTAGTAATCTGTGGTTGTCGGTGCAGGTTGCACAATAAACTCTGTTTAGCTTGTAAATTAGAATAAGTAATACCCTATTGTGCAACCGTTTGATAACCCTAATAAAAAAAAAAAAAGGACTTTTTCCCGTAAAAATACCTCATGTGTTAATCCAGGTTACATCCTATCTCCATTTCACATTTTATACAAATCCGTTAAGCGTCAAAGTCAAAGTAAAAAATTATTTATTTCCATAGGATGTTATTACATCACTTAGATCCGTCATTACATTTTTTGGGTGAGTTCACTAACACAATGGCGGAATCTCGTCGTCGCATCTCTACCCTATTTTTTTTTTTGACGTGGGGAAATCCTCATGGATACCCAGTCACCCCGGGGAGGCGACTGGGTTATGTCGGACTTCTACCGACTCTCTTACTTGGTGGGACAAAAATAACTTTTATTTGGATTTGCAATACTTCAATCTTCATAAATATATAATACTGGACATTAAAAACAATGTGTAAATATTGGAACAAAATAGTAACACAACAGACATAAAATATAGTTTTTTTAGTTAAAAACATGTTTATGGTATAAAATAGCTATATTAACTCTAAAAAATAAATTTATAATACACATAGTGTTTAGTTTAATTTATATATAACTAATTTTGAATACAGCAAAACAACGGACAGAGTAATGCGACAAGCCCCCACATTTACTCGAATTAATTAAAATTTTAAGATAATAGATTAAATTATTTAATAAAAATAAATCAGTTTTTGGACCGGGTAGGTACAAAAAAAATAAAATCGCTCACTTATTAATTTTAAATAAATATTTACTTAGCAGACGAATATTTAAATAAATGTGTCGAAATTATAGCCTTTTCCATAAGATTTTTTTCATTACACCTTGCTCGAAAATTAAACTTACAAAAGCAGTAAACCGTGCGGTAAACGCGTTTTAGCGCACTAGTGCGATTTTATTACAATTTTTTTTTAATTCTTACGGTCTTCAGAATTTATTATTCAGCCAGAATCATTTTGACAATAAAAAATATTTAAATCGATTCATACAAAGAGAAAAGTATTTTATATTTTTTTATTTCAACTAATTGTATCAAAAATATTATCAGCCAGTATTATTTTAATTATAAAAATAAAATTATCTTGATTTAACAAATAATATTCGTAGAGGCTGAATGTCCGCCAGAGCCTTTCCTCCGTAATGCTTATAAAAAAGAAACACATTATCGTTTTGTAGTTGGCGCCAAGTTTGTAAAATTTTCATTTAATTGTTTTTTTACATTTAATGTTGTTTTATGAGTTTTTTAGTGTTGATATTTAATGATAAATGTGAATAGTAAGGATACTCAAAATGGGCGCGATATAATAAAGGTTAGTTTTTACAACTTCTACATGATCCATTTTACTTGTAGTATCATAGCTTTTGTAGGGTACTATGTATGTACCTTTCTTAACCATTTCAATTTAATTATTTACTATCAGTTTTCTCACAAGTGTATTGAAAAACGTCGTATAACACACGGATCTTAGGTTTTATAACAAACTCGTGACATTATAAACCCTCGCCTGCGGCTCGGGCTTACAAAAGTCACCTCGTTTGTAATATGCCACCTACGATCCTTGTATCGTAATGTACTATTTTGCTTATCCCCGACTACCTAAGCCTACTGCTATCAATTTATGGCAAGTAACTATAACAGTATTAAAAAGAGACACACCTACCTAGCCAATGTTATTTCCGTTAAAGAACAGAGATGTTTCACCCACTCCGTGTTGCTATGTTCACTCAATGTTGCTATGTTCACTCAATGTTGCTATGTTCACTCAATGTTGCTTTGTTCACTGCATTAATGGTTTTTAACCGACTTCAAAAAGAGCAGTTACTTAATTCGAGTATTTTATGTATGTTGTTCGATATCTCTGACTGACTAGAAAAGGTAGTACTTACAAAATTGAAAATATTTTCTTAACGCGATCATCAACAGCTCATATATACGTTCCCAACGAAGGGCTCGAGCCTACTCTGAATTGGAGCGATAATGCCTTAATTGACCATTCTGGCCCAGTGCGGTTTGGTCGACTTCACACACAACCATTGAATTTCTTCGCAGAAGAGTGTAGGTTTCATTCATTACGATGTTTTCCTTCACCGTAAGAGCGTCGAATAAACGTACATGAATTCGAAATTCGAAAACAAATACCAATGCTGTATTCCGTCACGTACCAACAACGTGGTGAGGATCGAACCCGCGTCTCCCGGACGGAACGGAAGACAGCGGCCCAGCCACTAGACCACCGACGCTCCCAATGACTTATGAACGTGACTGTACAACCTCACATTACTTTTTTTCTTACTGACTAACGTTTAGAGTGTCAAACTATGGCTGTTAAATAATAATAAAAAAACGGCAAAGCACGTGTCGGGCCACGCAAAGTGTAGGGTTCCGCAGTTGTCCAATACTACTTAGGTACCTGTTTAAGACAGTAACGTTTACCGAATTTTTCACTAGTACAAGTACATTTTATAAGTAGGTCTGTAATTCAGTAACCTGTAAGCCTACTTGATGTTGATAATTTTACTAAATACTACTACCATGTTTTTTTTACATTTCCAAAAACGGTTTGCTGGTAGGGGGGGGGGGGGGGGGGCCTTGACTCTAACAAAATGAGCACTTGAAAACAAAATATTTCTTAAACATACACTAGCATAAGTAAATCCCTACTTTAAGTGTACCATAGGAAGCCTAATAATCTTTGTATTGCTTCACTTCTACAAAACATAGAGTTACCAGAAATAGACCAAAAAAACTATGTTTGTTACTAAATATTTTTATTACCAAACTCACAAATTTACAAATTGGAGTTAACAGGTTTCTCCCAAACACCACAGTATTTATAACCATACCATAATATTACAGCTTTCTAGTACTAAGTTTCTCTAAGCTAAGCCACGGACAAACAGACAGACAGACAGACGGACATGGCGAAACTATAAAGGTTCCTTGTTGACTACGGAACTCTAAGAGTAGACGGATAACGAGGCTAATTTCTCACTGTGGCGCTCTAATTCTTAATTGTAGTTCGTCCGTCCTTTTCACCTGTTAAAGATTAAAAAGGGACAGGAGAAGGCCATCCTAATATTTGAGCTGTCAAACATCGAATTTCACACTCCCTACCGGGACACGATCGGGCTGCCATTGTGCTTACTCCGGGCCATTATAATTTATTGTAGTGGCGCGGCGAGGCGCATGGCCGGCGGTCCGATCTGGCCCTTTTTGTTATTATTGTTTTGTTTTTTATGTACCCACTTCGCTTCCTTCATCTGTTACTTCTGTATTGTTTTTGTGTACCGCATAAATTTCTTTCTTTCTTTTCTTTTTGAATTTGACCCTTATGGCCGTGTCGATTGCACAATTTTAGAGAGCATTTAAAACATGCGATTTAAAAATCTCTTAAACTGACAGCTACGCCTTATTTTAGGTTATCATTTATTCTTAATAATATCATTCGTTCATCTGAATTCATCTCCTCTCTTTCATTGGTCATTAAAACGAAAAGGACAGCTTGACTTTAAAATTAGGATTAGAACATGACTGTGTGAATCGGGGCCAACTTGTTGATGAGTTGCACTAACACTAACTACTTCGTGTTTCAGACGACCTCCCATCAGGGTATACATACTTAAGCTCCACGCGTGCGTTCTACAAGTACCACAAGGAGGAGGCCACGTGGGCTGATGCTGCGTCCACGTGCCGGTCGGAGGGCACGCGGCTCTTCCACCCAGACTCCGCCGAGGAGCTGAAACTAGTGTGGGAGAGGCTGGTTGATGATCATATTGGTGTATTATATTTGTATTTTAGCTTATTTACTGGTTTTTCTGATGTAGAAACACCAGGGGAATACAAGACCGTGGACGGTGAGTACTTTTACAAGCATTTAATAACTAAACCTTCTCATGCAAAGAGTCTTCACGTCATTGGTTTAAATCAAAGCTGTTCCTGCTAACCGATTCAAGTGTTGGTGTGTTATTCAGGTAATACTGAAATAATGTTCGAAGCTTGTTTCATATTACGGACTTAAAGTTTTGATCAGGCTAAAGCTTCTCATCTTAATGTATTTTTTACCAGTTGTCCGCTCAGCTCCGTCTGCATTATTTGCGACTTTTCCTGTACTAACACTAACATTTTTTCCCGAAGTAAACAGACTATTTTGTAAAACTGGCACAGCCAATTTGCAACTAGAGTCGTTAATTTAGCATTTGATAATGATGTGATGATAATGCATTCATTTAAATAGCAAATAGACGAACACACTAATTCAAGAGCAACCATTAATGACGATCAGACTATAGTGCGCTTGACACAAATTGGCCTCCTTGTTATTTTGTTTTAGTTTTCTCTGTACGCACTATACACTATGTAATCCAGAAGTAGTTCCCTTTTGCCGGAGCTCGGTCAGGCTTTACCCGCCGGCAGTATGTTAAACAACCTCCGCGGCCGACCGGCAGAGCGTCCAGCTCCACGCCGGGGTGCCGGGTTCACATCCCGGTGGGGACAATGCGGTCAAATACAAATAAGTTTGTTAAGTTTTAAGGTTTGTTGTGTTCAACAAATAAAATTATTCCGTGGTTCGTAAAGCTCGTTAAACCGTTGTCCGGCTATTATATCAATAGAAATTAGACGATTGAGTTACGAAGCCGTATGAGATCTCCTACATGGCTATTGAAATAAGTTTTTTTAAAGATGAACGACTTAAACGTGCTTTCTGTAGTACGGAAAATTTAACGTATCGGGCATTCAGGTAATTAAGCCTGCATTGTCCCATATAAACTTAATACACACTCACAAATATTTTATTTTACCACAGAATCCCCACCGGGATTCGAACCCATAGTCGGTATCGTCGCGTTGTATTTGTTAACCGCACGCTGTATTGTTCAACTTTGTTTTGTGCTTACAGGGCGCCCCTTTAGCCAAGTATACAATAAGTGGGGACCAGAACAGCCTGACTCTGGCCGGAACAATGAGTATCGCTGCGGAGTTCTTTACCCCTTTACTCGCATTAGGGGAGCGCTAGTAAAGGTCTCTGTGAGTGAAGGGCTCTATGTTGGTAGCTGCGAAATTCCTCTACCCTTCATCTGCAAGCACGAAGGTGAGTGACAGCGACAGACGTGACAACTGTCACTGCTGGTATGTCATTTTATTTTTGTGTTGACCGTGTGCTGTAGTGGCTAGGGCCTCTACCTCCTGTCCAAGAGACGTGGGTTCAATCCTCGCCACGTATTGATATTATTACGTTTATTCATCGCTCAGTAAAGGGAAACATCGTGAGGAAACCCGCACCATGCGAAGATTGTGTGTAAAGTCGAACCACCCGCACTGGGCTAGGTGGAGGCCTAATCACGCGCCTAATGGAGCCTACGCTCTCTCTCTCTCCCCTCAGTAGACACGAATATTAACTATTGTTGATAGTAAATTTTGGTTGACGGTGTGGTTTTCAGGCGGTTAACAAATACAACTCGACGATACCGGTTCGAATCCCGGTGGGGATTCTGTGGTAAAATAAAATATTTGTGAGTGTGTATTAAGTTTATATGGGACAATGCAGGCTTAATTACCTGAATGCCCGATACGTTAAATTTTCCGTACTACAGAAAGCACGTTTAAGTCGTTCATCTTTAAAAAAACTTATTTCAATAGCCATGTAGGAGATCTCATGCGGCTTCGTAACTCAATCGTCTAATTTCTATTGATATAATAGCCGGACAACGGTTTAACGAGCTTTACGAAGCACGGAATAATTTTATTTGTTGAACACAACAAACCTTAAAACTTAACAAACTTATTTGTATTTGACCGCATTACGGAGGTGCCGGGTTCGATTCCCGGTGAGAACACTGTCAAGGAAAAATATCTGTGTGAGACTTTCCCCAGTTTGGTTAGGACGTTGCAGGCTGAATCACCTGATTGTCCGAAAAGAAAGATGATTCCGTGCTTCGGAGGGCACGTTAAGCTAAAATGGTCTCGGCTACTATCTATACCTTGATTTTTAATTTTGTTAGATGAATATAATATTTCTAAGTTGTATTCTGTTAAAGTTACTACATACTTACAATAAATAAAATAAAAATACTACACAAAGTAAAATTTAATGTGGGAGAATATTTAATAAAGCCGGGTTTCATCTTCAGATAACCGCAGGTTGCAAACAGTTGGTTAATATTTCTATTTCTAATGCAAAAAACCTTAAAAAAATGCATTGAACCAAAAAATAGGAGTCATTCTCAATCTAACATATTAGCAATGCTATTAAAATAACAATTCTTTCATGCACACTTCACTTTAATTTCGTATTGTATGGCCACAGATAAAAAAGTACAGTGTAAACCATACAAGTTTCTAATAGAGTTTGCACAAGCCACTGGAATTGTTATTTTAATTGCATTGTATGTAAATTATGATTTGCCTGTCTTGTTATAATAGTGGTTATAAAAATGTACATGTGAAAAAAGGTTTGCGACAAGCGACCTGAGATCTGTCAGAATTAAAAATCAAGGTCATTACACGAGCCAAGTCAGTGGCCTTTGGCGGCTCTATAACACCACCAGGGTTTGTGAGGTCGGTTGTCGATATTACACGATGATGATGATGAATTTATGTTTCACTACAGGAGGTTCCGGGTTCGGATCCCGGTCGGGAGTGAGGACACTATCTGACGAAAATCTGTTTTTAACACCAACCTTATGGGTAGTTCAGTAAGGGTCAGTTAAGAGTGGATAGGATATCTTCAAGTGGCTTATTAAGGGGATTCTTTTTTCCAGAAATCCCCATAATCTAATTATGTAAATAATTGTTTTTATTTAATTTAAATACTGTAGTTGTTTCATGTTATCAAATTTAGCTAGTAATTTAGCGCTAATCTTACTGTTTAATAACATATATGTTATTTTTCCCGCAAATATGGACAACTTTAAAAAAAAATACAAATAGGCATTGCTTTCAGGATGAACACTGGCAGTCAGTCGTCTGAAATATTTAACATTTTGCATGAGTTAAAACATTGCAATAGTACTTCTAAGCTACAAGAAACGTATGAAGCATTTTAAAGTCCCTATACTATACAATCAGATTTATTTAAACATAAAATATATATTCTTTATGTAAAGCATTCAATAATTATGTGACGTTAAATCATTTAGATCCAGACACAAGAAAAACATCTAGAACAGCTACCAATTTAGTTTTACTGAATAGATTGCTTTTTCCTTCAGATCCGTTTCTATCTAACATAAGACCATTGAGTAAATTTCAAAAATCTGCCTTCAAAAAGGAAATATTATCTCTACTTCTTTAATTTCCAGGACTATATTAATTAAAAAGATAACAACTTCTACAGAGCGCCTGCGCCGATACTGCAGCGGCAAAATTTGGCGGTTCATCGGGGGTTCCATATTTGTGATGCATTTTCGAGATTATTGCAGACAAGCGAACAATATAAAATCTTTATGGTTTTAGCATTCAAATACTCCTTCAAGTTATGAATTAAAAATCCCAGCATCTTAGTAGCTTTTGAAACACATGTCATGTCTCATGTCATGTATTTTGAAATTCTAGAGTAATAGAAGCACCTTCATAACTGTAATTTTATCCTTGAAGAAGTCATCATCATCTGTAAATCCAGATCCTAAACTTTGTGTCAAGTATTTCTAAAAACACGCGTCTACATTCTTCTTATTGTGTTTGCTAACTGAACCTCCTATATGCCAGCTGACGCCCCGTGTCTACTGTTAGGACATGTTGTTATTCTGCTCTTGTATGTATGTCGAACAAAAGCGACCCTTTTTTGCCACCAAATTAACATTTTCATACGACATCGATGCTATATAAAATATTGCATAAACTGCATTCGCAAAGACATTGGTTATTTAAATAATAAAACAACGTAAAAATATTTAAACCCTTTATTGTACACAATTATCATGAAAATGACAATAACAAAAGAAAAACGACACAACATGCCTACGAGCCTTTGTTGTGTTTAAAAGTTATAATAATTAATCTTCTTCATCATCGTGTGGGTTATAAAGTTGACAAGCGAATTCACAAACCCTATTGTCAGTGTTATAACATTACCTTTTATTCCTCCGCAGCACTTCCTCCGGAAATCAAGGAAGGTCCAGAAGATCTGTTGAAGGTGGATGGTTCAGAAGCCGTGCTCAAGTGCCGCGTCACCGGCGCGCCCAAGCCCGTCGTCTCCTGGGTTAGGACTCAAGGATCGGAACGCATAAATATTACTGGCGGAAAGTAAGTCACTTTTAGATCTAGAAAAACAATATATAAATCGTTGTACAGAGACTCATGATTATGTGTGATAGTTCAATGGTATCTTAAGGCCGCATTATTATCACATAGGTACATACATAAGATCATGAGATCGCGCTCCTCCCCGAAAGGGTAGCTTTAGGGGGCTCGCAAGGAGAAACGCTTTTTAGCTGTTTTCATCAGCAACAGCTTATATAGGTCCCCACCGAGCAGCTCGAAGCTACCCTGAATTATGACAAGCAGGCCTTATCTACCACATTAGCCCAGTGCGGTTTGGTCGACTTCACACACAACACAACCTTCGAATTTATTAACAGGAGTTTGCAGGTTTCATCAAAATTTTCTTTACTCTAAGAGCGTCGAATAAACATATATACGTAAATTCGAAATTCGAAAACATAATCAGTATGAGTATGAGGTGGGGATCGGACCCACGTCTCCCGAATGGAAGACAGCGGCCCAAGCCACTACACCACCGACGCTCTATATTAATGGCAATAATAAGAAATTGTTAATTCCAAACAGGAATTCCATACCTAGATCGAAATGCTGATTTTTCTTAGAGTTCAGATAATAATTACGAAGTAAAAAATATTTTTTAACATAACATGTTTTAACGCACTAAAAAGTTTAAAATAATTGTTATAGAGATTGTTATTGGTGTATAACTCTTGATTTGTAGGACTTGAAACGAAAAACGTGGGGAGCATGGAATATTCTAAGAAGTTGAGAAAGAGGTGATGCCTGAAAAACAGCATAGCTTCATACCTTTTCAGTGTCTTACTTATTTTCATGTCTGTCTACATAACATGTAGTTAATGTAATGACAAACCTTCTAATTGTTATGAGTGCCAAGGGGTTATAATATGTGTTATGTCTTGAAAGCTTACAAATAGTTATTAATAGTATATTATTTGCAGTGCAATTCAATTGTTGTGTTTTTTTACTATTGGAAAGACTTGCGTTTGACCATTATTCTAGCTGATAGAAATTGAAGGTGAAAGATGGACCACGCTCGCCTAGAAGATGTCTATGATTTTTTATATAAAGGGACTAATTTCTATCAATAAATTTTTGAGAAATACTGTTATGGACGTATTTATGCTTCAAAATCTACTCTATGCATTCCAAGTTTTTCGTTTTAAGTCCTAAAAGAGTACTTACTACACCAATGAAAATCTCAAAAAAATATATTTCATACTTTTTAGTGCGTTAAAACGTGTTATGTTCAAAAAAAAAATTACTTTATAAATTATTTTGTGCTTTTAGTCCAGCCTATTTAAATTTTGCAAGATACCCTAAACATCACCCTAATATTACCCTAATATTTTTTTAACAACACGTTTTATTAACGCACTAAAAAGTATAAAATAAATTTTATTGAGATTTTTATTGGTGTAGTACTCTTGTAGGACTTAAAACGAAAAACGTGGGGTGCATGGAGTGGATTTTGAAGCATTACCGTGTTTCTCAAAAAACTATACATTAGAATTTAGCCTCTTTATAAAAAATTCATAGACATCTTTTATCCGAGCGTGGTCCATCTTTCACCT
Source organism: Carpatolechia fugitivella (assembly GCA_951230895.1). NCBI lineage: Eukaryota > Metazoa > Arthropoda > Insecta > Lepidoptera > Gelechiidae > Carpatolechia > Carpatolechia fugitivella. The sequence continues at coordinate 150,550 of CATNWD010000078.1, read as the reverse complement.
TAATACTCACCCAACACCTACCCTACACCTACCTTACACCAACAAATGTGTTTTTACTTACTTTACTTACTTACCAACCCTACACCCACCCTACACCTACCTAACACCCACCCTGCACTCACCCTACATAAAATATGTTGAACAGTCCGATCCCCTATTTTTGAGTTTTTTCGTTACAAACATACAAAAGTACAAATCTTTCCTCTTTATTATATTAGTATAGATTTCCATCAGCTAGAATAATGGTCAAACGCATGTCTTTCCAATAGTAAAAAAACACATCAATTGAATTGCACTGCAAATAATATTGTGCAAATAACGATTTTTAAGTTTTCAAGACATAACAACCCCTGGCACTAATAAAAATTAGAAGACATTTATACACTGTCATTAAATTAATAATATGTTATGTATCAATAAGTAGTAACAGACAGACATGAAAATAAGTGAGACAATGAAAAGGTTACAGCGTCAGCTATGCTATTTTTCAGCCATCACCTCGTTCTCTACTTCTTATATAGAATAACTATTCCACGCACCCCACGTTTTTCGTTTTAAGTCCTACAAGAGTACTACTCCAATAAAAATGTCAATAAAAATTATTCTATACTTTTTAGTGCGTTAATAAAACGTGTTTTAAAGAAAATATATTTTACTTTTTTATTATTAATTTCCTAGTGGCCCGCCCCGGCTTCGCAAGGGTAGAATAATTCATACACATTTTTAACCAACTTCAAATAGGAGGAGGTTCTCAGTTTGCATTTCAGCAGTGCGCCCGCGACTGCGTTCTAGCGGTCCGCCCGCGGCTATGCTCGCGTTGGTAATATTCTCCCGTGGGAATAATACTTTTTGCCGTAAAAAGTATCCTTTGTGTTATTCCAGGGTACAAACTATCTCCATTCCAAATCGATTGAGTACTTTAAGCGTGAAGGCGGAACAAACTTCCAAAAATATTTTTACATTTATAATATTAGTGTGAGAAGAGTTAAATATTGTCATCATCAACAGCTCATATACGTCCCCACCGAGGGGCTCGAGCCTACCCTGATTTAGAGTGATAAGGCCTTAGTCGACCACGTTGGCTCAGTGCGGGTTGGTTAAATATTGTATTTAGGTTGAAATCTGCGAAGGCCCGGATAGCCAGAGGAGCTGCAGAAATAGTGAAGAATATCTGACCAGCCCCTCAGTGGGGACGTACTGTTGATGATGATATAACTATACCTATAACTTCATTTTCTTTCATTAATACTCTGTTGTTTAGATCGTGGATAAATATGGCTGTTGTTATCCCTTAAATTAATAATTAAAATAAAATAAAATATACACTTGATTTCAGATACAACGTAACTCCTGAGGGCGACCTGGTGATTCGCGAAGTCTCTTTCGCTGACGCCGGGTCTTACGAGTGCTACGCTAAAAATGAGGTCGGCGAAGATTCTGCCTTGGGGTCGTTGACTGTGAAGAGTAAGTACAGTATATTGCCTGTAGCATGGGAAACCTATCAACGTTTTGTAATGCTAACGCTCTGAACGTGAACGATTTTTAATTTTTCACGTAGGAACAAATCGACTTTAATTTTTCAACATAATTTTATTAACTGGTTTCTCATAAACAGATAGACTTATGTATGACTAGCGGTCCGCCCGTGGCTACCGCTCGCATTAAGATTTTCCCGTTGGAATAGCAAAATATTACTGGAGAAATAAGCCTATAACGGAATACGTGGTAATTTGTGGAGGTGGTTCAAGTCTTATATATCTAATCGCAGTCAAAAAGTTGTCGTCAATGGATTTGATTCCGGTTTCATCCCTGTCACTTCTGGGGTTCCTCAAGGCTCGATACTGGGCCCACTGATGTTTGTCTTATTCATAAACGACGTAGGCGCATGTTTTAAGTTTAGCAATTATCTTCTTTACGCGGATGATCTTAAAATATTTCATAAAATTGACAACTATAATGATTGTATAAGAATTCAACAGGACTTGGACCGCTTTTCTTCTTATTGTACACAAAACAAATTAGAACTTAGTTTAAACAAATGTAAAGTAATAACATTTTCAAAGAAATTGAACACGGTTTATTACCCTTACTCGCTATATAATGACAGAATCGACCGAGTCCAGTTTATAAGAGACCTTGGAGTCACACTTGACGCTAAATTACATCTAGATTTGCACATAGACAATATTATCAATAGATCATACAAAATGTATGGCTTTGTTATGCGAACATGCTGTAATTTTACTCGCCCCTCAACATTCTTGTATATATATAAAAGTCTTATACGATCACAGTTGGAGTATGCAGTGCCAGTCTGGAATCCTTATTATAACAAGTATACAGAAGCCCTTGAATTAGTTCAGAGAAAGTATTTAAGACGGATATATTTTAAATTCTCTCGTAGACGCCAACCGTATGTAAATCTGCTTAAAAAATTTAATTTATTGACCCTTAAAAATAGACGTCTTCAGTTACAGTCACTTTTCTTATATGATATCTGTAATAGTAAGTATGATAGTATCGCTCTTAGTAATGAATTGTATTTCAATGTGCCTCGTAATTTCCATATTCGAAGAGCTAACACATTATTTACCACTAAAACTTGCAGAAGTAATGCAGGTAAACGTTCACCATTGTATCGTATTACTCAATCGTACAATATCTATTTCAATGATATTGATATTATAACCGTAAGCGTAGGTGAGTTTAAAAGAAAATTAATAGCAGTATTAGAAAATATACCTCCAACCTAGAAAAAAGTAAGCACTTGTGTTTGCCTTGTGTCTGGATGTTGTTTATCTACATAGGTATGTATTTATCTATGTGGGTAATGTATATCAGCTGTCTGATACCCATGGTGCGGGCTCTGCTTAGTTTGGGATCAGATCGCCACATATTATTTTGTATATTTAGCAAGGTGTCAGGGAAAATAGCGTAAAATAGCGTAAGAAACTGTATGAACTACCATACATTTAGTAATCTGTGGTTGTCGGTGCAGGTTGCACAATAAACTCTGTTTAGCTTGTAAGTTAGAATAAGTAATACCCTATTGTGCAACCGTTTGATAACCCTAATAAAAAAAAAAATAGGACTTTTTCCCGTAAAAATACCTCATGTGTTAATCCAGGTTACATCCTATCTCCATTTCACATTTTAAACAAATCCGTTAAGCGTCAAAGTCAAAGTAAAAAATTATTTATTTCCATAGGATGTTATTACATCACTTAGATCCGTCATTACATTTTTTGGGTGAGTTCACTAACACAATGGCGGAATCTCGTCGTCGCATCTCTAACCTATTTTTTTTTTGACGTGGGGAAATCCTCATGGATACCCAGTCACCCCGGGGAGGCGACTGGGTTATGTCGGACTTCTACCGACTAAAACCCCACGGTGTTTCCTTCTCGCACCGTACGGTGGGAACACGGGTACGCTTTCGCATTCATCCGCGAACCCACCAGTGCCCGGCGCATGCGCAGCCCCTCCTCAAGGTGGAGCATGGAGCTCCCCTCCTACAGCAAGGCGCGCCAGAAACACCCAAGCGCGCCTTACCTCCTGGCCCCTATCTGTGGGGCGACGGACCTCCCAGGACCGCCGCCCAGAGGCTGTGGGCATGGGTCGACCTCCCATACCCCGCGGCGAATCAGATTTGGCTCCGCCGCAAAACCACGAAACGGCCGCAGAGGACAGGGAGAGCGGCAACGACACACCGACACTCATCTTCCCCTGCGGCCCCGCCGCCAACGCATCCAACGGTGCGCCACCGTTTGGTCGCGGGAGATAGGGCGAGCGGCAATGACACACCGACACGCCTCTCCTCTCGCGACCCCTCCTGGCTGCAGGGGACAGAAAAAAGTCCCCTCCACCCCCTTCGGACGCATCGAGAGCGGGCCTATCGCCCAAGCCCACTCCGAGCGTCCCCTCCTCGGATTCCTTTTGGCTTCACCGTGGGGACCAACCACGGCTACTGAGCTCCCCCATCGCGACAAGATTGGAATCCATCGGGGGAGAACCTAACCTAACCTAACCTAACCACTACTAACACTATCACACGTTTATTAGCACACAGTTCATCGTTTAAGACTGTTTTATCAGCATAAAAACCACAATTTATATATTTAAATTAAATTGAGCGCGGAGACGAAGTAACTTTGATGCGCCCTCTAGCGGCAAGCCTTTAGGAGATATAACTTTTAAATTTGTTAGTGGCCTCATCAATTTGGGGGCATCCCTGTAAGGATGACGTGCTTTGTACTATTAGTTTAAGGGGCTTGTCACGAATTTTCCATGTTTTATCTAAGCTATATTTGACGTAAATCGCAATGTCTGTAGCTGAACTATGTATATAGTAATGTTAATGATATTTATAGTCCGTTGGTAAAAATGAAAACACGATGGAAATAATTTCATTCGATAAAATTATATCATAAAGTTCAGTCTTCCAAAATTTTAAAAATGTTTTAAATGATTATTAAACGCCACGAACCAACTGAAATTTGTCTCTAAATGTTAACCATAATTAACTTCATCCGTTTAGGTAAATTTTCTTGATATTGATCCATTTTTAATTCAAAATTTTAAAAAATTGTTACTTGTCACTTACGCTAATAATTCCGAGCGACTTCAAATTTTGTCTCCTTCACTAATTCGCAGCGCCTGACAGTGACGGCCGAAACGTGATGCTAGGCGGACGTGTGTCGCTCGCATCCTCCACCGACTCGCGCGCAATTCACGACTAATATTTTAAATGATTGGAGATTTGTTCCTATAAGATAAGATAAAAGATAAAAAGATAAAAAGATAATTTATTTTTTAAAAAGTCTTAAATTACTAGTAAGATGGGGTCTCCATTTAAGCAAAACATTGCCTGTGTTTGGAGGCCCCGCTCTTGCATAACAATAAGAAGGCTGTCTGTATTCCTGCTTAGTAGTTTAGTAGTAACGGTAGTACAACTAACACTAAAACGTCTAAAACATCACGGGAGCTGGGTGAACAAAAGCACTGAAAAATTAAGGTAAGAAATACGTGTGTACCTATGTGTGTGCGTGTGGATGGAGGAGGAGAGGAACTGTTGCGTGGTTAGCCCTACGACTTACGTCTCGGGGTCGGGTTTTATAAACAGTACGTTACTATTGTATGTATTGTCCACTAACCAGTCAACAGCTCCTCTGAGTGTGTGTGTATGTGTGTGTGTGTGTGTGTGCGTGTGAGCGTGCGCGTGTAGATGGAGGAGAGGAGGAACTGTTGAGTGGTTAGCCCTACGACTTACGTCTCGGGGTCGGGTTTTATAAACAGTACGTTACTATTGTATGTATTGTCCACTAACCAGTCAACAGCTCCTCTGTGTGTGCGTGTATGTGTGTGTGTGTGTGTGTGTGTGGTGTGTGTGTGCGTGTGTGCGTGCGCGTGTAGATGGAGGAGAGGAGGAACTGTTGAGTGGCTAGCCCTACGACTCTTACGTCTTGGGATCGGGTTTTAATATACAATACGTTACTATTGCATGTATTGTGTGGTATTGTCCACTAACCAGTCAACAGCTCCATGTGTGTGTGTGCGCGCGTGTGTGCGAGTGTGTGTGAGTATAGTATATGTTTATAATATAATATATGTGTAATATATGTGTATGTATATATTATGTGTAATATATGTGTATGTGTATCAAAATTTTAAATAAATATTAAAATTTAAATTTTATCTAATAAATTTTCTATATCACCATATGATTTGTTTTGAAGCCATTGTTTTAGAAGTTTTTTACACTCGAAAAATGTTTTATCATATATATATATTTCTTTGTTTAATTTATTATATAAATGAGAGGCACGAGATTTAAATTGTCTGCAAGCAAAGGTAGTTTTGGTTCTAACTAACGGAGCTACGATATCTTTTCGCCTTTTTGTAAGTAAACTAGGATCAAAATTAATAGATTTATGAATTTTAAGAACTGTCATCATTATATAAAGTTTTCTAACTGATAAAAGGCCAGTGATGCGGTATAGTTGATCTGTCGGGAAGCGTCTTTTTTTAAAATACATAATTTTAAGTATGGATCTTTGTGCTCTCTCCATATTTATAAAATGAGTCTTAACAGCTCCACCCCAGACAGGGATACAATATATTAAGATTGACTGCACAAGTGAAATGTATAATTGGTTAATGAGGTATTTAGGAGACTCCATATCAGAATTGTCTGGTAATACATGTCTGAGGGTTTTGAAAATCCAAACAAGTTTTCTCATTCTGATAATGACTTGTTCCAGTTGAGGGACCCAAGATAGCTTTTGGTCAATAAGGACACCTAGATATTTCACTCGATCAGCCTTGTTTATTTTTGGGCAGTCACAGGAGTTTACACTAGGCAATTGGTTGCATGCATGAATCTTCAGAGTAAAATCTCCAGTAACGCTTTGTGGCTGTGAGTTGTTGTAAATACTAAAACAGATGAAATTTGTTTTAGATGTATTAAGGGTAAGAAGGTTTTGTTTAAGCCATACGGCAATCTGAGCCAGACCAGCCTCAGCAAAGTTTTTAACCGATTCCCAGGAATCCCCAGCAAAGATCACGGCAGTGTCGTCGGCGTACGATTGGATTTTGGCGTTTGGTAACCTCATACTACATAAGTCGTTAATATAAACGAGGAATAAAGTTGGGCCCAGGACGCTACCCTGCGGTACGCCGCAGAACACCTCCGCAAGTTCACTGACACATCCTGGTAACTTCACTCGCTGTGTCCTATTTGTCAGGTAACTTTTAAAAAGGAGTAGAGGAGTGCCCCTGATCCCTATCATCTCCAGTTTGTGTAGAAGGATGGGGATAGAAACGGTATCAAAAGCTTTTTTTAGATCAAGGAAAACCGACAGACATTTTTTACCATTATCTAGTTTGTTAGTTATAAAAGAAGAAAGTTCAGTAATTGCATCTTCTGTCGATTTTCCTTGTCTGAACCCAAACTGGTTCGGCGATAAAATATCAAATTTGTTTAGATAGTTCAATAGTCTTCCATTTAACACTTTTTCGATTATTTTTGATATAGATGGCAAAACCGAAATAGGTCGGTAATTATTAATATCGTTTCCATCCCCACCCTTAAACACCGGAGTAATGATAGATTGCTTCAAATGCGCAGGAAAAATACCCTTATCAAAACAAAGGTTGATCAAGTGAACAATTATAGGAGCCAAATATTCAACTGCTAGCTTTAAAAATATATTGGGGATATTGTCCCACCCTGAGGCACTACTGGATTTAAGAGAACGTATGATGCTAGTTACCTCATTGACGTCCGTGTGTAACAAGAAGAAGGAAAATGACGGGGCTTGCTTAGTGTTATTAGTTATCGTGGGATTGACATTATTTAGAGGTCCAATTTCTTCTGCCAATTTCACTCCGACACTGGTGAAAAAATCGTTTACGTAATTTGCAGACTCAGAGGGTGAATTTTTAATATTTAGTAGCTCTAAATTTGTATTTTTAGATTTATTTGTATAGGTGATATTTCTGATATTTTTCCAGAGCAGTTTGTTGTTATTTAGTGAGTTTATTATATTGTCTCTATCGTATTTTCTCTTTATATTTTTAATTAGGTGGTTGCAGTAGTTCCTGTAGCGTCGGTAAGAAATACGTAGTATATCATTTTCTGGATCCTTTCGCAAATTTCTTTGAAGTTTGTTTCTATGCCTAATGCAGCGAAGAACGCCTTCCGTAATCCAAGGCTTTAATAGTCTTTTGCTACAAGATACAGGTGTGATTGAAGTATTTAGTTTTAAGCTTTCTATAATTTTATCAATTAAACTTTGAGTGATAGCCTCGGGATCATCTGAGAATAATAAGTATTTTAAGTTTGTACTTTGGAGGTATTTTACAGCAGCTTCAAAGTCTATGGTTGTTCTGGTGTGATTTTGCTTTTGAACGCTTTTTAATTTTGAAATTGATAAGAATGTAGTAAAATGATCAGTTATTGTTGTGTGCATAATTGCTATAGTTGCTTTGTATTTAGAGTTATTTAATTTCAACATAAAATGGTCCAGGCAATTTTGTTTCCTCGTGGGGATAGTGTGTCCCGCCAAGATACCAAAAGACGCGAGCACGTCCAAATAGAGCATTCTATTTTTTAATTCACCTGACGGCTCATCTGGTTTAGGTCGAATGTTTATATTTATGTCTCCTGTAATTATGACATTGTTATGAGGAGGTAGGTTTTCTAAGTGTTTTGATAAGGAATTTATGAAATATTCAGCATTAGGGTTGGATGGAGAGCGGTAAATGCAAACGATAGAGTTATTAAGTACATCTACTTGTAGACATGAAGCTTGTACTAGCTTAATTTCTTTGACATTGTGCCTTAAAGTACTCTTAATATATACTACAACCCCATCACACTGATTGAGGTGAAACGAGGTTTTGTAGGCTGTATAGTTTTTAAGTTGTGGTAGGGGCTTATTTGGATTTAACCGACATTCTGTAAACACGATGACATCGGTGTCGAAGGACATTGAGGATAACAAGATTGAGAAATCATCAAAATTTCCATATATAGAAACTATATTTTGTGATATAATAGTAAAATCGGGTTTGGTTATTTTTATATGTTTTTCAAGATCATCACCTTCACATTCAAAGGACTTAGCTATCTCGATCTCGTCTATATTTTGTAGTGAATGTAGTGTGTCACCCATAATTAAAAAGGAGAATTGTTATTCTAGTCGTCATTGGATTTTCGTACATTTGGTTAAGGTAAACGCATTTGTCGCACATATGGCAAGTATTGGCAATATCAAATTGAACTAGTGTTTGGATTGATTTTGATGATTGTGTATAATTTAGATTTAAAAATGTACGGAGTGTGGAACGTAATTTGTGTTTATGCATGTTTTCCGTGTGGGCTATATGACTACTTGTGTGTGTAAAAGTAGTGATATATGTAGAAGTAAAATTGTGAGGAAAGGTGTGAATGTAAAATGGAGTGTATGTGTGTGTCAGGTAAATGACACTGAGTGTGAGCCGAGTTTTGTGAATATAGTAATAAATTATGTAGTGTGTGTGTTTAAATACAATGCAGGTAAAACTTCTTGTAGAAATTGCTGTATAATATTTAGATAGAGAAAATTTATGAATAGCATTACAAGTTAAACTCAGGAATTTCGGACAAAGATAAAGACCTAGTCAATCTTCTTCTAAGAGTAGTTTGTGCACTTGCTGATCAGTCTTTATGGTTATTATTGGGGATTGATCACTTTTACGCACGTGAACCCTACCGTAGGAGGTCCAGACATATTTGTATCCTTTAGATCTCGCTAGGTCACGAGCTAAGAAGTAGAGGCGGGCCGCCCTTGGAGTAAGATTTTCCGACAGATAGATCGGAGTGTCTTCTTGAAACTTGAGACCTAGGTGCTTAGCACAGAGTTTAGTTTTATTTCTTATGTTGAAACTTTTTGCCATCTTTAAGAAATCTGTTTTTATTATTGCAGAAACAGTTTCTATAATAATTGGAGTGTTTCTTTGTTCCAGTTTTTTTCCTTTCACTCGGTAAATATCTTTTATATCAGACTTAGTAATTTTGCAGTCAATGGTTTCTGACAAGGTAACAACCATGTTAATTAGGTCTAGTTTCGTTTCTCCCTCCTTTTTTGGTGCACCCTTGATCTCAAAGTTGGTCTTTCTGTATGCCAGTTGCAGGTCATCTATTCGGTCTTCTAAAAATAGGATGTACTCGCGATCATCTCTCGCCATATCCTCCAATTTATTTATCTTTTTTTTCAAATCTTCATTTTGAGCAGAAACAAGAGCAAGAGATGCTTCGATATTTTTACTTGTATCCTGCAATTCTTTCATGTTCTTGTTCAGTTCTCTTAACTCTTCCCGTTGGGTATTTAAGAATCCAGTCATAAGCTGTCTTATTTCTGCTTTAAATGCATCATATTTACTGTCGTCTTCTTGTTGTGATTTTTGGCGAAAGCCACGGGCAGGTCTACGAAGTCGATCTGTTACAGTATTTAAAGGCGATTCGTTTTCTTCTGACACGCAAATAGACATTTCCGGGTCCGATAGGGCTTTGTTCAATGTAGAATGCATCATATTCAAAGATCGTTTATCAGTTTATCAGTAGTATAAATAATCCTCTCAAAACGCAAAGGCCAGCAGTTATAAATATCGCACACGAATATAATACGCTCAGTTGTAGGCCTAAATGAATAAACGTAAATAGGCCTAGAATATCTAGCCGACGGGAACTTGCAGATTGTAGTACTTAGAAGGTGAGTCGCAGTTCACAATTGTATAGCTGTTCTCTTCGTTGGTCTAGCTCACGCACCAGTAAAGGGCGGAGCCAGTGCGAGATCTCAGTCGTAATACGGCGCGGGCACAACCGGTTGTCTTTGTCTGCGCGTAGATATCCGTGCAGTTCGTCTAGCTTACACGCGCAGTAGGGGGGCCGGTCACTTCTCACTTGAATAGCGGCGCACACGCAGTTAGCTATCCTCTTCACACTTAGACTTCTCACTCACCCGGTTGAGGTGGGTTAACTGCTACTTTAGACCTAGTGCACTGTTTAGATTAGGTCGAAATTCGAAAAGAGAGTATTATAAATTTTAGATAAAAATGGTGTAAGAATTGCTAGACGCGACCGTTCTCAACGGAGTCCACGGGGCAAGAGGGATATATTCTAGCCTATATTCGTGTGTATTTCGTTTTGTGATGTGCTGTATGTTTTTATTTAATATTAAAACAAAGTAAGACTTGTGAATAAACATATAAAATGGACAACAAAGACAATGCTAAGAAAAAAACAACAAAAAGGGCCAAAAAAATCATGCATTACACATATTGGAAGTGAAAAGGTAAGAAATGGTGTGATTTATTTATTATTTTATAATTTACGAATGCTAATTGCAATATTTATTGAAAAAGTGCTTATAAATTAATTGATCAACAATAGTTAGTCTATCTTTATTTCGCATACCTAGTCCAAGACACTATGGCGTCTTGGGAAAGTCACAAGAATTTTAAGTAATGATTGCTGTTTTGGTGGTACTTGGTTCGATCCTTACACCTACTATGGATGTTTCATTTTTATTTTTATTTATTTTTTTAAGAAGGTAGGTATGACAGTTTTTTTAAATATTTTTACAGAAAACGGACGTGTGATGTAATTGAAGACCTAAATGCAAAACATAACATTGATAAAGGCAATGGAACAACCACTCCCGTTCATGACATGTGAGTATTTATTTTTAGTGAGACCTACCTATCTATTAGCAAACTATTAGCAATACGACACGATAGGCATCGAAAATATTATTATTGTCTTTGCTTTGGGTAAGTATCCTTATTTCACGTAATAAATGTAAGCCGCCGTGGCGTCGTCGTAATCAATCCAGATTATTGGTTTCAGAGTTGAAGTTCAATCCTTGTCGTTCGGTAGTTAATTTTTCTTTTTCTAATATTATAACTTTTTTACAGAAATTCGATTGAAAGAATCGATGGAATAAACGGCGACCATTTACAAAGATGACGAGTTCTGGGAAAAAAACATGAAAGAGAAGTTGGTAAAATTTTACATGGATTGTTTATTACCTGAGCTTGTTGACCCGCGTCACCCACGAGGAATGCCAATAAAGGACCCACATTCCATAGAAGAAGCAGCAAAAAAAAAGAAAGAAAAATTGACGTCTCGAAAGCAATGAGAACATGTTCAATATTCTCAATATTGTGAAAATTATACTTTTGATTACCCATCATAGTTATTTTGTTTCATTCAAAGAAACTAAATATAAACATAAACATCATTAAATAATAATATAAATATCATTAAAATAGAAATATAAATACCACTATTTCTGTCATAACGTAGTATATTATTATGGTTAACTGTCGTCGGTCGTCATCCGGCTTTTCAGAACACCCAAGTCTATAGTTGTGTTGTTGTAGGTGTTTCACGTTTGTTAGTTTATAAATTATCACACGTAGGTAAATCAAAAGTTTCGTCAATTGTTATATTTTATTCAATAAAAACAATCTTCTATGCAAATAAAAAAGAGAATAATCAAATTTAGATTAAAAAATACAAAAGTATTTTAGTTTGGTTTAGTGATGGGTTGGGATACGAGCAAAGAATGAGAAATTGTTTTAAGAATGGCACAGATGGTGCTGGACGTAAAGGTTCTTTCTGATGTGAATAGATGGCGTCACTTAAAAAGGTTCGTTGAACTCGTATAAACCGTCAGCGCGGGGAACGGTGCGGGATGAAGGGAGGTGCGGAACTGGAACGCTCAAGGCCATTTGCTCACACCAGCCCCTTAATAAATAAATAAATGATCAGACTGTCAGTGATTTCAGGCGACATATGTTACATTTGTTATGTACTAATGTTTGCACGCTTGTACTCAAGCAGAATACTGTACGAATACTATATGAACAAGCTTAATGTCGTGTTCTTGCAAATAAAAAATTTGATTTGATTTGACAAAACTATCACCCAGGCGATATCACCTAGCTTAGGTGATCATAGTGGAATAAACCATATTTACAACATACATGGATATTTTTTACATATATTTTTTATGAAACAGGCCCTTGGGTATGTAGACAGTAGTATTGCTAGTTACAACCAAACCATATTTTTTACAAAACGATTTTGGACTAGTCTTTAACCCAGTTACTTAGTTTATATTTCATGATAAAATAAAAAGTATTTTTTTCTCAAAATCACCCGGACCAATTTTGATGTCCTTCTGTCACTTTGAAGTAAGCATAATGGGCCTTTACTTTGGCACATGTATCAATCGTGGAGCTTCGTGAACCAAGCTCCATACATATTTGCCCATTGTCCTTTATATGAGAAGCTATCACAAAGACCTTAAGCTAGCCAAATAAAACTTAACAAAAACAACACTCATTTGACGGCCCCGTAGCCCAGTCGGTAGAACGCCTGCCTGCAAAACACAAGGTCGCGGGTTCGAATCCCGCCCAGGGCAAACATTCGTGTGATGAGCACTTGTGTTTGCCTTGTGTCTGGTTGTTGTTTATCTATCTATATAAGTATGTAATAGGTTGGGGAAAAAGTTTCTTCGCATTTTATATGAAAATTCGAAACATTTTTTAATAAAGTATATTTACATTTAACTAAATTTTATTTACGCCCCTACGTATACTTATACTTGTGTCCATTTATATCTGTTTTATTATGTTTTGTATGTTTATTAAATTTAATAATTATTTTTATTTTAGTAAAGGTTCCGCGGAAGACCAGCTGAGCTGGGACCTCTTTGCTTGCCAAATCGCAACAAATATAATTTTATTTTTGTTTTCTTTAGTATTGTAAGCAAATAAACGTTTTTTCTTTCTTCTTTCTTTCTTTCTAAAGTATGTAGGTGCCATTTTGTTCGATAACTTTCTGCCATCTTGCAGGTAGGGACACGATGATCCCATTGCTTAATAAAGAACCACAAATGAGTACACGGTTCATTAGGTTTCTTTCAGTGAGCTCATGAGGCACCCAAATATCGAGCTTTTTTGTGTACCCAGCTTTTTTCAAATGCGCCAAAACTGTTTTGTGGTCAATTCCCTTTTCTTCAGCTACATCGTAACTACTGATATGCCGATCTTGCTCCACTTTTTTAAAAATGACATCCATTTTATCTGTAACAGGGCGCCCAGAGCGAGGTGCATCTTTGACATCAAAATTTCCGGATTGAAAACGCTTAAGCCAAATTTGTGCTACTCTCACACACACTGCACTAGGTCCATAAATATATCAATTTTTTTTCGCGGCTTGCGTTGCGTTTTTACCTTTTTTGTAGTAAAATTTTAAAATGTATCGAATTTATTCAAGAAAAACAAATGAAAATCACACATTTTCCTAATTTGAATTTGGAATTATCTTTTTTAAAATTTAAACTTTTTAATAATACTAAAACCAGCCAGATACAAATGGTATAGCCAAAGAGATTTTATTATAAGTTCATACATACCTACTATTTGCGAAAAGGGTTTTTCCCCAACCTAATATTTATATATTTATGTATTGTATCCGCTGTCTGGTACCCATAGTACAAGCTCTGCTTAGTGTGTGATCAGATGGCCGTGAGTGAAGATGTCCCTACCTGCATATTTATTTATTTAAGTTTTTTGCGTCACAAAAGTAAAAGCAAGTTTGCTAGTCGCCGACTTACCGCCGACATCGGAAAAATGTTAGCAAACGACACGTCTCGGTGAGAAGTCGAATCATATATTTTCATACATCCATGTCTCCTTTGGCTGTCGGGGCACAGACAAGTTGTTGTCGGTAAGCAAACGGCGCAGTGGGAAGGCGGTTCATACGCTCCCATACATTTACGCCCCCTTCTTAGTTGTGTCGTCGTGTCGGTAAGAACCGGGTGGGAAATGGCCTTAGCCTCATTCAGCAATAAATGCCCATGAAAAAGTTGCTCAAAAAAGTTAGAAATAAATAAAATAAAGTAAATAAATAAATTATAACATATAAAATATTGTTATGTAAAACGCGATATTATTTATATCCGATTATTACTATTATTATTTTTATTAGTAAGTTAATTATATTCGTGTATCTATTTATATAATATGTGGTTTCTTTCAGAATCGAACACGGAACCTTCGTCCTCCACAGTAAGGCTGGAAGTGATATTACCAATAGTGATAATACTTGCAGTAGTGATTAGTGTGGTTGTAAGATACTGTTGGATTCGACTAATAAAGGTAATAAAGTAAGGCAAAGGCAACGATTGATAAGTTTCCGAAACGACAAAGAAAAACTTTAAAAATCTATTTAAAATAAATTTATTTCTCAACGTAGTTTCCTTCTACCTCGATGCATTTAGTCCAGCGCTTCTCCAATGCCGTTACACCAGTTTGATAAAATGTTTTTTCCAACCCCTCAAAATACTCGTCCACGGCAACAATGACTTCTTCATTTGATGAAAATCTCTGGCCACCTAACCATTTCTTCAGGTTTGGGAATAAGTGGAAGTCACACGGGGCCAGATCCGGGGAATAGGGTGGATGCGGTAGCAATTCGAACCGCAATTCATGGAGTTTGGCGACTGCAACCATTGACGTGTGTGCAGGTGCGTTGTCATGGTGGAACAAAACTTTTTTCTTGGCCAAATGTGGTCGTTTTTTCTGGATTTCTTCACTTAATTTTTGCAGCAAGCTTGCGTAGTACTCTCCATTTATTGTTTTTCCTTTTTGCAGATAATCCACTAAAATAATCCCTCGAGCATCCCAAAAAACAGTCGCCATCACTTTGCCGGCCGACAAAACCGTTTTTGCTTTCTTTGGCGCAGGTCTTCCGCTCTCAGTCCACTGCTTAGATTGTTCTTTTGTCTCGGGAGTATAATGATGTATCCAGGTTTCATCGACTGTTACATAACGCCGCGAAAACTCGTTAGGATCTCGGTTAAACAGCGCCAAACACTCCGATGAATCGTCCACTCGACGTTGCTTTTGGTCAACAGTGAGCAAACGCGGCACCCATCGCGCGCAAAGCTTTTTCATTCCCAAATGTTGGTGCAAAATATTAAAAACGCGTTCAGGTGAAATGCTCACCATCTCTGCTATCTCTCGCAACTTCAAGCGCCGATCATTCAATACAATTTTGAGAATTTTTTTGATCATGTCCGGATTCGTGACTTCATTTGGACGGCCAGACCTGTGGGCGTCTTCGCAGCTCTGTTTTCCACGTTTCAAATCAGTTACCCAGGTGGGAATTGTACTCAATGCAGGAGCAGAATTACCTAAAACACTGTCTAGCTTGGTTTTAATCTGGGTTGCTGTTTTCTGTTTTAAAACGTAAAACTTTATCACCGCACGAATTTCGTTTCTTTCCATTGTTAAGAAAATTTACGACAGAGAAAGTTCTACGTCCTATCAAACAAATTCCACCAGTTCGATTAAATTCAAATTTGGCGTTCTATTTTCAAAAAGATGCCAAAATATAATGTAATATTTTTTTTTGCGTATAATTTTTTTAAGTTCGTCGTTTCGGCCAGTTATCAATCAGCCCAGGTAGACGAGGACAAAGTACTCGAAAACCCGATTTTATAATAATCGCATCGTAAGAATGCCATCCTGACAGCTGTCAGCTATGACGTACAATTTTTTTTCTGTCTCTTTTGCACCCATTTGGTTTTCATATTTCGTGACTGCTGTCAGGGCGGCATTCTTACGATGCGACAGTTATAGAACCTGAGAACCGGGACCGAAATAATCCATTTTAAGTGTTTTCGCAGCTGATATTTTGATCATGAATCAGTTGACTCTTGCAACAAAATGAAGATTCCCCACATTTAAATTTAGGGATTACGCACGAATACCGCTAAGTGGTAGGTTACTTTGATGATCAAATATTAGCACTTCCACTGATGGTATAAATGTCAAAACAATGCTTACAAAATACATCCCTTTTTAATGACTAGATTTGTTTAAATACATTATAATAATTTAGAAGTAAGGTGCATAAGTTTATTATAAGTAAAAAGCAGCAATTAAAAAACTACATTCTTGATCTCGTTATTTAAAGCAATAGCCATAGTTTATTCTTTAATATAACTTGCCTATTGTTGATATAGATTCCAAATCAATTACATTTTTCATAAATTGCCGTTTTCTGATAATAAGAAAAACGTGTTTTGCGCACGATTCCCGCGCAACTTTGAACGTAACCACCGTGATGCATCGTACGTTATTTCAATCAAATGCGTCGGTCAAAATTTCAACTGAAGCGCGTTGAGTTGCTAATATAAAATGAAAGAGGAGAATAATTTCACCGTCTAACTTAGATAGAATCATGAGAACGTTTAGAATTTTATTTGTTAAGCGAATGAATATATATATACTCAATAAGTTTTTTTTTCAGAAGAATTCTCAAGAGGGACTGCAGTATGACTTTGCTACTTCACAAAATATAATGTCACATTACGAAACTAGAGCCTTGGCTGCAGCCAACAGGCGCCTTGGAGAGGAGGACTTCGTGCCCTCACTTCCACCTCGCCCAAGACACGGAGAACCTGATTATGACCTGCCTAACGAACATGTTTATGATTACCCTGACCTGCCTAACGAACATGTTTATGATTACCCTGACCTGCCTAACGAACCTGTTAATGATAACGCTGACCTGCCTAACGAACATGTTTATGATTACCCTGACCTGCCTAACGAACATGTTTATGATTACCCTGACCTGCCTAACGAACCTGTTAATGATAACGCTGACCTGCCTAACGAACATGTTTATGATAACGCTGACCTGCCTAACGAACATGTTTATGATTACCCTGACCTGCCTAACGAACCTGTTAATGATAACGCTGACCTGCCTAACGAACATGTTTATGATTACCCTGACCTGCCTAACGAACCTGTTAATGATAACGCTGACCTGCCTAACGAACATGTTTATAATAACGCTGACCTGCCTAACGAACATGTTTATGATTACCCTGACCTGCCTAACGAACCTGTTAATGATAACGCTGACCTGCCTAACGAACATGTTTATGATTACCCTGACCTGCCTAACGAACCTGTTAATGATAACGCTGACCTGCCTAACTCAAGAAACTGATACTGGTAGCGATTCACACAGTCACGCTCTAATCCTTAATTTAAGTTCGGCAATCCTTTTTGCCCTTTATAGATTAAAAAGGGACAAGAGATTCCCATCCAAATATTAGAGCTGTCAAACATCGAATTTGAACTTCATAAAGGCGTCAATTGCGCAATTTTAAAGAGCACCTAAAACATCAGATTTAAAAATCTCTTAGTTTGACAGTTATGCCCTTATTTTTGGTTATCATGCATTCAAAATAATATAATTCGTTCGTCTGAATCATTCATTAGTCATAAAAACGATAAGGAAAGCTGGTTTTTAAAATTTGAATTAGAGCATGACATCCTGAATCGGGGCCATTAATATAACTTTTAGTTATTATTTTTAATACATATATTTTTGTTTGGTTCTCTATTGTATTTCCTAAAACTTATGATCCTATTTTTTATTGTCCTTAGCACTCTGGTCCTAGGTATCGATTGTCCTGATGATTTTTAGTACTAATTTGATAACTCCTACTGTTTATTGCACTACTGTTTCCCGATCGTAAGCTGAAAGTTCAAAGTTTTAGTTCTAGTTAAGGTATTCTTTTGACAAAAAAGTTACATTAGTTCTGCTGCAATATAAATCAATGTGACAGCTTGTAACTAACTCTTGATAGGCTTAAGATACTATCATAAACGTAATCCCTCCGGAAAGATTTGAACCCATCGTTCTTACTTCAATTCAATTCATTTATTTCATTTATAACCTAACAGTATAAACCAAGGCGTTATAAACTAGTCAATATAACAATATAGATAACAGTATACATTATAAAGTAAGTCGTCCTTAATTTTTAGTATTGATAACATTTAACTTAATTTAATTCAATTCTCAGTCAATTACAATAATATAGATTATTATTGCTACAGAATACCGTCTGTTAACAAAATATCCAATAACTAACTACATACTTTATCAGTTATTGATTATAATAATAGTACATATGCCAAAAAAAAATTAATTACATTTGCATTATATTATTATCTTTAACACGTTGCAGGACACAACGTCGATAGGCGAGAGTCTAAAAATATATAAAATTGGCACATGAAATATTCATACAATTATTCCACCCGCTTGACGACGATGTGCCAAATCCATTTTTTTTTATGTTGTGTGATATGCCACTACGTTTCTCGACGTGACCGCCTATGAACGTGATGTCGTATCACACAACATAATATCTGTAATTCCGTACGGCACTACGTTCGTTACTCGTATTGCTAAAAAACCATTGTATAATGAGACATAATTTTTAGAAATATGAAAGGGAGGTATATTATTTATAAATAAAAAAAACGATAGAACAGCTTGTGAAGTAAGTATTTTTATTATAAATAATCAAACTGTAGTAGTAGTCTTCAACCTTTATCAATATTACAGAAACGAATACAAAATTTAAGAACGTGTAATTTTTTTTTACACTTTGGCACTTCAAAATAAAAAAACAAATTAATATTTTGAAGATCAGAAGACCGATTTCTTCTTTTAGAAGACATCTGCGAACAAAATAGGTAAGTAGGTATCATTTTACCAGTAACGGTAAACACATTCAGAATTTGTGGCAATATTTTGAAATAACTGTTCGTTTTTACAAAATTATACTCATACACAAACTAATTATATAATAATACAACAACAAAAACACATTATTGTAGTAAAACTTACCTTTAATTAGTTGTCTTTCACACTGGTTTTTCTGGCGTTCATCTCATACATTCTCTTGCAATCAGACATCAGACTCGCTATTCCACTTGAAAATAAGTCGCGCTGAGGTCGCGCGGCAAGCACCGAGCCGAGCAGTGAGCGCGCGCGTTCCGCCGGGCTCTGCCGGCGATGCACCGTGCGCCCCGCCGCCCGCGCCCTCTCGTTTTGAGCGCGTGGACGCAGTCGCCCGGCTGCCCGTACATTGGGTACAGACAGTTTAAGAAACACTTCCACCAACGCAGTGCAGTCAATCTTGTTTCTTATGAGTCCAATCGCAAACTTGGCTAACGCAAGAGCCCTTCTTATCTCCAGGGAATCATATCCTAGCTGACCCTGTATAAAGAGAGTAGGATAGAGATAGGGGTAGAAGTTGTAAGACTTCTTGTACAGGTGTTGTAAGAACCTCTTCTGGGTTTGCTCCAATATGAGAATATATTTGTCCTCATGTGGGCTCCATACACGGAAAAAAAAGATTTGGTCGTTCTTTTAAACCAAGAAAATTTATTTCTTTGGATGTCTTGTATTGACTGAAACTAATATTATACTAATTTAAGAATTTTGACTTGAAATCAAATTTGTAGTATTCTTAGTATAAATTTATCAACTTATCTTTTTTCAAAACAATTGTAGTTAGGTGAAAGTAATTTACTATTTTGTATTAAAATTATTGCAAATTCTTAGCTCTAAAGATTTTATTATCTTGTTATAATGTAAATGGTTTTCGTTTAATGTTTTTTTATATTTTAGATTAATTAAAGTGATTGCTATATTTAAAAACTACGTCATTTTACTTTTCTAAACTTCGTTTTAGGTTAAAGGAACGTAACTTGACTTAAAAGAATTCCTCTTTTCGTTGAAGTTTTATTATATTTTTTCAGCCAAAAAACGAAACTCTTGCTGTAAAACTTCAATTTTAAGGCTAAACTTGGGTGAAAACGATCATAATTTTGAACTGATATAATCCTTATTTAATAATAATTTATTGAGATCTTGAATACAGAAAACATTTAGTTTTATTGAAATTGGAACTTACACAGCGAACATTTTAAAAGTTTTGTGCGAAAAACTCATGTATTCTTATATAAAAAAAACTATGTATCATAAGGCAAAGTGGCAAGACTTGACTGAAATAGATTTATCATTCCTCTGGAAGTTTTATTTAATTTTGATTCAAGAAACCCCAATGCTTGCTATAAAATACTTAGAATATTATTATGATAACTATATTAGTTTATGCTAAAATTTCTTTGTATTTTGTTTTAAAACACAATGTAACATACATTGTGGAACTAATAACATTTGCTTTGATTGAAACTAAACTCCCCATTTCCTTGAAAACTAAAATTTATTTTGAAACAAGAATTTCAATTTCTTAGACCAAAACATTTTATTAGTTTGTGCCAAGACATTTTAGAATTTTCGACTAACAAAACGATATGATTGGCACAAAGTAACAAAATTTGATTGAAAGTAAATTATTTTATTACTTGAAAAGTTGTTTATAAACAAGAATCTAGAATTTTATATTTAAAATTCTCACGACATTACAAGAACCTATAATTATTTTGAACAGATAAACTACCAGATTTTGTTAATAGATTCTTGTGCTCTTAAATAGAGAAACTAATTGTTTCGTCGGATCCATGGTATTTCAAAATTGTTTTATACTAAAAATATAAAGTTTTAAGTCAAGAAATATTCGTTCCTTTTCCAAAACACAAAATTTAATAGCGCAGTGTTGCCATTTCTACTAAAATTACCCTGTCATTCGGCAAAGAAATAGGATATTAGTAGCCATTTATTAGAGACATTTTTTGTAGATTTGGGACATATTGAATGCCATCAAAAACATAACTTGTAAAAAAACCAAGTCTCGCACGCAACTTAGTCTACAGTAAAAAGTTGTGAGATCCATGTAATACCAAGTCCAAGAGTCCTTCTGTCTTAAGTTATTACGTAATTAGCTCACCTAACAACATCTTATAGTGACCAGATCAATATTAAAAATATCTTATGTTTTAAATAAATACAAAGATTGACCTGGCAATGTTAGCTAGTTATCTAGCAGATGATGTATCTAAAAACTGGGCCGAAATTGCAAAATATTTTAGTTTTTCCTTGGTTTATACACTAAATACGATTGCTGTTCTAAATTTGAAGTTTCTATGTCTGCTAGAAGTGCCTTAGAGTTTTGATGATCGGTCAGTCAGTGAGTGAGTGAGTGACAAAATTAAGAAACTTTGACTAGTTATAAATCTTAAACTACTGGTTCAAATTAAATGAAATTTGAAACATACTGGGTTTATACAATGCCTGCTTTATTACTGAAAATTCACGTTTCTAGTTTTATCCACAACGAAGTTATAGGGGGGTCGACAATGACCCGAACTGCTTCGAGAAAAGGATGGTACGGCCATGCCACTTTTTTGCTTGACTTGGCGGGGGCATTGCCGTGCCCCCAGATTAGGGTCACGTGTCTTCCGTATTTAACGAACTGCTGGCGACTAGACAAATAATTAGCAAATAAATTTAAGAGTAGGGGCGTAAACCCCATCGCACCCAACTTTAGTAGCAATACGTCGTTGTCTTCTCTGTCAAATGCCTTCCGGATATCAAGGTAAATAACATCTACCTGATTTCCAAAGTCCATTTCCAGAGAAACTTGATCTACCAATGTCACCAGGTTGGTAGCAACCGACCGTCTCGGAAGGAAGGATGCACTGCGGAAGTAGGCGACTATGTAGGGCCGTTTCGAAAACCTTTGCCAGTGCACATAATATCGCTACCGGCCGGTAGTTTTCAACCTTGGACTTAGGACCCATCTTAGGTATTGGCGTTACCCTCGATATCTTCCATATTGCTGGATAGTTACCGGTTGCCAGAATAAGGTTAAAAATATAGGTGATAGGTTCAATGAGATCCTCCAAACAGCCCTTAATTATGTATGCAGGGACCCCGTCTGGCCCTGGACTCGTTCCCGGTTTCAGCCTTTTTACCGCAGCACGCACGTCCTCCGGGCAGAAGGCGTCCAGGTGCACGCGGCGGCAGTCGGCGGGCGGCGCGGCCGCGTGCGGGCTCGCCCGGCACGAACACCGAGCTGAAGTGGTCGGCGAACGCGGCCGCCGCGCCGCGCCCCGAGTACTCCACGTACCCACGGGTTACCTTAGCTTCCACTCCACCTGTGCTGCGCAGACTATTTACGTATGATGCTCGAGGTATAATACACGGGTTAAACCCTACTACTACTGGCGCTCTGGTCTTTTTAGATATACAGTGGTCAAAAATATTATATATTGCATTATACATATAATTGAGCGCCTCATCAACGTCTCCCAAACAATAAATCTGATCCCAATCGACTTGTTTAATTAAGTTGTATAACGTACAGTAATCCCCCTTTGAAAAATTCCAGTCGTGTTCAGATGGAATATTTGAGGGCTCAATTCTAATTGCCGGTTTAGAAAATCTGTACCCAATACTTACAACCAACTCGTCCGGCTCAGCGGCGCGTACGCACACCGCCCCGTCCAGCTCCGCGCTAGTCAGCACGACGTCTAGCATTCTCCCATTCATGTTACTCACACAGTTATACTGTTTAGGGTCACAGAGGGAGCTAAAACATTTAACATAATTTGTGATAAGGTAATCTACATAGTGTCACGCCTAGTACCGATCAGATAGATAGGCCCTCTCTCTCCCGTGAGGCACTTAGTATAATGGTAATTAGTCACGTAGTGTCTACTATATAAGAGTACTGTTATAGTGAATAAAGGAGATTAGTGTACAGCAGAGACTGAGTGATTCATTTTGTACCTTTCCTCGGCTACATCCCACGACCATATTACATGGCGACCGTGACACGTGACAGGACTGCCTAGTATGGGCATTGAGCAGTGCTGTGCATCGTGGTTTTGAAAATTAAGATAACAGCGTGTTGGTAGAAGAAGAAGTCAGAAATCGACAACAGAGTTGGTGTATGGGGAGAATGAAGATGGAAGGGTAAGGAAGAGTTGGCGCAGGGAGATGATGGAGTCGGATGATGATGGTGGTGTGTTGCTGGGCGCAGGGAGTTGTTCGTGTCGGATGTGGATCAGGCTGGTGTACGGCGGTACCAACTGTATCTTTAGTTGGGCCAAGGATAGAAGGAAGATTGATATCTCTGGAGTAGGTGCGTTGTGAAGGAAAACAGCAATGAAGAAGAAAACAGCGACTAACCAGCGGCTCATCATATGGTAAATTATAAATAGCGTAAGTTAAGATTTAATATAACAGTCATAGATCATGTAGGTTCTAGATTTATTATGTTTGTATAGTTTGTTTGTCATATCGAACAAGGAATTATTATTATGCGTCATATTATGTCAGTTTTAAATTTTGATGAGTTAATAAATAAGTTATGTAAAGGAAGTGGAGGCTGTAGATTAAATGAAGTCCGGTTTTCAGTATTTCAAACAAATTTAGAGATTTACTAGAAGAAATAGAGTCCTTGCGTTTGTGCGTTTGATGCGTTTGGACTGTTACCAAAAGTATTTAATTTTCATAATTCCAATATTTATCAATCATGCACTTACATAATCGTGTTTTGTGACGAGTCAACAAGGTCGTAGGTGTAGCGCGAGTTATTCTAACAGAGCTTGGAGTCAGCGGAATGTAGTTGTGTGTGCACGTGCCTTGATGCGTAGTAGGGTTGTTGACTTTGCGAAGGTGCGGATGTACGCGCCCTGAGAGTGATGATTCACCGAGCACGTAATTTTTTTTCGTGTATGATTGTGATGAGATTAGAATCAGTAGGACAAGGAAATCACATATAGTATTGTTGGTAAATTATATTGTTATAGGTAGTTACGGGAACAAATGTTTTAATTTATGTAATTTGAATGTTTGAAAGGGTTTCAAAGCTAGTATTTGAGTTAGCTTTGTGGGGTGTCTAACTCGCCTTATAAGGTGTCGTTGGGATATCGGATTTGACAGAGTAGAGAGTAGGAGAGTTAATCGCTATTAGGGCCTGGCCAGCCTGAAGTAGTTGATGATAAAGATTTTGAGTGATGTAGGATTGGTAATAGTATTACGATTGATTATGATTGAAGAAATGTCTTTGGACTTAGGAGAAAAACGTGCGTGATAAAAATCCAAAGGGGATATAGTATTTAATGGCTCTACTTTTTACATAAATCAAGACTCTTAACAATCGGAGGTGCGCCTAAGACGCAACGATAGGGGAGCTGATATCGTTTTGTAAAGATAATGTTGTAGAGTTGGTAATAATAAACTGAGCACAATAAAATGATGTGAAAATGAGCACGTGAAGCTGTAGAAAATGAATTGTCCCACGTGTATGCATTATAAGTGGTGTTGGAAAGATACTTGTTAAACATTTGTTGCCATCAAGTACTCATGCAGGAGTTTCTAAAATATTTTGTTCTAGTAGGTATGTAAACAAGGACATAGCGAATTTTGTAGGTCGAAGTAGTAACTGTCAGAAGCAGAAGTTTAGTAGCAAATATTAAAGAATTGTGCATTACTTCTACACAAGAAGCACATGTGGACGCTAGAGGAGTTTGATTTGGTTAAGAATTGAGTAAGGAAAATATATATGACGCGATTCCAAAAAAGATTCGATTAGGGAAAAAAAGCAAAGAATGTGTATAAATCTTAAGAGTAGGACAATAAAGTTTATAGAGTTTGTGAATTATTAATATTGTTAGCAATTATTGTTTGTTTTAATAGGCTTAGTTTTATTTATGTCTATTTAATTTTATTTTTTCCCAAACCTGGCCCACAAGTCTTCTCCGTCCTGAGTTTCGAATTGCTGCAGGCGCTCGAGCTGCAACGGCGCGCGGGCTGCCAGCAGCACCCCGCCGCCCGTACGCGCGCGCCTGTCGCGGCGCAGCACGGTCCCGCCCGCACCACACAGCTCCGCGTCTCACGGACTCGTCCGTGTTGGTTTCCGTCGCAGCTACAATTTGTAGGTTATCCGATGTGCTTAATAATTTGCTTTTTAACCACCGTACGTTTTGACTAGTCGTCTTAAGTTGTTCTTGTTTCTGTTGTTGATCGTTCGAGGCGAAACAGCCAACGTTCAAGAATTGGGGCTTCTTACTTCACAACAACAAGTAAAGTTACCTGTTAAATAAAACATCAAGTTTCACTTTTTATGGACTGTATTAAATATTTTAAATAAAAAAAATGCAACTGGACGTCTGAACGCAGTCAAGACGAAAAATGACAGAGAGAGAGAAAGGTGTTGCCAGCGCATAGGTAATATTTTATGCTAAAAACATTTTTTAACATAGTTGGGCCGGGGCCGGTGACAATGAAATATGTTAACAGCAAAGAAAACAAATTATCTTTATGTAAACTATACCTTGAAACTAGATACAGATATGAACATAAAATGTAGAATTAAAATAAACCTATTTTAATATTTTTATTGAAAAACTAAGAATTTTTATTTAAAAACTTATGTTTATATCAAGCAAAGAGTAAGATTTTTTTTTTTTTAAGTGTACTATGTACCAGATATAAAAAATAAGTAAATAATTGAAGTCTAGTAAACAACTACTATGTAACTCTAACTTATAGGCAAAGGACTCAGTTTCCTAAGAGACCTCAAATAAGTTTTATTATTAGACAATTTTATTTCTGCGACTCTAACTCTACCGTCTGGTCCAGAGAATATCTTCACAATTCTTGCCATAGGCCACATGTAAGGATCTGTATTATCGGAACGCACAATAACAAGCTCACCCTCTTTCAAATTGGGGTTTGACTTCCGCCATTTTGGCCGGCTTTGTAATTGCGTAAGATAATCTCTCGACCAGACCTTCCAAAAATCTTGTTTGATTTTAGTTAAAGATTGCCAAAATCTCAGCCTATTAATAGGTATATTCGAAACATTACGCTCAGGAAAATTCATCATAGGAATTCCTATGAGAAAATGACCTGGTGTTAATAATAATAATAATAATAAATCATTCATAACTTGAGACATCGGAGCTTATAGGAAGGAGGGGCCTGGAATTCAAGATAGCTTCAACCTCTGCAATGACGGTGTAAAGACCTTCATAAGTTAAAGTAAGATTGCCAACAATGCGCTTAAAATGGTATTTAAAGCTCTTGACCCCTGCCTCCCATAAGCCCCAAACTCAGGAGAGTAGCTGGGAATAAATTTAAAGCTTATATAATTAGGAATGCAATAACTTTCAATTGCATCAATATGCTGTTTGGATTTAAATAGCTCATAGAGAGCTTCTAACTGATTTTCAGCACCCTTGAAAGTTTTGACATTGTCACAAAAGATCTTATGTGGCATTCCTCTACGGGCAATGAAACGTTTGAGACTCGCTAAAAAAGCTTCTGTTGTGAGGTCGCTAACCAATTCCAAGTAGATGGCCTTCGTGGAAAAACACACATAAACTGCCACATATCCTTTAGTGATAAGAGGCCGTCTCAATCTAGACACTTTTACCTTGAACGGTCCATAGAAATCGACACCAACAACTTCAAAAGGTCTTACAGGTGTGACTCTTTCATGGGGTAGCGAACCCATCAGCTGTGTAGAAGCAGCAGCTTTTAATTTAAAACATTTGACACACTTGTTAACAATCCTTTTTACTTCACGTATGCCACTAATAAGCCAAAACCGTTGAGAGAGTGAACTCAAAACCAGTTTAGCTCCCGCATGCAACAAACGAAGATGTTCCTTATGAATAAGAATGTTTGTAAAATGACATGATTTGGGCAAAATTGCTGGATGCTTCTTATTGAAAGGAATATTTGAGGCATTTTGAAGCCTACCTCCAACTCTCATTACACCATTTATATCCAAAAAGGGATGTAACTGAGACAAACCTGATTTAATTGGTAAATTGTTTTTAAGACAATGAATATCCTTAGAAAAATAACCTTGCTGCACACAACAAATTATTACCAGTAGAGCATTATGGAGTTCCTCTGGTGTCAATGAGCCAGTTAATTTGTTCTGTTTACTACAATTGTAACGAAAACGAAATAAATATGCTACTATACGTTGTAGTTTACTAACATCTGAATATTTTTCAACCAACTCTAGCGAAAACTTGCAATCATTTTTTAACAAATGATCTGATTCATTGACATTACAGAGATTGACTATAAACTCTGGCTCAGATGAGGATGCAATAGGTAATTTAATATCACTTATAGAGTGTTTGAAATTGCTATCCGAAAGATCTTTGGGACCATGCCACCAAAGTCTATTGGACTCTAGTTTATGAGGTTCACAGCCCCTTGAAAGAAGATCAGCTGGGTTATCAACTGTGGTCACATAAGACCATATGAACTGATGAGTTAACTCTTTTATCTGTGAAACCCGATTAGTCACATAGGAACAAGATTTTAGGTTTGAAGACTTAATCCAAGCAAGTGTTATCTGCGAATCACATAGTGGACAGTGAGTGTGGGGAGCTTAGACAGCAAAGTCTTATAAACCCTGTGTACAAGCTGTGCCAGAAGAAGAGCACCATTGAGTTCCATTTTTGGAATAGTAACACCTTTGTTTAATGGAGCTAGACGAGACTTAGAACATATCAAGTTTACACAGACTGTTCTATCAAAATTTATTATTCTTAAATAGAGACAGCAACCGAAAGCTTTCATTGACGCGTCTGCATATCCCACGAGCTCCACAATGTCAATCATAGTAGAATTAACACACCTTGGGATAGTAAGAGTACCCATAGACTTTAAATTGTTTAAAAATTTTGTCCAAACATTGAGTTGGTCTTGAGGCAGCGCTTTATCCCAGTCTATTTTTAAGGACCATAGAGATTGCATGAAAAGTTTGGCCACAACGATGATAGGACCTATAAGTCCAAGTGGGTCGAACATCTTGCCAATGAAACTCAGAGTTGTCCTTTTTGTTTGGGTATCATTATCGTTAATCATTGGACAAGTAAAAGATCATTCAAGACATCACATTTTAAACCCAATGTTTTGACAATATTATTTTTATTTATGTCAAGCTTGTCGAAATATTTTTTATCATTGGGGAGGTCGTTGATAGCTTGGGGATGATTGGAGCACCATTTGTGGAGAGTGAAACTACCTTCATCAAGAAGACCAATGAGCTCAGCTTTAAGCTGAAGTAGCTCTTCTTCGTTGTCACTCCCACTGATGACGTCATCTACGTAGGTACTAAACAGCATAGCTTGTGCAGCAAGGGGGTATTTATCTTTGAATCGAAAAGCCAATTCTACAAGACAACGAGTCGCCAAGAACGTCGAAGCCTTCAAACCATACGTAACGGTCTGCAGCTGTATACAGCTGATCGGTTTCTTAGGGTCATCGCGCCAGAGAATTTTCTGTAAACAGCGTTGATGTGGACTAATGAAAACACCACGAAACATCTTTTTTATGTCACAGGTAAGTGTGTAAATGAAAGTCCTCCATAAGAGCAGAATGTCAAACAATTCTTGTTGATTAACAGGACCATTTAGCATGACCTCGTTGAGAGAAACACCGTTCTTAGACTTTGTGTTTCCATCAAAAACCACCCGCAAAGGAGTTGTTAAATTTTCTTTATTAATGACAGCATGATGAGCTAAAAAATATACTGTACCACACTTTAGATCATAGTTTTCAATATCCACTTTTTTAGCATGCCCCAAAGCTATATACTCCTCAACAAATTTTTTATACTCTTGTAAATATAAAGGATCACGTTTTAATCTTTTCTCCAGTGTTAAGAAACGTTGCAAAGCGGCCGAAAAAGAATCCCCAAGTTGCAGCTGCTCGGTTTTTGCCACTAAAGGCATGTCTACAGTAAACTTTTTATTTTCCAATTTTACAGTAGTTTGAAAACATTTTTCTGAATTTTCTAATTCTTTACATGGCTTTGCTGCTGGCTCTGGGATACTTTCTGACAACCAAAACTGCTCCATTACGTTTTCTAACTTTTTAACATTACAAATAGCTAAATTAGAAACCATCTCCGTTACTTGGCTGATCAATGATGGTACCTCCAATAGTATAACCAAATAAGGAATTTTGCAAAATTAAACCGCTATAAACCTTAATCTGGCCTGGCTGAATAATATTGTAGTACATGTCAGCTCCAAGTAACAAAGAAATCTCAGCTGGCACATTAAAGCTTTCATCAGCCAACTGAATACCATCAGGAATTTTGAAATGAGAAATATCAATAGTATGCTGAGGTAGATTCGAAGTAATGGATTTTATTACATGACATTTCATATCTAAACATATGTTTTGCACTGGAGAATGAATTGTAAGATCAACATAATTATCAATACTATTATTATTTTTACCAATACCAACAATATTAGTATTTTGGTTTTTTAATTTTAACCCTAATCTACTCACAAGACATGAGGTTATAAAAGAAGCTTGGCTTCCTGTATCAAGCAGCGCTCTGACACATAGCTCAGAACCCTTACAAGAAAACAATTTTACCTTTATAGTAGGCAAAAGGATACCCATCGTAGGGGTACCTGAATGTAAAGAGACTGCAGGTTGAGGATCAGGACTGGCATCTTTATGCAAGAGTGTGTTATGCGATGATTTGCATATCTTACATAGGAATGAAGACCTACACTTGCCAGTGTGAATTTTTAAGCACAATGTGCATAAATGTTTCAATTTAATGAATTGTTCACGGTCTTCTACAGACACCAATTTAAATTTAGGACAATTATGGAGCCCTTGGCATTTGCCATTACAAAAAGAACAAGAAGGAATTTTGGTGACAACATTGCTCACCTTGGATGTATTATTAGTACTCTTCATATAGTCCGAAGTACTAGAATCCTCTAGCGCCATAGCACGCCTTTCCAAAAATGAAATAAACTCATCCATTGTTGGTAATGTATCTGAAGATCTATCAAGTTGATAGGCTCTGTTGGTATAGGTGTCCAACTTTTTAGATAAAATGGAGATCAATAACATGTCCCACTTATCTACAGGTTGCTCTAAGTTTTTAAGCGCATACAATTGTTGTTGCACTTGTGAAATAAAGGCCCTAATTGCAGTTGCTGTACTTTTTTGTATGGATGGTAGTTGCAGTATAATATTGATATGATTTGTAATTATTCTAGCCTTATTGTCAAAGCGCTTCTTTAAAAGAACAAGAGCCTCTTTATAAGACTCATTAACTAAAGGCAGATTCACAATAATAGCCAAAGCAACATCTTCTCAACATCAGACAGAGACTTATTTCTGTGTATAACGGCGGTAAATAGATCCATAGGTCGCTGGTTCATATCCGCCTCCAAGGACCACTAAACTGATGTTAAATAAAACATCAAGTTTCACTTTTTATGGACTGTATTAAATATTTTAAATAATAAAAATGCAACTGGACGTCTGAACGCAGTCAAGACGAAAAATGACAGAGAGAGAGAAAGGTGTTGCCAGCGCATAGGTAATATTTTATGCTAAAAACATTTTTTAACATTACCCTTAAACACTTACCTCTATTTTTTGTCACATAACCACTTACACGCGGTCGTAGTGACCGCTCTAGAGTTTTCGTCATATTTTATTAATTCAGGATTCAATCGGGAAGGAAGTATTAGAAATACATAGATAGACACTTATATTATTTAATTCAACTAAAAAATTACTAAAATATTTTGTTCTGCTATGGAAAATCAAAAGTTTATGCTAGCCTCATATTTTACCCATAAAATTAATATCTTTGGAAAATAAAATCTATTAAAATCAGGAACTTACAAATTGTACTTGATAAGACTAATTTTAGTTAAATCAATATACGAGTAGTAACTACTAAATTAAATAAAATATCACAAAAAAGTTACATGTATGATAAAAATTTCAAGTACCAAAAGTTTTAAATATTTCGCTGTTATTGCCAAAGTAATTTCTACTCGTAATATGATGCTGCACAAGGGGAACCTGTCTTCTGATGAAAAGCTGTCGCGTGTCAACTGGCGATCTACCTCCTGCGTGAATAAAAACCGAAGGAACATCATTTTTATTTCCAAGTGGAATTTGCTCTTCTTATGAAGATGATCCGCGCTTGGTATCTTCAGAGTAAGATTCGCAGTCCTCCTGGAACAATTATCTTCCGCAACATCGAGCTCAACGTTGCTGGCATCTACACTCAGTATCTCCTCCTCATCTGACACTTCTTGTTCTAACCTCCGTGCAATGTTTTCGTCGTTTATAATAATTTTACACTTAGACACCAAAAAATAATATCAAGCAAAATAATGACACAACCACTTACGGTCACGGTGACCGCTACCGAGAATATTTGGCTTACTGTAGTTGATTGCGCGCACGTTGACACCTATCGGGTGTAATCACATCATTAACTAAGGATTTTGGAAAGGTAGATGAAAGCACACAAGCATAAGACAAACACGCGTCGAAATATTCGCGATTAAAAAACCGTTGCGGTCATGGTGACCGCGGGTAAGTGGTTAAGGGTATAATATGAGAACTGTGTTATCGCGCGTGTACTAATAGGAGGTTCTATTGTTTATTCTGTGACAGAAGGATGGCGGTGAGGTAGATAGGAGGGAGGTGCTTCCTCACGCGTCTCTTGATTGGCTAGTTGACTTTAGGTACAGTAAAAGCGGGGGGCGGTAGCCAGATGGGCGCTAGCTATTTGTAAGTTAAAATCAAACGATTATTGTAAATGAATTTATTATATATCTTTTTTTCACTATCTCACAAATACCCGTCTACTCGGTAACGACGTGACGTCCCGAGTCAAAACAACAAAAAAGAACCATTCGTATTTCAAAATCTTTAAACTCAATCGAACTAAACGAACAGCCAGTCCGCTCAAAGGAGGCCGCTCCTTACATGCCGCGCCCCTATAAAACAAAAAATTACTTGAATGGTAATTTTTTAACCGACTTCAAAAAAGGAGGAGGTTCTCAATTCGTCTGTATTTTTTTTTTTTTTTTATGTGTGTTATTAGATATCTCCGCCAATTGCTAACCGATTTTAATAATTCTTTTTTCATTCGATTGGATTTACTCTCGAGGTGGTCCCATATTAATTTCCTCAAGATCTGATGATGAAACATGAGGTAAAACTTGGAAATTCCTCAACAATGTAGCATTCGCGTCGTTATTCGTCTATTCTTTTAGTCATAATATCTCAGTCAGTTTTCAACCGATTTTGATGATTCTTTTTTCATTCGATAGAACGTGCTTTAGGGATAGATCCATACCAATTTTGTTAAAATCTGATGATGGAATAAGAGATAAAAGCGGAAACTCCTCAACCAGTGATAGCAACATGCATCGCGCGCGATACCGTTTGTGGTGGAATGTTGCTAGGCAACGAAATAAATTTGTTTTGTCAGTTTGCTGAAAATCTACGTTTCAATTGTTCCATTTATTCGATTTTATCACATTATTGGCGACCGTGGCAGGGCAAGAACCTGCAATCTTCGGATATTGTATTGGAAATTACAAATAATTTAGCTTCTATGACCGAGTGGTCGAGTGTTTTAATCTTTTTACGGAGGTTTCGGGTTCAAATCCCGGTCCTTGTGAGACTTTCTCCAGTTTAGTGTGGACATTGCTGCCTGAATCACCCGATTGTCTGAAAAGAAAGATTATTCCGTGCTTCGGAAGGCACGTTAAGCCGTGTGTCTCGGCTCTAATATCTACAGAAGGCGTCGTTACTCGAGCTAAGTTAGTGGGTTTTGACAAGGGCCCAGTACTATATTAATTGTGTGACCAGGGTGTGTGAGGTTGGTTGTCGACCTTATAATCCACAATATGAAGAAAAAGAAGAAGCCAGCTTACGTTCACTATCTGTAATCAGCTAACGATAGACTTTCAAGATATCATCTCAAACCTGAAACTCCTTACGAATAGCCCAGGTATCGGGGTAAACTGTAAGCTTATTAAGAGGGAAGAATCGTGCTCGTCCATACAAAAAGAGAAAACGTTTTTCCACTTCTATATATATTTTCCAATCTCCATGATTTTTTTGTATGTTATTAACACAATGAAAGACTAGGTTTATAGTTTTAGCTTTTTTCAAAATTCGCAATAGATTCAAACTTATATAGGCACCTCAAGTAACGTAATTTTTTTGATTAAAACTGTGTCAAAGTGATTTGTTGAAATTTAGTAATTGGAAACCGTTTTCTCCCGAAGTGGGAATTTCATCAAGAAAAGTATCTATTGTCGGCGAGCTGCAACGCTCTCGCTCTCTCTCTCCTGGGGGTATGAGCGCACGAGCGATAGCAAATGTTTTCCTAAATACCTATTTCGTTAGGATCGCGAAGCTATTCTCTCCTCTTAGCATTGTCAGTTTAGTGGCCAGCTGGACTACCAATTGACCTCTTACTTCGTAGCCTCTTACCCAGTTTAACTTATGTTATTTTAGAAACTATTATATAAACAACTAAACGCGGTTGCAAAGCACGAAAGACGCAGTCTAAACTAAGCAAATACCAAAAATATAATATCTTTGTACTGAAACTGTTAAATAACAAAACCTAGCTTTGGATAATGAAGAAAAATAATAGAAAATGTGTCGCGGTTAGGATTAATTACTTACATAAAATATATTGAATAAAACACTGAAAATCATAAAATAAAAACAATTTTAACAAAAAAATATAAACCTCCTTCAAATTGCCTTATATGGTTATCTCCACTAAAAAGTAACAAATAAAATAACATTCCAGATGGAATATGAAAAAAAATATTGCCAATATCCTCAATTAAATAGATAGGTAGTGTATTAAGTAAATATTTAGAATTTTGTACTTCCTTTTGGAGTCGGTGCCAGCCAAAAAATCGTCGATTAGTCGTGGGCAACTGTTTTAAGTCGTCGTTGTCGTTAAGTCAGTACATATTTCTATATGACTATCAATAAAATTTTTTGATAGTCTATAGCGTCCACTACACTACTCGCGAAGTTGATCGAAGTAAGCTGAGGACAAGAGTATAGAGAGGCACTTCGTGCAACTTCGAGCTTCACTTTTACACCAATTTGACACTTCGTGAGACTTCGTCGAAGAACTTCGGACGAGAGTGTAGTGGGCGCTTATGATATAAATGTTTTGTTGTGCTGCGCGGGATGCAATGCTGCACTCGACCAAACGCAGGGATAACGACAGGAGCGACTACCAAGAAAGTCCGGGTAGGTTTCATTCGATAAATAATTAATACTCGTAGTTTCGTCATCTTCAATTTTTGGCTGGCACCGACTCCAAAAGGAAGTACAAAATTCTAAATATTTACTTAATACACTACCTATCTATTTAATTGAGGATATTGGCAATATTCATGTTCCATCTGGAATGTTATTTTATTTGTTACTTTTTAGTGGAGATAACCATATAAGGCAATTTGAAGGAGGTTTATATTTTTTTGTTAAAATTATTTTTTGTATCACATATCAACAAAATTCCTCACTATTACAAACCTACCTAATGCGGATATCATTACAACATGGACACAAAATAGCAGACAGGAGCTACCTGTCAGCTGCGGCAATCATCTTAAACAAAAACATGCAAGAAGTTGATTAAAGAAAATGTTAAGTAAAATATGCTATGATCAAGATGTATTGCTGAAACCCTGCATAATAAAAACCGCAACAAAAAATCATACACAACTACTTGTGCCCATCTACATTCAAAGTCCAAAAGACAATTCTTTATAAATTTAGACTAGTAAGAAACTAAACCTAACTGAAACAACCATAATCCTCATCCAAATTAACTAGGCAAAATCAACCCACAACTGCCCACAGTTAGGACTAGAATTAATTTTGTAAATAAAAAAAAACAAAATAGGCAGTCAAAGACTAATTTAAACTAGCCAAGAATACAAAAGAGTTGGAAGTTCAAGTATCTGCTAATCTTAATCTCTACCTATTCCAATCATAAGACATCAAAGCTAGAAGACTGCACCACCACCTAACCTTAACTGAAAACGCGAGGGGGAAAGCTTTTGAGCAACCAAGAGGCAGCAAGGTTGATGTCAAGGACCCAGCAAAGGTCCCCCAATAGCACTACGTGCACACAAGGTTCGACATCAAACAGACTATCCCTTGAATACTCAGATATAAAACCCTAAAAATTGTTTACAGAATACCATTAGCAGAGTAGCAGATCTTGCACGAAGAGGTCATCCACCACATCCACGAAGACATAATTATAAGATATAAAAAGAATCTGGAATTTATCACTGATTAAATAATCCACAAAAACACAAAAAACATTTTTAACTAAACAAACACTTTCCCTGACATTAGAATTGTCAACCCACAATTTAAAAAAAAAAACTGGCACTAGACTATCTTTGTGCCAAGTAATAAAAAGAATTTAAAAGAACAGGTAAAGTGTCATGACACGATTCAGCCTAATTGGCCTCATATGCCAATGTGCCAATTGTGCCAATGCCCAACCATAACGAGTTTAGATAGCACTACCTACAATATTAAACACGTAAAGAAAAGGGTTTAAGCGTATTATGGTGGAAAACCAACGTTCGAACATTTCTATGTCCTAATTTCCTAACCAAATAGTTGTTATTAGCAAGTCTGCGCACAACGCGATAAGGCCCCTTATAAAATCGCGACAGTTTCGAACAAACCTTGGAAACTCTCTTCGGGTTGTACACTAGAACTAAACGAACCGGGTCTAAAGTTACGAACTTAACCTTTTTATCAAAATATCGCTTCTGCGTCCGTTGCGATTTACCAACTATCTTACTTCTAACGGCGTTAGAGATACGGCGGCGGCGACGTCGGCGCCAAGAATTATCAGGCTTCTTACCGAGAACCACCGGCGATGCATATGCACTATGCAATTCTCTAATTACATTATTATCTAACATCTCCTCAACTTGCTCCCTAATAATTCGATGCTGTTCGTGCGACACTCTGTATGGCGCCTTGTGAACAGGAATCTCGTCGGAAGTGTTTATCTCCACATCCAACAATGAACAAGAACCTAACTCTTTGGAATTAAAAGCGAACCGGTCCCTATAGCAGGACAACAGGTCGTTCAGTTTACTTTTCTGATAGCGATTTAAATCTTTATTGACATCTAATGTTTGGACCGAACTATCTTTCAAGTTCTCGGTGTCCAGAGACGCGCGAAGATTCTCCCCAAGGGCTTCTGGTGAGTCCACAAAAAACACATAATCAGACTGCGACAGCTTCGGTATCCGAGCAGTAGCATGTATTACATCCAACGACGAGGTGACTTGCGCAGGCTTGCTCATAAAACTAACACAACACCTATCTAAACGTACGACTTTCTGGCGGAAATCTATAGCAGCGTTATATTTGCACAAAAAGTCTTGACCTAAAATTACAGTGGGAACTAAAGCGTTCACGATGACAAAGGTATGCACAAATAAATATGAATCAATCAAAAACTTTAATTCAATCAAACCATTAGTAACCAATTGTTGGCCATTTACCGCACGTACATAAGGTGCCTCTTTATTCAATCTATCACATTTAATCACGCTACAGAGTTTATCAAACAAATCATTCGAAATCACGGAGACGGTCGCTCCGGTGTCCAACAGGGCTTCGGTTTCGTAGTTGGCGAACGACACCTTCACGATTGGCGAAGTTGGTCCAGAGGGAGCTTCAGTTGGACCAGAAGGAATTCCTCCCACCAGCGGCGGTCCATTCACTGGCGGCGCATTTCGTTTGGGTGAACGTTCCTCGCATCACCAGTTGGTCGATTTCTTAAATTATATCGCTGTGTCCGCTCTTGCGACGACGGAGGAGTAGGCGAACGACCTCTCCCAGCACCATACATAGGGTGCGCCTGCTGCTGCAAGGGCGGCGGCCTGTCGGGTGTCTGCCACGGCGACTGCATCGACGATGCCGGCGAACTTTCACCACGCACGTCGTAATAACGACCACTATCACCCGCGCGGCCATTATCGCCCGATGATCTCGCGCACGACGAAGGAGACGCGATGGTTGCCGTGGTCAACTTGACCAGCAAATTCACCTCCGTGCTACTTTTATTAAAAAGGGCAAACAATTGCCGCGCTGAACACTTTAAATCCGCAAGTTTTGTAAAAATCTGTCCCCCTAGAGACCTTTTGTTGTTATAAGACATGCTTCTCAGGCATTGTTGAATAACAATCGAATCATCGACGATTTTGGCCGATCTGGCTAAGGCCTCTATTCTATAAATAAAATCGATTAAACTCTCGTTGTACTCCTGCTTGGCTGAATAAAATAAGGAAGCAAAATCGACGAGAGGAGGAAACTCTTTCCTTAGGCTCTCGGCAAATTCCTCGAAGGTTTTCACGCCTTTGATCGAAGATTTGTAGAAAGACAAGGCTGGACCGGAGAGATAATTTTGGACCACTACGAGTTTAACCTGGTCGGCCCAGCCGTTCACTGCGGCGATTACGTCGAACTGCGACACGAATTCATCTGTCGTTGAGTTCAGGCCGTCAAACGACTTGGCCATTTCTATGAATAATTGTTGGACTTATCTAGAGATCGGAGCGTCGACTCGTCGTTCTTGCGCGACGATTTGCGCCTTCGGCACTCTGTTTGCTCGGTCGGGCTTGAGCTGCGGCACGTGCGGCTCGCTTGCTGAGTCAGGGCGGGAAGTACAGGCACCGCCGGACCTCGGGATCGACGCTCAGGAATAGCGCCTACTCGTTCAATCGCCCGGCTTCTTCCGTGCGACGAATCTGTGGACCTACGCTATATGCCTATAAAAACTCGCGGCAACCTCCACCAAGTAAAAGCGGGGGGCGGTAGCCAGATGGGTGCTAGCTATTTGTAAGTTAAAATCAAACGATTATTGTAAATGAATTTATTATATATCTTTTTTTCACTATGTCACAAATACCCGTCTACTCGGTAACGACGTGACGTCCCGAGTCAAAACAACAAAAAAGAACCATTCGTATTTCAAAATCTTTAAACTCAATCGAACTAAACGAACAGCCAGTCCGCTCAAAGGAGGCCGCTCCTTACAGTACCTAATGAATGCTGGTTATAATGAAATACTCGTAAAAACTGAATAAAAAATGTATTATTAGTACATTACTGCCGCGGCCGCAAAACCAGTTATTGTTGGACGAGGGCACGTTTAAAGTCCCAGGCTTGTATAGTGCTTTTCTCTGAAATATGCGAGGAAATTACAAAATACTAAAAATATTGTGGTACCTTGAATTTAGATATCTACTTGTATCGCACTAAACTTATAAGTTCTAATCTTTATCACTTTCTACTTTGATTTCTTGAACCATTCATTGTTATAATATTTCCCCAATTCAATGATTAGTTAACTCCTTCATGAAAAATAAGTAACAAAATAAATACTACGATAATAATAAAAGCGGCGAAAATTACAAACCGCCATATTGTGCACTTACTTTTTTTTTGTTTTGTGCCAGTGTCATACAGAGCATACAGCCAACTTAAATTACTACGAGTCGGGTACGATTCATATAAAATTTTAATTTGGAACATTAAAACTTAAGAAGATGCTATAAAAGACTCAAAAACATTTAAATTTCTGAACGAAAGTTACTTTGCCGGCCGCTGTTTTGTATAGGGCAATGTTTCGTCCAAAAATGAGTCACTTCGCGTACTGCTTTTTTATCACATTTTCGAGCGTGTCGGAGAAAAATAATTATATTAGGCCGTCCTAAGTAGGCCAGTCAATATCAACACAAAAAAGGACAAACATCGCAAACGCGCTTGTAACTACGATTTTTTTATATGTTGTTAGGTCCCTTGAGAGTAGGTAGTTAACACCCAAGTTTGCAACCCTGAAAACCTTGTGCTACCCAAAAACCTCGAAACACCGCGAAAAACGCTGACCCAGGACAAAGTGAAGACCTTGACCTCTGTGAAAGTATTTAACAAGAGTGTTGATGTTGATCCCTTTACCATATTCCAAAGAGTCTGCGTCACGAAACAATCAGATGAACGAATGAAGCAGCACCAGGACCATTAGTTTAGCCAGTACATGTCTTTGAATATGACCCAAACAAATTATAGTCTACCTTTGACAAGCTGTATCTCTGCAACTAATGGACCTAGAGTGCTGGAGTTGAACTAAAATTGTAGAAAATTTAGTAAGCTTTATTAATTTATAATATAGTAAACATACTTGAAAAACGCTTCCTTAGGGTGGTTTTTTCGAAAAAACTGAAACAAGTGCCAAAATTTCGCAGTTTTTCGAGCACCATGGGGGTAGCACAGGGTTTTCAGGGTTGCAAACTTGGGTGTAAAATACTCCCAAGGAACCTAACAACATATAAAAAAATCGTAGTTACATGCGCGTTTGCGATGTTTGTCCTTTTTTGTGTTGATATTGACTGGCCTAATAATTATTCGTACGAACAGAGCCTGTTTGCAGATTTAATTTTATTTATTTACTTCGTCTCAAAAGTTTTCGATTTCACAGGTTCACATTTTCAGTGAGTTATTCCTACACTCTGAGGTTGTCTGTAAGAGATTGCTACGTTAGCAATAAGGCCGCCTGTCGACTTTAATTTATGTCCCGTTATGATTTCCTGTTCTGTTTCCGTTTGGCGTCTATAAAGTATAATAATATGTGTAATAGCACTGTATCCTGTTCCGGAATTCCAGCTGATTATGATTTAGAAACGTGAGTTGAATCACGTACCCTATCAGTTTGTGTGAACACTCTTCATTCTCTCACAATATTGTATTTCTTGAAACGGATTGTATTTCTTCAAATTTATCTTATTTGAATTGTATTTCTTCAAATTTATCTTATCTGAAATGAAATAGAATAGAATATAATTTATTAATTGCACATTGTACAGCTTATGGGTCTTAAGTATAATAGAATGCACATGTTATATAAGTTTTGTTTATAGATATAGGTATGTGTAGCGAGTCTATAAACCATATTAGCGTATTGTGAGCGAACTTGTCTACCTGATACTTCCGAGAGTAGTTTGAAATATTTCGGGTTTTGTTTCACAAAGTAACATGCATCCCTTATATACACGCATGATAATGGTATTAATTTAAATTTTGTGAATAGAGGTTTACAGCTATCTCTGTAAGAAGCGGTAGCGTTGGCTCGAATACACCTTTTTTGCAGTCTAAAAACCCTACCTACTTCTACAGAGTTTCCCCACAATATTAACCCGCAGCTTAACACTGATGACACATAGCCATGGTAGGCAGCTAAAGCTGCTTCCAATGAGACCGTTTGCCGCACTCGTTTCAAAGCATATACAAATCGATCTAGCTTCTTACAGATTTGATCAACATGCTCTTTCCAATTAAGGTTCTCATCGAGTGTAATAGCAAAAAAAATAAAAATTGATACTTGTTCTAACTTATTATTATTATATTGAATTTGTAAATGTCCCGAATAACCATTATATGATTTAAATGTCATGCAATTGGTCACAGATGAATAAGTAATGTACTAGGGTACAATTGGTCTTATTAACCCCCG
This sequence comes from Carpatolechia fugitivella, assembly GCA_951230895.1. Lineage (NCBI taxonomy): Eukaryota > Metazoa > Arthropoda > Insecta > Lepidoptera > Gelechiidae > Carpatolechia > Carpatolechia fugitivella. The sequence goes on along the minus strand of CATNWD010000078.1, from coordinate 109,790 downwards.
ACGCAAAAGAGGGGTGTTATAAGTTTAACGTGTCTGTGTATCTGTGTATCTGTGTATCTGTCTGTGGTATCGTAGCTCCTAAGCGGATGAACCGATTTTCGTGTAGTTTTTTTTGTAACATAGATAATTTTACCCCGAGTGTTCTTAGCCATGTTTCATGAAAATCTCTTCAGCCGTTTGAAGATCATCAGCTCTTTTCTAGTTGATGAGGGGATCTGACGAACTTCCTTATCTCCGATCGATTCGAAATTTGGTACCTTGTTACTTCAATCATATTGAAAGTATATGGTAAGGTAACCATGACCTGATCAGCCGTTTGAAGATCATCAGCTCTTTAATAGTTGATGAGGGGATCTGACTACTTTCCATAATATGTCCTTTCGATTCAAAGTAAAAATACTCTCCAATTTTCTTTTAGATATAACTGTACTCATATATCATAATTTATTTGTTATAAAGTTTAAAAATTATGAAATAAAAATAAATTAAAAATTTAAAAACCCCCGAAGCAAAAAAGCAAAACATTAAAAAGTAAAAAATAATACCTATTGTTGAGCCATCAAATTCGATAAAGTAACACCTATATATTTTAATTTTATTAGAGAAATTGATGGGTGGCACGATTTGGTTTGCTCGTTGAAATGACGCTATAATGTCACGTCGGGGTACCGCTAAGTTTTAAAAAAAATATCGTATGAAAACAAGTTGGTCGGATATGCTAGCAAATTAATAGATAGTCAATCAAATGAAGCGTCTGACTTAAGCGGTACACCGACGCGACATTATAGCGTCATTTCAACGAGCAAACCAAATCGTACCATCCATCAATTTCTCTAATAAAATTAAAATATATAGGTGTTACTTTATCGAATTTGATGGCTCAACAATAGGTATTATTTTTTACTTTTTAATGTTTTGCTTTTTTGCTTCGGGGGTTTTTTTTATATTAATTTTCAAATCGTTTTCATTTAACCAGTTTATAATATCGTTCAGCGCCTCAATATGTTATGAAAATAATTTAAAAGGCTTAGGCAACAATTGGTTAGGTACCTACCTACTGTAGCGTTAAAAAAGAAAGCTAGCTAACCCGTGGTCGCAGACCACAGGCGAAACGTGAAATTTAGGTGAACAGAGAAAGAGTTAGTTAAATTTGTCCGAACGGTATAATATAAATTCAAAAGCGCCTAGAAATTGCCAAGCATGAGCCGAGAGTCGAGTCCTGAGGGGACTCCGTCGATATAGTGTCGCTGAACTAGTGTTGTGTTGTGGTGTATCGATACGGGAAGGTGTACCAAAACCACGGAGTACCCCGAGAGAGTATAGCCAAACGGGAACCAAAAAAAAAGAGGGCCAGAGAAACCTAAAGGGCCTTTTTAGAATTTGGAAAAGGAATTTAAATTTGGCAAATTCCGCATACAAAATTACAAAACAGATACAAAAAAAGGCTAAAAAATGATGGGCAGTATCCCAGGGGGGACGCCGGTGCGCGGGTCTGCGGCACTCAGCTGGCACGGGCGCGGGCGCACACAACGCAGGGGTCCAGGCACGTCCAACGCCCGGTGGCCTCAGGGGTCCGGAACCACGGCGAGAGAACGAGAAAGGCACGGAGGGACCCTCGTGTGTGTGCCGCAGAGGCCGGAAATACACTGTAAAGATTGACAAAGAAATAATCGCCATCCGACCAAGACAGGGAAAGAAAAAAGTACGTCGATAAAAACCAGGAGGAAGACAACACAAGACTTACCCGGCTAGTCCAAAGTAGGAGCCTGTAGGAGCAGTAGGAGCAGTATTCCAAGGCTATATATCATTTACAGATATTTATTTAGTAAAATTCAACCACGTTCAAGGGATAAAACGTTTCCATCTCATGATAGACGACAGCTCAGAAAAACAATCAACAATTTAGAAAAAGGTCAAACCAAGAAAATTTTAAATTTGAAAATGTGACATAAAAACCGGCCAAAAGAAAAAAGAACCGTACCAAAAAGGTTATTAAAAAAAACCTGCAGTAATGCTGCAGACATCCCTTCACCAGAAAAAAATCCTCCAACTCGAAAAAGGAAAAAAAATCTTTGAGATGGCAACCCTCGAAGGAAGTTGACCACCCTAGAACAAAAGCCGAATTGTTCAAAGTCAACTATCAAAGGACAAAAATTATCGATAAAATTTTTATCGACACTCTACCCCATCACTATAAACCAACGAACACGTCATGTTCCCAGCACGAGCGGCTCATAAACGACCCACTGGCCCCAGGATAAGAAACCACCGGTGTCCCAAAAGAAGCCAAGTCAATCCACCAGGGAAAAAGAGGAGGACGGAAATGGCTTGGAGAAAGAAAAAGGAAAGTTGTCAACCACAACAGAAAAAGGCGGAGACAACCGAAGGAAACACCGATGAAGCGGTATCCCTGAACCAGGAGGAAAATGTATGATACGTAAAGGATAGAAAAGGAAATTTGGAAATTAGGATATGTTGGAATATCGGAATGTCGGAATGTCACTAAGTTTTAAAACATAGACGCGCCTACAAACGATATTATTTACACACCTAAATGCTAAAACTAAAAACTATACAAAATATATACAAGTAGTTTTTAAACTACTGGTAAAAAGTTTACAAGTCGAAACTGTCAGTTACGCCCGTAATCAGCTGCAAGAGAAGAAAAACTTCAAATCGATCGTGCGCGAAAACTGACAGATGACTTGTAAACAAAGAGCTATCAAACGAGGGCCGACGCTCGCCCACGTCATCGTGTTCATCCCGAAACACGTCAGACGCCGACGAACATCGGAAACACTCGGATCGGCTCGGAAAAAGGGCTCGACGGCGCAGTTGGTAGGCAACCAACGCCGTCAAAGACGAGGTCGGGGTTCGAACTCGACCCTGACAAAAAAATTAAAAAAAGATCCGACGATGGCCATAATAGGCCGACTGCGCAAAGCAGCGGTGGCTCAGGTAACTATCTACCTTCTAAGACGCCTTATTACAAATCGCTCGTCTGCACATTACATATACATGCACTGCGCGCGCACTCACACACCCCAACATACATTCACTCACACACACTCTCCCCTACACACACATACACTTACATAAGTACCCTACACAAACCAACATCTATCTATACATCTACTGTAACACCCCCCCCCTGTCTTAGCCCACACTGCTCTAACCTACTCTAATCTAACTCTAACTACTTTCTATAACTAATTAACCCCTCCCCTCTGTACACTTAAAATTTCGCTAATTAACTTAAATATGGCCAAGTGAATCATCTAGTGGTAAAAACTCTACATTGTGAACCGCTCATTAGTAACCCTGATACTTTTAGTGAGAACTATAGATAGACCCTAAGAATTACCTACCGAACATAAAAAAAAGTATTTAATACTAGCATGCTTCCTGGAAGAGTTTTAATGTTAATAGTGCAGTAAGTTTCTTTTTATCATAATATTACATTATTGTTATTTGTACAAAAACCTTTTATCATAAAGAAATTATTTATTTAGCTAGAAAATGTAGGAATGGTTTAGCAAATTAATCATAATAAATAGATATAGTTAGGGTATAAGAATATAAACATTTAAAATAATCTTGTAAATGTGGTATTCTATTTATGTAAATAAATAGAATTAGAATCATAATGGACATTAATAGTTTTTTAGTAGAAGATCCCCGACCCACTCAGGACATCGTCATTCCAGACTTTCTTCCAGAAAACCCTTTAGGAACAAGGACGCAAGAGGGTTGGCTCCTCGGATTAATGATCCTGGATGGGGTATAACCAACCAAAATTACTCTGTTCCAGATCTTCTTCCAGAAAATCCTTTAGGAACAATCCATTATTATTAGGATAGCAAAACAATTAAGATTTATTTATACTTCTTACTAGCATTAAAGATTTTATGCTTGAAACCAATTAAGTGAGACTTTAAATATGTAAATTTATAGTTAAGTCTGCATCATTCCAGATTTTCTTCCAGAAAATCCTTTAGGAACAATCCATGATTATCTTCTACTAACATTGAAGTTTTATGTTTGAAAACAAATGTGACTGTATTAATTTTATATAGTTTAGTCAACGTCATTCCAGATTTCCTTCCTGGAAACCCTTTGGGAATATTTCATTAATATTAGAACAACAAAGTAAATAAGATTTATTATTTTATATTATTATTAGCATCTATTGTTTTATGCTTGAAAATAGACAACTGTGACTTGACATATTGGCTTTATTCATTTTAGTTATCACAAAGTAAACAAGATTTATTTATATAAAGATATTCTTATTGATAAAAATAGATAAACATTATATTGAATAATGACTCTACTATTAATTCCTTTATAAAATAGGTTATTCTAATTTTCAACTTTAGATTACAACAAAAGATAAATGATCCTAGGAATTAATGATTCTTATCTTTCCAGTCTAATAACTCAGATTGTAGTTATAGAAGAGAATCTTATATGGTTTCTCGATGTTTTAGCATTTAGTACAGTTTGCCTTTCATATAGTGCAAATACAAAGTAAGTTGTTGATGAATCAATCTGAAATATGGTGGGACGTCCAATCCGTCTGGTATGGAAGTAAACCACCGGAGTGCTATTGCTTTTCCTACAGATCCAAATATCAACAAACTATGGTTTGGTTCGAGTAGGTAAATATTGAATTTGAATAATTTTATTATCATAGGAAGTAATAATGCAATATGAGCTATGTGATTGTACTTGACAATAATCATTCCATTGTATCAAAATTAACAATATTCTTATCGTGTGGACCATATACGGCCGGTTGGTACATTCAAGATATTTATTTATTTATTTGGTTATTTTATTAGAACGGGTTTAAATCTTAGAGAGAATCAACTGTTATTATAATCTTATCTTTGAAAGGTTTACCTAGTCAGTTTTATGGAATTTAAACTAAGTAAACTATTTATTATTTAGCAGTAGTGATTATGGAAGATTCAATATATTTAACCAAGTGAATTATTGATTGCAATTTAATTACTTTTCCATTGATGATTATTTTTAGGTTATACTGAGTAAAGTATTTCTTTCTAATTAATATTAAAAAGGAAGGTTTTAGTATGTAACTTAGATGGTTTATTTATTGTCATTTTATACCTTTCAGTAAGTATCTAATGATGATTACTTAGGTTTTAAATTTTATAAAGGTAAAGCGTTTCTTACTATTTGTTATTTAACAATGAAAAGTAGGTTTTAATATGTTTAACTGGGTGATCAATTTATTGCAATTTATATCTTTTAGCAGTGAAGTTTATTTAGGTTATACTGAGTTTTATATAGGTAAGCTGTTTCTTACTGGTATTTGATATTATTTAGCAACGAAGAGTAATAGTTTCTAAAGCAGTTTTGGTAAGCTCTCTTTCACCGGATAGAGTATATATTTTTGACTTGATATAAGTGGTCCCAAATAAGTTCTATGACATCCGTTTCCCTATTGAATTTACCTTCCTAGTTAAGTGTTTTACATATAGGTAGGCAAAACTAGAGATATTACCTAAATATCTCACATTACATTGAAAGTCTAGCTGATTTTCGAAGCAAATGCGTAAGTATTCTATCATCCGTTAGGTATCGAACTATCCTACCTATTCTCCGTAAGTTTCAAAAGCTAGAGGAAGACCTCACATTTATAATTAATCGTGTGATGCGTAATGGCACCTTCCAACTCCACAGGAGAAGAAGGTCTAATCGAAACGAACTAACCAGACGGGTTGTGGCGAGACCCAGTGAGTGCCTACGTTCTAAGCCACGTGTGATTGTACTCTCCTTCTACGCGCTAATACGCAAAGATCGAGAAAGAGGGTACCCGTTCCTTACACATGTACTGGGACAGAAGAAATGATCCTGTGCAACAGAGCAAGTTTGTGTGTTCCTCTTCTACGAAACCTTGCCCTCGTTACACAAAAGCAAATCATCCGGGAACTGAAGTCGCTGATAGTAAAAGCGACCACCGGTCCGTTCCAAGATACCGGCTTCTACAATGTGACGAAGCTACATTCTTTTTCTAACTGTTCCGGAGAACGTTTAGAACAGAATCAGACCATTTGCCAAAAACAGCCACCAAGTTCGGAAACCTTGGATTTAAATCAGATACAGATTTATGCCAAGCCGTAAAGAAAAACCCCATTGAAAACACTTTAATTTTAACGAGTACTAAAAACCAAGAAACAATTTAAACTGAACCTTATAACTTTACAACTTCTCAAACTTATTTGAAATTTCCCACTAATTTTACGTATCAAAACTTTAAGCTTTACAAAAACATTTAAATAACAAAACTTTAAAGGAATTTAAATTAAAATTTACCCCAAGGATTAAGAAATACTAAAAGAAAGTAAACTTTCTAATAATATCTAATAATCCACACAAAAAAAACCCCACAGAAAACTCTAAGAAAATATTTTACCGCGACGGACAAGGCAACTGCACTGAGTGATAATCGAAAGAATACTGAATAATTGAACTTCGCGCAATCGGTATTTATAGCCTCCCGGGTGAGACTCGGACTCAAGCTCGGGCGTGCCTGAACGTGAGTATCGGCGTCAAGGCCAACGTATTTTTAGGGTTCAATTTCCAAATTGTTAGCTTTTCCATACAATTTAATACAATAATTTATCCCTTATTATTTTAGTGTTCCGTATTCGATGTTTTATTATTTTAATGCTTTATTTATTATTTTTATTATGTTTTTAGATTCTTTAGTGTTGTAAATTCATGTTTCCTTTAAATCAAGTTTATTTTTCAAAGAGTAGACAGAGCCTAGTAACTTTAAACTGTTTTAATATTAAATAAATGAATGTCGTATTAATTGAAGTATTGAGTAATGATCGTTAGTGATTATTTAGCGTTTGTATTAGAGAAAGAGATGTGATCGATTAGTAGTTATAATGATTTGGAATTTATTTGTGAAATTGTTAACGGACCCAGGTTGGTTCCGTTACACTACCTTATCACATACAAACACACGTACTCTCGCACACCAAACCGCGTTGACCTCACACCTTCGCTAACCTGTCTGGTCTCCTCACTAACTGTGTAGTATTAGGCATAACCATAATTCACGTAGACTAAATCCTGATTTTAGTAGTATAAAATGTTGGAAGAGCGTGGCATTCCCATCACAAGTGTCTATGACTACTTACTGGGAAGCCTCGACACTGTACTGGTAAGGATTTTTGTAAATAAAGCATTTTTAATTTTTTTAATTTAATTTAATGTTATACAACATGTGATAAGTTTAATTATACATCCTTTTTTACTTGCTTTGCATCAAGTTATGAGTTAGTATTGTTTATCAAAGTACAAATCACTGCATGTGTATTTACAAAATAGGCTGGTTTAAGCAAGTATGTATGTACAAAATATCACGACAGTCAAATGTATAAAATAATAATAATACTTACAAATAAAATAAATGTGTACGTACAGTCAGTCGGATTCATAAGTCCATCCATATCATGTGCGTACTTTGAAATATCTTTTTATTTATGTAACCTTTTTCGTATTTTTTATCCTAGTGGATACAGCCCCGTACACTTCACCTATAACAGCAAAAACTGAAAAGAATAATTATATAATTCTGTTTTTAATCAAACTTAAATGCTAGGAAAAGGTAAATCTGACTTACATAAGTATATTATTATATACAAAAAAAATTATGTGTTTTTAAAGAATCAACTGACTCCAACATAATTTACATATAGATTACAATTGTGAAATGGGTAATAATGCTAAAAATCTTATGCAAATTATAGTAATTAATGTATGTTTATGTACAAAAAATATCACTTAGCTAAATATCCCGTTTCCATGTAATGTGCTATCTATCATTTTTAAAGAATTCTACTTTATTTCATATTTAGTTAATTATGACTAAATCATAAAAATAATAAATAAATAACTTATTATGATATCCTATTATTATTATTTATACCTTATCCCATTATTTTATTATCACGAAAATCAAAATTAATACTAGTAGTGACGTGGGATGCTTTAAAATGTTGATATTAAATTTAAATCAATTTAAATGGAGATTTTATTTTAACTATGTTTATGTTTTCAAACCAAATTAACTCAGAAAGTATATCATTTACGACATTTTGTCAAAGAGTATTTGTTGTTTGTAATAATTTTATCTATCGATTGGCATATGTTTCATATATGTACACCAAAATGTCACTTTTTATGTACTTGCAACTTTAGGTAGGCCAGTCTCCATACAAAAATGTTCGAACTTTTTTAGGGCTCCGTCTCTAACTCCATAATGTTCCAGCTTTATTAGCAGCGTCTCGTGATCGACGCAGTCGAAAGTTTTAGATAGGTCACAGAACACCCCAATAGCATCCTGCGACTCCTCCCAAGCCCCGTACACGTGATGTAGGAGAGCAACTGCAGCGTCGGTGGTCGAACGCCCCTTAGTAAATCCGAACTGTTGATTATAGAGTAGATGGTTCAGATTAAAATGAGACAGCATTTGATTAAGTATTATCCTTTCAAAAATTTTACTGAGTACCGGAAGTATAAACACTGGCCTAAAGTTACCGGGATCCTTTTTATCTCCTGACTTAAATAAAGATATTATTTTACTATGTTTCATTAAATCTGGAAATACACCCTGATCAACACAAGAATTGAATAAAAATGCTAGGTAAGGTGCCAGAGTTTCGATTATAGAACTACACAACTTAACCCACATACCAAATAAGTCTTCAGTATCTTTTAGCTTTAATTCCTTAAAAGTTTTAATCACTACCTGCGGGTTTATATGCCTAAACTCAAACGCAGTTGGGCACCTTTGAACATTAGCATTCAGCAGATCGCGAGCAGAAGAAGGTGAGGAATTAAGCGGCTCTGTAGTTTTTAATGGAATGTTTGTGAAAAATGTTTCAAATTCTTGAGCAATATCTTCATCTGCAGTAATGATACCACTAACAGTATTTAATGAATGTCTGTTGTCGTATAGTTTAGCTTTTCCCGTTTCGCAGTTTATCACCTTCCAAATCGTCTTTACAACATTATCAGCCGAAACTATTTTGTTTTTAATATAGTTGGCCTTTGCTAATGCACAAACCTTTTTAAAAGTTTTTGAAAAAGTTCTAACATATTCAATGAAGATTTCACTATGGTTATACGCCTCTTCAGCATATAATTCGAATAACCTATCTCTACTAATGCGAATGCCCCTAGTAGCCCAGTCACTAAATCTGAATCTAGGCTTAATGTTAATTGTCTTAACTTTAAATATATCCTCAAACTCACAATGTAATAAAGAAAAGAACTCTTTATAAAAACAATTTGGATCATTCAAATCATAATTTGGAACAGGCAGTTTATCGCATAATGCTTTATTGTATTTTTCAATTTTACTCGCGGTTACAGATCTTTTCTTTATTGAAATACTATCTTTTTTTGGACTAATAGGAAAAGTCACTGCTTGTCCATTGTGATCTGATTGAAGAGAGTTTATTATTTGTTTGCTGGAATAATTACAATCACAGTAAAAATTATCGAGACAAGTAGCCGAAGTCGCTGTGATTCTTGTTGGCTCTAGGAAAATGTTAACCAAATTAAATGATTTAAATAAACCAAGTAGCCTGCTTTTATAGGTTGAATTTACTAACAAATCTACATTAAAATCTCCGCAGACTATGTGAGATTTATTATTAGACTTTACTATTAATTTTAATACATCTTCCATAATTAACTGTAAACGCAAACTATAATATGTTTTTCCAACTCAACAGAGGATAGTTCAATACAACCTGCCTTCGAAAGTCCAACAATATCTTTGCGCTCTTTAGATTTTATGTTTTTCCGTAATAATATAAATGAGCCTCCACCGTCGGACTTTCGATTGAAGGTACTGGCAATATAATAATTATCATAGTTAATAATCATTTGATAGTCTTTCAGCCAGTGCTCTGTTAAACATAAAACGTCAGTTTTCCTAGTTTCCAGGAACAACTCAATCTCAAGTTCCTTGCATGAAAAGCTTTGAATATTCTGATGAATAATCTCAAATTGCTTTCCCTTTGTCCGTGAAACTAGTTTAAATTTTGAGATTTACTGTTCCTAGATACATGAATACCGCGGTGACTATAATCATTTGTTATACATTGTACAACAGGGTCAAAAATATTTTTAGCTAACAAATTAGCTAATTGTTTTCTATAAAAATGAGTTAGATACAATGTACCTTTTGTCAAATAAATAGAATTAAATATATTAATATCAAAAATAAAAAGTTTGTCACTATGACAAGTCAAATTGTATAAGTATTTGTTAAAATTAAATAAACTATTGTTATACGACTTTTCCTGCGACTTTATATATGGTAATGTGCCTATTATACATTTTTGGACCTGAAGGGTCGAGCAGGATTGAATAAAATTATTTAAACCCTGTTTATCCAAACCGCTACTATTACTTAGTAATAAAATAACTGTTGTTTTTAATTTTTTTTAATGTAATAATTTATGAGTACTTGTCTTTGTAAACTTAACGAATGTCATTCAATGTTGCTTTAGGTGTTTTGAATTAATCATAGCTGTCTTTGTAAATTTAACTTAATGTCATAAATTCGTTTCATATCTAAATAATCTATTTACTCAAAATATGTACTTTAAAATATCATTATAAATACTACAATTACCTTGTGACGTTTTGAATTGTATACTAGTTGATAAATTATATAACTTCCATCTAGGTAATAAGCTTTTGATCATAATGTAAATCTTGTTCTGATTGGTCCAATATGGCCCAATGTTATCACAATAGGCATAGTAGGGGAAAAGGGTATTTAAAGCGATGTAATCGGGCTGACAGGGATCTTTTAAGTTCTGGAGGTTGGGCCGATAACACGTAAGTTAAGTACCTTTTACTGTTATATTATTTGCTATTATTTTGTTAATTTTATTTTATGTGTAATGAGTAATAATAAGTAATGTAGTGTAATGTAGATTTGAATTAATATTTCTGGATAGATTTAGGTATTTGCACAATTAAGTTCTTATATTATACTAAATAATAAATGTTTTATTACCTATTACACTATGATATGTTATTTAAAATTATATTTAATGGTTATGATATAATTAACCCTGTAAAATTTTGTCAAAACTGATTTTATATGTTTCTTTATTTTTTCCTTATTTTTGTTTGTTGATTTTCCTATACCCACAATTTTTAAATACATAGTTTTGCTGATTTATAGGAAGGTACTCATAACAAACCTTAGTATTAAATAAACATTTGATAATTTCTATTTTTTAGAAAACAAAATTCTAACACGCGCTTTGCTAACTGGTAGCTATTTTTCTCTAGCGTTGACATTACATTTAGCAGTACCGTAACAGGTTGTCGTAGCACATTGCTACGACGGCGTAGCAATCTTAAAAATTTATAACAGTGCGTTTTAAAAACGATATAAACGTGTTGAGTTTAAATACCACAAGCAATATTAGTGTGAGACTAATCCTAGTTTTTTTGAGACGTTTTAGGGTGAATGACCTGATTCTCCAAAAAGTAGGAAAATTAAGTTTTAATGACTTGTGCTTTTGTATGTTTGTATGTTACTGTTGGTGCCAAGTTTTATCTAGTTACTGAAATCGGTAGTCATTGAACAAGCCTTTGTCGGACTAATAATTCTGAAAACCAAGGTTATGTCGGTCGTTGACCCTACAAACCATATGATAAGAAGAAGACTCTACAGGCGCAACCCCCCCTACTTTTGTCGAACGCTTATAAACCATTGCGGGAAATACAACAAATAGCCTCTGAGGTTTAGCGGTCAGAGCAAGTGGCTCCCGATCCGGAGTTTCTGGGTTCACGGCTCCTCAAAGACTAGTTCTTCTTCACGCGCTTGTATCGATGGGAAGGTGCGCGCAAGTCTCCGCTACGCAGTCCTGGGACCGTAGAGCTCTCCGAGTGCTACGGCTACGCGTGCTACGAGCTTGTCTACTAGATACACTTTTTCCGAAACTAAGTCAAGGTTTCAGATCACTTAAAAGTAAGTAAGTAAGTTAACTTAAGTAAGTAAGTTTACTTTATACTGAAGCGGCGCCATCATGGCACACCAACTACAATGTTTCTTCCCACACGTAAGAGGACCAGCTCTACTTTAGTTGCCTACAGTTTACCTTAAACCAAACTGTCATGTACCTACCTAAACTGTTTATTTGAAAAACCAGATTTTTAATGGGTTACAATTATCTTTCACTTGATTTTTGTGTGTGTGGTGTCAAAATAAATGGTTTAAAGGGTTAAACGAATTAAAACACATTGTAAATCAAAATAAAAGTTTCATATCGGTATGAAAAAAAGATTTAAATTCTAAGTAAGCTATTCCACAGTAAGCATGCAATTTGGAATGAACATTTATTTATTATTAACTAATGCTATACCTACTCACTCGTATACTTATAAGTGAACACTAGGCTGCCACTAATATTACCCTTCAATACCATTGTTAACTACTGGGACAATACATTCAATACTATAATTTTGAAAGAATACACAAATAAAATCGTGGGGTGTTCTAATTGCCTTTACGATGATGGTTCACTTTCTCATCTCGTCCACTTGGGACACTGCGAAGTGGATAATTACATGTAATCATGTAATGCTATAGACGATGAAGGAAAATAGACGAGATTGAAAATTAACAAGTTAGGAAAGTTGAACAAGTCAACCGAAAGGTTATATTGGTATTATACAATGTTTATTATTCATTCATAAAAACCATTCGCTCTCTTGCTCTCTTCTGTCATAGCCACCAAACCTGTGCGTTGTTATAATATTTTGTTCGTGTAGTAAAATAATAAACGGAGTGAATTTAACCAGTGTTTTGTGTAATACAGTCCACATCTTATCCTCAATCATATTAGATATAAATAACAAACATAATTTTGGTCCTTTTTCGCCTAAACAAAGACTGTGTATCGTGCATCAAGATCGCCATTTTGTCTCAAGCAAGCAAGGAAATCGTCGCGTGCCACATCTTTGAACTCATTTATTCCGTTCGTTCATGCTGCACTCTGGCGGGCGGGCAGAAGAAATCGAATCTACAGATTGATTCGCACAAAGAAACCAATCTGCATACAGAATCTACATAACAGTGACATCTACATTCAAATTGTGGAACTAAGTACTACCTACGCCAAATTGTCAATCTTCAAGGCGCACACGCCAACCAACCAATCCCGAACACGGGCGACTGTTCGATTGACATCGTATGTCAATGTCAAACGGCTGTTTTATCGACCAAAGATATCTACGCTACCTGTGAACTGTTCTATCGACGCTACCTTGTGACGAAAGGCGCACACGCCACAGACATTCATTCCTACAATCAACTCACTCAATGATTCAATTCATTCGATCTCTCTTCTACATTTTCTGGTCCGCAGCGCACACGCTAAAAATCTACAAATTGTTCAAAAATCAACAACGCGACTGTTGAGTGTTTTATTTTTCAGGTTACCTATTCTAAAGTGTACACACTACATAGGTACGTGAAACTAATATTATCGATACGCTAAAATCTACTTCGATAAATTATACCACGCCGCCGATGCCCACGCGGTGGAGTCGTCAAGATGGCGGAGTCTCAAGACTATTATAAAGCTAAAAGAAGCACGACCAAAGGAAAGCTCACCAGGATTGCAAATTTCATACAGAACTACGATCGCGACAAAAATGTACTTTCGGAATTGAAGGCGCGTCAAATTGAAATCCAAAAAATTTACGATAATTTCGATGAACTCCAATCGGCGATTGAATCGTTCGACTACGACGATCCAGACAAAACTACGGCTCACGAACTGGAACGCGAACAGTTCGAACAAAAATATTTCAGTATCAAAGCGCAAATGGATGCCTTATTATCCAAGGGGGCCTCTTCAGATCCTGAGAAGAAGCCGCTTGTAAAGCTGCCTCAGTTAGAGCTGCCGAGGTTCAGCGGTGACATTCAGCAATGGCCGGCGTTCAAGAACATATTCATGGCGTCTGTTGATAGCTGTGACTTGCCCGGGATTAACAAATTACAGTATCTAAAATCGGCGCTGACTGGGGAAGCAGCTGGTCTAATCTCCTCCTTACTAATAACAGAAGACAATTATGCCCAAGCGTTGGACATTCTTACCAAAAGGTACGAAAACAAAACAATTATTGTAAACTTTCATCTAAAAGCTATAACTAATTTTGTCACTATATCTAGGTATAACTTGAAAGACTTCCTTGTAACATTACAACAAAGTTTGGATTCATTGAAAGCTATTAAGTTACCTGTTGACAGCTGGGACGCACTATTGGTGTTTTTAATCTCTCAAAAACTAGACAACTCGCTGCGTGCAGCTTGGGAGCTTAACCGTAAAGAAAATACTATTGCAACTATGTGTGAATTGCTTGAGTTTTTGAATGCACGTAGAACTGCTTTTGAAATGTTAAGTAATGACAAGTCTATGGATAAGCCAAGTGTGAAAATCTCCCATGTTGCATCAGCTGAAATAAATGTATCTTCGTGTGTATTATGTCAAAACAAACATTCATTGCACAAGTGTCCTAATTATCTAGAGTTGTCAATTAATGATCGCATTAATTTGATTAAAGCTAAGTCTTTGTGTTATAACTGTTTACAGCCATATCAAGCGAGCCACAAGTGCTCTAAATTTAAATGTTTAACATGCCGGGGAAGACATCACACAAGTATACATATAGATAAAATACCTCAAAAGGTTAGTTTTACTTCTACTGAGCCATGCTACTATCAATCTCAACCTCCAGTGCAACCTTATACACCACCACCTCTAACTGCTTCTAACACTATTGCTACAGGTACACCTAATTTTACCAACAATATTACTACAGCTCAATCGCAACAACATGCACCAACCGCTCAACTGCAACTACATGCATTCAAAGATCAATCGCAACAACATGCAACTACTGCTCAAACGCAACCACATGCTACAAATACTCAACAACATACTACTCATAACAATGCTTCTACTGTTTTAATGTCTAATACTAACAAGCAACAAATATTGCTTTCCACAGCTATCATCCGGATCAGAGATGCAACTGGAAAATGGGTGAATGCTCGAGCGCTCCTGGATGCCGGCAGCGAGGTCAACATTGCTACTCACAGACTAGCCTCTTTACTGCAGCTCCCCATTGAAAATGATGCTATACTGGTACAGGGTGTTGGCAACAGCCAAAAACAAACTCAAGGTAGTATTCATACTAGTATTTCATCCCGCTGCACTGACTATAAAGCTGATCTCACATTCATGGTAATGGACAATATAGCTGTGCCCCTGCCACATCAACACATACCTACTCATACATGGCACATACCAGCCAAACAAGCATGCACACTTGCTGATCCTACTTTTTTCATACCCAGCTCAATTGATCTACTGATTGGTGTTGAACTTTTCTATATAATATTACAGACAGGCCGTATAAAGCTTGGTCCACACTTGCCGTTCTTAATTGAAACTACATTTGGATGGGTTGTTTCGGGTTCATTCCTCCCAGACATTAATGAGCACACACTCAAAAGCACTGCACATGTTAGCATGCATTTATCATCTGTTTCCACAGATAGCATTCTTCAATCATTTTGGAACCAAGAGGAACCGCTACCTCAACCAAAGTTTCTGTCCCCTGAGGATAAGTACTGTGAAGATTTGTACTCTACAACTACCACACGTGACAGCACAGGTAGATACACAGTAAACTTACCTCTACAAACAGACAGACTAAATGATCTTGGTAATTCTTTTAATACTGCTTATCATTGCCTACTTAAATTAGAATCAAGACTTAGTAAAGATCCCACTCTACACACTCAATATAAAGCATTCATCAATGAGTTTATAGAACTTGATCATGCACACTACATCACAAACTTTTCACCTACAGACACACATGCCTACTACATGCCTCATTTACCTGTAATTAGACCTGACAGTGTTTCTACAAAAGTTCGTACTGTTTTCAATGCAAGTGCAAAAACATCAAGTGGTTTATCACTCAATGATATTCTCCATGAAGGTCCTAATATTTACAATGATATTTTTGACATTATACTAAGATTCAGGCTTTACAGGTATGCCTTCTCATGTGACATTATCAAGATGTATCGAAACATCCGTATAAACCCTCAACAAACTTCTCTTCAAAGAGTTTTATGGCGCGATTCTAAATCTGAGCCACTGAAATGTTTAGAATTGGATACTGTGACTTATGGCACAAAAAGTGCACCTTATCTTGCTTGTCGCACAATGTTCGACTTAGCTGACAAATACAGACACTTACCCTCTAGCAGCAGACTGTATCAAGTCTAGTGCGTTCATGGATGACTATCTATGTGGAGGTCAATCCTTAGAACAATGTATCCAGGTATGTACTGAACTTACCAACTTATTAAGCGAAGCAGGCTTTTACCTACACAAATGGTCAGCTAATCACACTGATATATACACACATATATTACACTCTGACACATCAACAAGAAATGCTACTTTACAAGATGAAAATAGTGTATACAATTTTACACTACCCGAATCTGTCAAAACCCTTGGTCTACAATGGTTTCCTATACAAGATACCCTAAATGTATGTATTCCAGATCCCAAAGAAAGCATTTCATGTACAAAAAGAAATGTTTTGTCTCAGATAGCTCAGATATTTGACCCAATGGGTATGCTTACTCCCACCACTATCCTAGCAAAAATATTAATGCAAGATATTTGGAAACACAACATTGAATGGGATTCTTTAATTCCAGACCATTTACTAGTAACTTGGCAAAAGTTTGTTACTCAATTACATTATTTAAAATCTATTCAAATCCCTAGGTACTATTTCTCAGACCTACCTTCACTGATTTTTCTAATAGGTTTTAGTGATGCCTCTCACAAAGCCTATGGCGCTTGTTTGTACCTAAGAGCCACATACCCTAACAAGGAACCTACCTGTATACTAGTGACTGGTAAATCTAAAGTTGCACCAATAAGAAAACAACAGTCTATCCCTAGGCTAGAGTTGTGTGGAGCACTACTTTTAACTAAATTAGTGAACAGGTTCAAAGTTGCTACAGAAAAAAAATTGAATATCCATAATGTATATTTATTTACAGACTCATCTATTGTACTTAGCTGGATCAAATCACCATACAAACACAAACATGATACATTTGTCACACACAGACTAATGAAAATAATAGAGAACACTAACAGCGAAACTTGGCATTATATAAATACCAAGCATAACTCAGCTGATTTGATCACCCGTGGTGTCATGCCTAGCTCACTGCCATCTACCACTCATTGGTGGCAAGGTCCATCATGGATATTCCAAGATCCAAATCAATGGCCGATCACTATGCCACAGAACAATGATGATAAACCAAACATAGATAACACACAAATTAAATTGGTTAATGTGTGTTCGGATGACATAGTCATCAATTACTCATTTTTTCATGAATGTTTCAGTAATAGTTCGAATTTTACTAACTTGACTAGAACAATGGCATTCTTATTTAGATTTCTACATAATTTAAAAAATAAACAGCATAAACTTACTTCCCATTTGTCTGTTTTAGAGCTCAAACATTCTCATGATTTTATAATAAAAACAACACAATACCATTCCTTTTCAAAAGAAATTCAAGATCTAAAATATATTAATAAAAACACTAACATACAACAACAATCTCTCATGCCACATAAATTATACACATTCACTTCTAGTCCCCTCAGAAAGTTAAATCCTTTCTTAGATAATAACGATATCCTACGAGTGGGGGGTCGCATACAACATTCAGATATACCATACAATCAAGCACACCCTATTATACTACCTAATAAAGACCACATCACTTCACTAATTACACGCCACTATCATCTAAAGTTACTTCACGCGGGGGTACAGAACACACTGTATAATATAAGACTTACCTACTGGCCTATCAGTGGTAGACGTGAGGTAAAAAAATGTATACATTCTTGTGTCAGATGCATCAGGTACCGAGGCTCAGTCTGTGGACAGCGGATGTCTAATCTGCCGGCACCGAGGGTTACATTAACTCGTGCATTTACTCATGTAGGGATGGATTTCAGTGGCGCTATAGCTATTAGAAGTACCATGGCTAGAAACTGTAGGTATTCTAAAGGATATATATGTCTATTTGTGTGTATGTCTACGCGCGCAATTCATTTAGAGTTGGTCACTGACCTATCTTCTCAGGCATTCATATGTGCCCTGAAAAGGTTCATTTCCAGACGAGGAATACCTAATTGTTTATATTCAGATAATGCTACAAATTTTAAAGGTTCAAAATCGGAACTTTTCGAGTTGTATAACATGTTTAAAAATGAGAAATGTTACAGTGATATAATAGACTTTTGTACCTCAAATTACATAGAGTACAAATTCACTATACCTTTAGCTAGCCACATGGGAGGTATTTACGAGGCAGGTATAAAATCTGTTAAATCACTGCTTAAGAGATTTCTATTTAGCACTAAGTTAACCTATGAGTTACTCTATACTGTGTTAGTACAAGTAGAAGGGATCTTGAACTCCAGACCTTTATACCCTATCACGGATTTGCCTAATGACCTAACTTGTCTAACTCCTGCTCATTTTATTATAGGTACAGCCTTAACAGACTTACCAGAACCTAACTTGATTGATTTAAATGAGTCTAGACTTGATGTTTATAAACGGATAATTCAAATTAAACAAAGATTTTGGAAACAATTCTATTTTAGCTACTTGTCAGAATTACAAACTAGAAATAAATGGTTAAATGTCCATAAAAATTTAATTTGTGGAGATTTAGTCTTAATAAAGGATGAGGCTACTCCTCCTACTTTTTGGCCCTTGGGCAGAGTTATTTCTACGAATATCAATAAAACTGATGGCCTTGTCAGATCAGTAGTAGTACGAACCTCCAAAGGAGAGTTTACTAGACCTATTCATAAATTAATTTTACTACCTAATAAAAATTGATAAGTTAAGTATTCGCTAACTATATGTAACTTAGACTATGTTTATTTTGTTTTTTAATAACTAGACATTAAAATTCATAATACTTCTTTTTTTTATAACTTGTAAACACTTACCTAATCATCAGTCGAGTTGATTTGTGAATTTTAGTGTGCTAGTACCTACCTATTGTACCTATTTATATCTAAATAGTTAGAGTTACAAAATTAATTACTTTAAAGTTTAATAACTAGCTTAATAAGTACTTACCTTAGAACCTATACCTACTTACCTAAGATCCTATTCATAATATCCTATAAGTACTTACCAAATAAATTTTTAATATACTTACCATGAAGATTGTAGGCTTTCTTAAAAATAATATTGTATAATATTCGTAACTATGTCATATTACTTTACTTACCTTTGTGATGATATTTTTACATTCCATAATTTAACTTTTATTTTATGTTTATTTGGGATGTAGGTTCCACTTGCTATTTGATAAATAATAAAACTCAAAGGACTCTTCAAGTCAATATTTATTTTTGTATAAACTTAGCTATAGTTTTGCACTTAAAGAAAGGGGCGAGAATGTTTATTATTCATTCATAAAAACCATTCGCTCTCTTGCTCTCTTCTGTCATAGCCACCAAACCTGTGCGTTGTTATAATATTTTGTTCGTGTAGTAAAATAATAAACGGAGTGAATTTAACCAGTGTTTTGTGTAATACAGTCCACATCTTATCCTCAATCATATTAGATATAAATAACAAACATACAATATATTATAAATCACAATCATCGGTCAAGAAAATCCCAATTCTGTCCGTCCGTCCCCCCAATGAACATTGATATAAAATCCCAATTCTGTCCCCCCCCCCCCTCCAATGAACATTGATATAAATTTACAGGTTGTCCCCATTTCATTTAAACAAATTTTAAAAACACGTAAGTTTTTTAGTAGAAAAAAGATACATTGCAATAATTTAAAGAATTTTTTGTATTCCTTTTAAGAATTAAAAATAAATTATTAAGTTATAATGTAAAATATTAACGTGAAAAGGTTTACAATAATCAGGTCGCCCAGCTGGTCATTGTTCATTGTTCTCTTGCGGGCCAGCAAGCTTCTCCATCGCCAGGGCTTGCCGCTCCATGTCCGCAGTTTGGTTGGTGGCGTGACGCTGCAAGGCTTCGGTCAAGCGGTCCAAGGCGTCGGCTTGGTTTCTTGTTGTTTGATTACTTCTGTGTGGTTGGCGTAGGCCTCTGCGATTTGGTTCAACGCGGCAGCTTAGTTCGCATCCTCTGCCCTAGCTTGGTTTTTGAAAGCTACACCGATTTTTTCCAGAAGTACAGAAATTTTGTTTTCTGCTTGGACTTTCTTCATGGCTTCCATCTCTCGTTGCATAACCTCGATTGCTGCAGCTTGGGTTGCAAATTGAAGCGTCATGGAGGCCGCCTCTTGTTTTAAAAGCTCCACAGCTGCAGTTTGGTTTACAACTTGAATATTCATCTCTTGTTTGAAAAGCT
Organism: Carpatolechia fugitivella; assembly: GCA_951230895.1. Classification (NCBI taxonomy): domain Eukaryota; kingdom Metazoa; phylum Arthropoda; class Insecta; order Lepidoptera; family Gelechiidae; genus Carpatolechia; species Carpatolechia fugitivella. The sequence goes on along the minus strand of CATNWD010000078.1, from coordinate 89,221 downwards.
CAACAGCTGCAGTTTGGTTTTCAACTTGAAGCTTCATGGAGGCCGCATCTTGTTTTAAAAGCTCCACAGCTGCAGTTTGGTTTGCAGCTTGAAGCTTCATGGAGGCCGCATCTTGTTTTAAAAGCTCCACAGCTGCAGTTTGGTTTGCAGCTTGAAGCTTCATGGAGGCCGCATCTTGTTTTAAAAGCTCCACAGCTGCAGTTTGGTTTGCAGCTTGAAGCTTCATGGAGGCCGCATCTTGTTTTAAAAGCTCCACAGCTGCAGTTTGGTTTGCAGCTTGAAGCTTCATGGAGGCCGCATCTTGTTTTAAAAGCTCCACAGCTGCAGTTTGGTTTGCAGCTTGAAGCTTCATGGAGGCCGCATCTTGTTTTAAAAGCTCCACAGCTGCAGTTTGGTTTGCAGCTTGAAGCTTCATGGAGGCCGCATCTTGTTTTAAAAGCTCCACAGCTGCAGTTTGGTTTACAACTTGAATATTCATCTCTTGTTTGAAAAGCTCAACAGCTGCAGTTTGGTTTTCAACTTGAAGCTTCATGGAGGCCGCATCTTGTTTTAAAAGCTCCACAGCTGCAGTTTGGTTTGCAGCTTGAAGCTTCATGGAGGCCGCATCTTGTTTTAAAAGCTCCACAGCTGCAGTTTGGTTTGTAGCTTGAAGCTTCATGGAGGCCGCATCTTGTTTTAAAAGCTCCACAGCTGCAGTTTGGTTTGTAGCTTGAAGCTTCATGGAGGCCGCATCTTGTTTTAAAAGCTCCACAGCTGCAGTTTGGTTTGTAGCTTGAAGCTTCATGGAGGCCGCATCTTGTTTTAAAAGCTCCACAGCTGCAGTTTGGTTTGTAGCTTGAAGCTTCATGGAGGCCGCATCTTGTTTTAAAAGCTCCACAGCTGCAGTTTGGTTTGCAGCTTGAAGCTTCATGGAGGCCGCATCTTGTTTTAAAAGCTCCACAGCTGCAGTTTGGTTTGCAGCTTGAAGCTTCATGGAGGCCGCATCTTGTTTTAAAAGCTCCACAGCTGCAGTTTGGTTTGCAGCTTGAAGCTTCATGGAGGCCGCATCTTGTTTTAAAAGCTCCACAGCTGCAGTTTGGTTTGTAGCTTGAAGCTTCATGGAGGCCGCATCTTGTTTTAAAAGCTCCACAGCTGCAGTTTGGTGTACAACTTCAAGCTTTATGGAGGCCGCCTCTTGTTTTAAAAGCTCCACAGCTGCAGTTTGGTTTGCCAATCGCACTTCTAACGCTGCTACATAGCTTGCATTGGCTGTGTGAGAGAAAGTATAAATATTTCATTATTGGCTCTAATTATTGGCGTTGTTTGATAAAGATAAAGATAAAAGTGTCTTTATTCGAAGTAAGATTTAACAAAATCATTTTTCGACGTCAAAGCAAGAGGCCCGTTCACTACAAGTGTACGCCTTCTGTGGAGAAGAACGGCCATTTAAATAAAATATTGTTTACAGTAGTCAATATACATTGTTAATGTTTCCTGTGCCGAGCTGGACCATCCGAACACCAAGCCTCTTTGTCATTTAAATAATCAAATAACTGATAGTAAGCTTACAGCGTCTGTTTTACACAATTCTTAAACCTTTTTTCTGGTAAAACTAAGATCTCATCAGGTATTTTGTTACAGCAGCGCGAGCGCACACAGAGCACGCAAATGAAGTGCTAGCTTTAGCAAGTCTACATTGATGATCTGTTACCATCATCATTATCGTACGGGTTATAAGGTGCATAACCGACGCATGTGTTCAACAGAATTTTATACCCGTCCCGTTTAGTAACCGTGTTGGTTGGGTATCGTATTGTTAAGGTTTGGTTTGAATCGATTAGCTATTCAGTTTGTTCTCTCACTTTGGCGGTTCTGGGTTCAATTTCTATTTGGTACACCGTGATCATACAAGAATCACTTTGTTACACTGTTCCCAGTTTGAGAAGGGCATTGTAGGGTTCATCATCTGATTATATAAAAAGTAAGGCGACTCCGTGCTTTGCGAGGCATGTTAGCCGTGGGTTAAAGTAAGGCGACTCCGTGCTTTGCGAGGCATGTTAGCCGTGGGTTAAAGTAAGGCGACTCCGTGCTTTGCGAGGCATGTTAGCCGTGGGTTAAAGTAAGGCGACTCCGTGCTTTGCGAGGCATGTTAGCCGTGGGTTCCTCAAGCTACTATCTACGAAAATTACTTATTCTATAGAATTATGAAAAAGTCAAAAGCATGTAAAATGACTTGTAAAACAACTATTTTCTTTGGGTAATAGCCGGAACCCATAGCCTATTGTGCCATCCGAAGCAAGGAGTCAAGTTCCTTTTAAAAAAACAAGTTATTTGTGACTTGGAATTTGCAATATCCTAACTGGCCTTTACTAAACTAGGGAAGGTGTTAAATACCAATTTTTGTCATATAGTGTCCTCACTGCCGACCGGGATTTGAACCCGGAACTGTAGTAAAACATAAATTAACCATCACCGACCTCACAAACCCTGGTGTCAGTGTTATAGAGCCACCAAAGGCCGCTGACTTGGCTCGTGTAACGACTAGATAGTACCAACGGCGTGCCCTCCGAAGCACGGAATCATCTTTCTTTTCGGACAATCAGGTAATTCAGCCTGCAATGTCCCAACCAAACTGGGAAGGGGGGGGAAGGCTCACAAAGAGATTTTCACTTGTCAGTGTCCCCACCGGGAATCGAACCCGGATCCTCCGTAATGGGCGTCGAAATCTCGGCCACGGAGGCTGTTAACATAAAATGATAAGATGACATACCAGCAGTAACAGTTGTCACGTCTGTCGCTGTCTCCTCCTGTTCGTGCTTGCAGATGAAGGGTAGATCGAAGCCGCAGCGACCAACAAAGAGTTCGTGAGTAGAGGGGTCAAGATGTCCGCAGGGACTCTGATTGTTCCGGCCAGAGTCAGGCTCTCCTGGTCGCCACTTATTGTATACTTGGCTTAAGGGGCGTCCTGTAAGCACAAAACAAAGTTGAACAATACAGCGTGCGGTTAACAAATACAACGCGACGATACCGACTATGGGTTCGAATCCCGGTGCGGATTCAATTTCAAATCAATTTATTGCATTCCTGTTGTTTACATAAGGTCTTAGTTCTAAGTATTGCAACACTGTAAGGGCACTACAACAATAAAAAGTAATATAATTTTCATGCATTAATTATAAAAAAAAGTAAAATGTTATAAGTTTGTATACGTATGTGGGACAGTCATATTATCTTATGGTATCAATCATTCATTAATTCCAAAAATTATTATTATCACAATATAGTTTGTTTATACAATATGCAAATGTCAATACATAAAATTAAAATCAAAAATTGCTCGATTTTTTATTTATTTTTATCGTCAAAAAATTCTTGTAGGGTGTAGTAACATTTTTTAATTATAAACCTCCTTAGCTCATTTTTAAAAATACGTATTTTTTCTATCTCTTTCATAGATGCAGGTATTTTACTGTATATTTTAATAGACATTGCGTGCGAGCCAAACTTCACAAGTTTTAGGTGTGACTTGACTGTGGCCAAAGCTTTCCGCTGTCTCAAGTTTTTAGGCCGAGTGTACAGTTCATATTTATGCAAGTTCTTTTTGACAAATTTACACATTTCCAGTATGTATATCGATGTCAGTGTCAAAATTTCATGCTGAATAAAGTAGGATCTACAACTGGTCATGGAATCTATGTTTGCTAAAATTCTAATACACTTTTTCTGCAAAGTAATAGTAAAGTTGTGTTTACGGACATCCCCACTATTGAAATAATTCCATATGTCAACCAAGCATTCTGAGGTAAAATCAAACCTTTGTGAGTATGTATGAGTTTATATGGGACAATGCTGGCTTAATTACCTGAATGCCCGAAAAGTAAAATTGTTCCGTAAACACGTTTAAGTGGTTCATCTGTAAAAAAATAATTCAAGAGCCATGTAGGAGATCTCATATACGGCTTCGTAACTCAATCGTCTAATTTCTATTGATATAATAGCCGGACAACGGTTTAACGAGCTTTCCGAAGCATGGAACAATTTTATTTGTTGAACACAACAACCTTAAAAACTTAACAAATTTATTTGTATTTGACCGCATTGTCCCCACCGGGATGTGAACCCGGCACCCCGGCGTGGAGCTGGACGCTCTGCCGGTCGGCCGCGGAGGTTGTTTAACATACTGCCGGCGGGTAAAGCCTGACCGAGCTCCGGCAAAAGGGAACTACTTCTGGATTACATAGTGTATAGTGCGTACAGAGAAAACTAAAACAAAATAACAAGGAGGCCAATTTGTGTCAAGCGCACTATAGTCTGATCGTCATTAATGGTTGCTCTTGAATTAGTGTGTTCGTCTATTTGCTATTTAAATGAATGCATTATCATCACATCATTATCAAATGCTAAATGAACGAATCTAGTTGCAAATTGGATGTGTCAGTTTTACAAATAAATAAATAAATATACAGGGTGTCCCGCGGTCACAGCCCAAAACTATACAGGGTGTCCCGCGGTCACAGCCCGAAACTATACAGGGTGTCCCGCGGTCACAGCCCAAAACTATACAGGGTGTCCCGCGGTCACAGCCCAAAACTATACAGGGTGTCCCGCGGTCACAGCCCAAAACTATAACACACAAAGAGGAAAGTAAGTAGGTACTTAATATTTATTTGGCGAACGTACTTTAGTGACATCTTTAAAACTTGAAATAATTATTTTAATTTGTTTTTACAAATCTACCTGCCGGTGTCTATGTGTTAGAAAGAATGAAGTACAAAAATTGGTCTGTTTACTTCGGGAAAAATGTTAGTGTTAGTACAGGAAAAGTCGCAAATAATGCAGACGGAGCTGAGCGGACAACTGGTAAAAAATACATTAAGATGAGAAGCTTTAGCCTGATCAAAACTTTAAGTCCGTAATATGAAACAAGTTTCGAACATTATTTCAGTATTACCTGAATAACACACCAACACTTGAATCGGTTAGCAGGAACAGCTTTGATTTAAACCAATGACGTGAAGACTCTTTGCATGAGAAGGTTATTAAATGCTTGTAAAAGTACTCACCGTCCACGGTCTTGTATTCCCCTGGTTTGTCTGATTTAAACAAACCAGTATGTAAGTAATATCCATGATTATCAGGAACAGCCAGCAATCTCAACACTAATTCGAGTTCGTCTGCGGAGTCTGGGTGGAAGAGCCGTGCGCCCTCCGACCGGCACGTGGACTTAGCTTTACCCCACGTGACCTCCTCCGTGTGGAGCTTGTAGTACGTACGCGTGGAAACATAACCTGATGGGAAGGCGTCTGAAACACGTAGTGGTTAGTTTAGTGCAACTCATCAACAAGTTATTCGTCTACTTTTAGGGTTCCGTAGTCAACAAGGAACTCTTATATTTTCGCCATGTCCATCTGTCAAAGTCAAAGTCAAAATTATTCATTTCCATAGGATGTTATTACATCACTTAGATCCGTCATTACATTTTTTTTGGGTAAGCTCACTAACACAATGGCGGAATCTGTGGAGAAGAGCTCACCGAAGAAACTCCACAGTCGTCGCATCTTTTGCGTTTCCTTTTTTAAATAAAAAATTAAAATATTACAAAATTAATGCTTATTAAATATCGAAAAGGCCTGCCACTCAAGCAATCTATTCCCATGGACATCTGTCCTCTAAGTAATCAGATATCCTGTAGTAACCTTTTTATATAATTTGTGTTTTATAATTATTTTAAACTTGTCTAAAGGCAAGTTTTTAATATCAGTAGGGACCTTATTGTAATAGCGTATACAATTGCCTTTAAAAGAATTACTAATTTTACGTAGTCGGCTGACATAAGCAACCAACTTGTCTTTATTTCTAGTATTAAAATTGCGTATATCACTGTGCTTCTGAAAATAACTTATATTTAGATAGATAGATAGATAAAAAGTTTTATTCAAAAATCTACATAACACATGTACTGTACATACATTTAAGAAAAAAGATACACATAAAGGAAATAACAAAAAAAAAAAGAAGTACCTGCACTATGCATGCACATGTGTGCTGCAGTGATTGGAAGGGCCATGGCTCAGTGTAATTAGCCCAAAGGGCAACACTGATTTTCAGCCGTCACCCGTGGATGACTTGCAATCGCAAGCAGAACAGAAAATAAAAATAAGTAAAAATTGTGGGATAATGACCTAATTGTAATAAAAAAGAAAATCGATGAAACATATATGTGCGTGCAGTTTATTTATGTATTTGAATTTGTGGTGTTGTGAAAGTGCGTGTTTAAAGTTGCAGTACCTACGACTGTTGCGAAAAATTATAATGAAAAATTTTAAATGCACTAATTCCAGACAACTATTGGAATTTTCGTTGTTCATTGAGCAGGTGAAGTTTTAAATTTCGTTTTACATACACAAGATTGTCATAGATATATTGAGACACAAATGTCAGAATATTGATTTCTTTAAACTTTTCCCTCAGAGACACCCTAGGCCCTAATCTATAAATTGCACGAACAGCCCGTTTCTACAGAATAAATATACTATTAGCATTCGCAGCGTGACCCCACAATAGAATACCATAGGTCATTAGACTATGAAAGTAACTAAAGTAGACTAGTATAGCGGTGTCTATGTCGGTAAAGGCTCTAATTTTTTTAACTGTGAACGCTGCTGAGCTCAGTCGGTTCGACAATTTAATTATATGAGCATCCCATTGGAGTCTAGCGTCCAAAGTGTTGCCTAAAAGACTGTCGAATCTACAAGGTCCAATCTTTGTGCTTTAACTAATATATCTGTATTTATTGGTTTAACATTAGGTAATACAAATTTTACACATTTCGTTTTCTTTTCATAAAGTAATAAATTATTAATAGTAAACCAGTTGGCTACATTAGAGATAGCATTGTTTACGTCGTCATAGTTTTACTGTTGTCTTTTAACTTTAGATATCAAAGAAGTATCATCAGCAAACAATACTAATCCATGTTTTTCTTTAACAAGATATGTAAGGCAAATCACTAATATATAATAAAAACAAGAAAAGACCAAGAATTGAACCCTGCGGGACGCCCATACTTATTAAAGATCCAGGTGATCTCTTGCCATTAACATCGACCATCTGAACTCTATTCGTTAGATATGACTCTATAAGGTGAAGTGGCTGATCTTTTACACCGTAGTGGCGTAGCTTCCTGACAAGAGTGTCATGATGGACACAATCAAAAGCCTTGGATAGGTCGCAGTAGACACTAATAGCATCCATGGCATCTTCCCAGGCATCAAAAAAATTGTTTATAAGTTCAACACCAGCATCGGCTGTCGAACGACCCTTTGTGAAACCAAACTGGTCGATATGCATCAAATTATTAAGATAAAAATGGCCCTGTAACTGATTTAGTATTAGTCTTTCAAATATTTTACTAAGAGTCGGTAGTATCGATATAGGGCTAAAATTAGTAGGGTCTGATGTACTACCGGCTTTAAGCAAAGGTATGACTTTACTTAGTTTCATCAAGTCAGGAAACACTCCACTATCTATACATTGGTTAAATATACAACGTAACTGAGGCGCAACACAATCTATAATATAACTTATAATTTTCACAGATAGGCCATGGACTGTCTTTTTCATTTCTAAAGATTTAAATGCTTTTACAATATTTTCATTATTTACGTGTCTTTTAAAATCAGTTTTACATTCGTTAACGTTTTGCTTAAGTATAGATTCAGCAGCAATGGGAGATGAGTTTAAAGATTTGGTTGTTGAAACTGGAATGTCTGTTGTGTTGTGTTACTATCTGTTCCAAAATATACACAATTTTAGTTTTTCTAATATTCATCGTGGCAGCAGACGTATAAATATTAATAAGGCTAATATAATTAATAAGGCTAATATAAATAATAATAAGGCAATAATTTAACTTAACAATATTAAACAACAACTTGGGAATATTTTAATAAATATGAATAAAAGTTAAAAATTCGGTAACATTTCGAAGAAGAAACACAAGCGACAGCTACGATTAGTTAAGGTTGGTCTACATTCTATTAAAAATATTTATTTAGTTGCTATCAGTTGCGATATCGTCTATATTACTCACTACAATTCGTATCGCATACCAAATTAATATTATATATTTTATTAGATATTCAATACATAATAAATTTGTAAATAAAAATTTGATTATGTTTAGTTGAATTATGATAAAATGCAATCCTAGCTAAACGGCGTTGGTTGTGCTACTGTTCGTGCTGGAGTGCCTAATATAACCAAAGTAAAATTTTATTTTTAAACTTTAAAAAATTTACAAAAATCGTGCATGCCATCAAATTAGAATATTTTTGGAGTAATTTAAATGGTTAATGACTTCATGTATGAATTAACTCACCAATAAAACTAGTTGCAATTGTGGAGAACAGGAATATTATAGCAGTCCACTTTAGTGCCATCATCGTGGTGATACTGGAGCACTGGATGACAACTGGTCAAGACGAGAACTGGTTACCGCATATGCTCTTTCAGTTCAAGGCGTCCCTTTTATAGGAATTCACGAAAGTAACTATTTCACGGAAATAGTCCTAATTATTAATTAAATATAAAAATGGAATTGTTTTTGCGGACCTTTGTCCTCATGATTAGTTTTATCTCAGACCCCGTTATCAGGAGAGCGCGTCGGTTTGATAGATTACTCTATGTAGATGTGATTTTCTTAGAATGTCATAGTATCATGCTTAAAAGGTAGCGAACTCTCTGAGACTTGACTTTTTGATGTAATCTTTGTGCCGTAACTCAGATGAAATTAAATCGACTTCAAAAAATCGTTTTTACTTAACAGTGTGCCTCCGATTAAAATAAGTCAATTAATTGTTGGATAAAAGATTATCCAGATATTATAAGGTAGGTAGGTGCTGTGTAAAATGCAAGATGCATTTTTGCTATAAAAAGTGTGCCGTTACGCGTCATGCCAGTACCTAGCAACATCGCCAGGAAAAGTTTTTTTTTAAATGGAGCTTACCAAATTGTTGGATGCAACATACCGTTTTACCAACTAAATAATCCCATATTTCGTTCTTTTATAAGTATGTGTCTGAGCATTAATTTTCATTTCCCAACGATAAACTTGCCGTACGAGTCAACTCTGCAACTCCAATATTTATTAATACAATTATTTGTGATATAAATAAAAGTAATTAAGTGAGGTTCGAATAAAAAATATTGAAATAATATTGAGAAATGAATTGTAGGTTGTGATACTGAACAGATTGTAGACAAATAGAAATAACAAGAGAAACAAACATCAATATAAAAAAGTATAGGTTACATGTCGAGTGCCAGTTACACCACGCATCCTTTTTAGCACCCTTCCTTAACATGCAAACTACAGACAATCCCATTTACACAGTCTCTTGTTTAATCTCTCCAACTCCTTTTGTCACGGTCAGCCAGCATCCTTTCAGTACACTTATAATCCAACATCAAGGATTTCACAGATTTCTGCGTCTATTTGCGTGACAATGAAGGATTATTTACAAATCATTAAAAGAGATGAAAAATTTTGGAAAATGACTCAAGCCCCACTATATTGTAGTCAGTTCCATTCAATAAATATACTTTTAAATTTGCGATAACGATGTCAGCCTAAAGTAACACATAAACATGACGTTGTTTTCCGCACGTTTGATCTTTCTGTTTCGGGGCAACTTATCTCAGAGTTCTTGAGATGATGCAACTCGCAGTCGTACCAGCTACTCCTCTCTTTCTTAATTTTTGACTGAAATACCCTAAACATAATTCATAGTCTAAGAGCTGGATTCGTAAAAATGACGATAATGTGCATTCAGAATAAGTATGTATAGGAATGCCTTCCTCGCCTTTTTTAAATTTTTATTAGGTCTACAAAACTGGATACAACATTCAGCCCAGCCAGCCCGTGCCAGAAAGCACACGTCCTCGATACGCGGCGACTAATAAATACAATGAAACTACAATACTTTGTGATCCGATGTGAGCGAGCTGGCGATAGCCGGTGCTTCGGGAACAAGGGAAATAAGGATGGGGTGGGTACAAAAACACACTAACAAAAATAAAGCATTCTCTTGACTCATCTCCAAACTAAGTAGTTACTGAGCCTACAAAAAAGTACGAAATTTATACTTTACTACTGCATTGTGGTATCGGGATCCAGAAATGGTTACCAACTTATCGGTGTCGTAAGGTCAGTGGATATCTCATATGGCGTAGCTAACCGCCGCGCCCCGCCCGCGCCTATGATCGCGTTGTATTACATTTTTCTCGCGGGAATCAACCTACCTCCAACGAAGCAAGACATATAAAAATACCGTCATATGAACCCGATGAGGTATCTGCTCGGGTATCGGAAAACATTATATCATTTTTTTTTTCTTTTATTTGGGTTAATAAACAGTGCACAATACATATAATATACCAAGGTACAAAAAAGAATAATAATTGTGGCACCAACACCATTAACCACGAATTATTATTTTATTTTAAGTGAGCACTTAATGAAAAGGACATTTCAACATTTTCGTTTTCAACATTTTTAACATAAACCTAAACCTAATAATACATATTAGCACACATTTAAAAACAGCAGTTCCGCGCCCACTAAATCCTTACTTCGTTACTAATATTATAAACGCAAAGGTTTGTATGTACGGATGAATGTTTGTTACTCTTTCCTGTAAACTACTGAACGGATTTGGATGAAATTTGGAATGGACATAGTTTATAACATATAATTCCGTAAATTACAAATTGAGAATAGAATAGAGAAAAAAAGGAAAGGAAAAGCAGAGGAAAAGCAGTCGTTTATATTTATGCCATCTTTAAGCTTCTTCAAGGCCATACTTCTAAAGGCACCCGCCCTCTGGTGCGCAATATCAAGATGATGAAAGTAGGTATTATATGTTTTAACGGTGCGGTACAGAGGTGACCGTTTACCTGCATTAGTACGACATAATTTTGTTGCGAATAATCTGTGAGTATTGCGAACATGTGATCGAGAAGGCACACTATAGCGTAATTTACTAATTAAGTCTGTGCAGTGCAGTAATATTTATGTCGACATAATATATCATATAGTATCATCGTTTCAAGGAATAAGCGTCTAAATGAGAGTGTCAGTAGACCAAATTTCTTTAGGTATCGTTCATACGGCAAACGCCCCAGGTGGCATTTATAAGAAACACGTCGTAAAAACTTTTTTTGAACTGATTCTATGGCTTTAACATATTTATCATAAAAGGGGTTCCAAATGGGAACAGCGTATTCCAGTTGAGAACGAATCAATGATTTATATACAGATAGAAAAGTTGATATGCGGGTAAATTTAGAGCATGAGCGTGACAGATATTATAAATGGCAACACTTAAGTTTATTTTAAACTATTACTTTTATTGTCTTTGTAAACAGTGTTGGTTAATTTTAATAATAATGGCAACACTTAAATTATGTTTATAAACTATTTTATTTAGCTATCTCTGTAAACATATACTTGATGTGCGATTAAACTATTATTTTACTATAACTAGATTTGTAAACACTTACTTAATTTACGAATATCCTGATTGGTTAAAAATGACGTTAAAACTGGAGTATATGTCTTTGTAAAAGCTTGTTTGGTAACATTTGAAACTGTTTGTGATTGGTCAAAGATGACGTGATAAATGTAAGTGGGACACCTAAAATGGGATATAAAAGGCGACGGTTGCTCAGTTGTGGCAGTCTTTGTAAGTGAGCGGAACCAGAAGGATAACACGTGAGTTAAGTACTTTATATTTATTAAATTGATTGTATTGTTATATACTGTTGCAATAATTGTGGTGTAATATGTTTCATGTATATCATAGGTATGTAATGTATATCATAGGTATATAATGTATATCATAGGTATATAATGTATATCGTAGGTATATAATGTATATCATAAACGTATGATAAGTACCAGATCACTGTTTTTACGTAATTTCTGAAGTAATTAATAATAATAAAACGTACTAGTGTTTTTTAACATGTGGTCTTTCTGAATCAAACCAGATTAAGTTTCTATTACCTGTTCATAAAAATATATTTGTAAATTACATCTAAAAATTAAATTCTATTTATTAAATTATATTCTATTTATTCTAAAAATTAAATTCTATTGGACTCGTTTCTGATAATAAATGATTTTTAATTTTTTTTTTTTTTTATTTATTCTAACATTAAATTCTATTTATTCTTAAATTCTATTTATTCTAAATTAAATTCTATTTATTCTAAATTCTATTTATTCTAACAAGCGCATGACAAAACCATACATCCTGTAAGCTTTAGCAATAATTGTATCTATATGAGTGTCAAGATGCAATTTAGTATCAAGTATTACGCCCAGGTCCTTAATCGATTTGACAGAATCAAGATATACTCCACATAGCATATAAGGATGGCTGATCACAGATAATTTCTTAGTAAAAGTTATGGTCTTACACTTATTAAAACTGAGAGAAAGCTTGTTATCAGTACAATATGCAGAAAATCTGTCCAGGTCTTGTTGGATTAGGATAGAATCCTCAGGGGTCTTAACTGTATGAATTTTTTTAAAGTCGTCAGCGTATAAAACGAATTCACAGAACCTGAAGCAATGTCTGACATCATTAATAAACAGGATAAAAAGCAATGGACCCAATATCGATCCTTGGGGAACGCCAGAAGTGACCGAGACGAATACAGATTCGTACCCTTTGATGACTACTTTTTGCGTGCGGCTGGAGATATAAGATTTAAACCAGTGCCATAAGTTTCCACGAATCCCATTAAATGCAAGTTTTTCTAGAAGTATTTTATGATCCACCCTGTCAAAATCTTTTCGAAAGGCAGTATAAATAGCATCAGTTTGTAAATTTGCATCTAGATTTTCAAAGAGGTATGAGGTGTATAAGAATAAATTAGTAATAGTTGATCTTCTTTTAACAAATCCATGTTGCTGCTCAATTATTATGGGATGCATAGATGGATATATGTTGTTTGTGGACTAGTCTTTCGAAAAGCCTTGACAGAGTGGGCAAAATTGAAATAGGACGGTAATTTTCAACGTTATCCTTAGCGCCCCCTTTGTGAACTGGGACAATGCGAGCAGATTTCCAAATTTTGGGAAAGATTCCCTCACGTAAACTTCTATTAAACAGATAATGCAATGGTTTGCTGATGACATCCGCTGTACACCTAAGGAAAGATGCAGGGATGTTATCTACACCAGGACCCTTAGATGTATCAAGAGATCGAAGTTCCTTAAGCACAGATTCAAGACTTAACTGGACATCACTTAAGATTAAGTTTGAGGTATTATCTGATTCAGTCATCCTGTCAACATCGCAATCAGTATCTGTAATATTCGAAGGCTCAAATACGGAGCTAAAAAATGACGAGAACAAGTTACAGATATCATCCGGATTGTCTGCAGTGACTGAACCATATTGCACCTTACTAGGTATGTCACTGCTATCTTTATTATTGTTAATGTATGTAAAAAAGTACTTTATATTGTAACGAGTCCACCAGTGGCGGCCCTCGTCAATCGACCCCGCTCCCGAGTACGGCCCTGATCGAATCCTGAAGGCGGCCCTGCCTAGCGAGAAGATGGAGGGGGAAAACGATTTCGATATGAGCCCGCGACACGCCAGTCGGATCTCTCTGGCACCAGTGGCACCATCGAGTATAGACGTCCCGCGACTAGGCGTGTAGACCTGAAGAGTCGTCCTGTATTACTCAATCTTTGCAAAGTAGTAGACTCTAGCCCGCGTTTCTAAACTTTCCCGATTATTTACGCCGTCGCCGACGCCTTCATAATACTTGTAAGTCCGTTCTTGTTTATTTATCCTGTTCAAAGATCGCTTAGCATTTCAATCCTTACCTGTGATTTATTTTGATAATATATTTGTTTGATGTCATCGCACTAGCACCCGTTTAGCATTTAATTGTCACTGTCCCGGTAGTCGAACCTGGCTGGCTGACTAGACTCCTCCGGGTGTCGTCGTCCTGGTGTTTGACTCCAGTAACTATAAGTTAATAAATAAGTCTGTGTCCCAATACCCGTCTGTGCCTGTCCCGGTGGTCGAACCTGGTAAGATCGACTTGACTCCTCGGACGTCGTCATCCTGGTTGTTCGACTCCACTAATTATAAGCTAATATTAAGTCTGTGTCTCAATACCCGTCTGTGCCTGTCCCGGTGGTCGAACCTGGTAAGATCGACTTGACTCCTCGGACGTCGTCATCCTGGTTGTTCGACTCCACTAGTTGCTAATATTAAGTCTGTGTCAATATCCGTCTGTGCCTGTCCCGGTAGTCGAACCTGGTAAGATTGACTTGACTCCTCGGACGTCGTCATCCTGGTTGTTTGACTCCACTAGACCTAAGCTAGCATTTAATCCTGTACTTGTCCAGTATCCGTACCTGTGCTTGTCCCGGTAGTTGAACCTGGTAAGATCGACTTGACTCCTCGGACGTCGTCATCCTGGTTGTTTGACTCCAATAGAATAAGCTAGCATTAAGCCTGTACTTGTCCAGTATCCGTACCTGTGCTTGTCCCGGTAGTTGAACCTGGTAAGATCGACTTGACTCCTCGGACGTCGTCATCCTGGTTGTTTGACTCCAATAGAATAAGCTAGCATTAAGCCTGTACTTGTCCAGTATCCGTACCTGTGCTTGTCCCGGTAGTTGAACCTGGTAAGATCGACTTGACTCCTCGGACGTCGTCATCCTGGTTGTTTGACTCCAATAGAATAAGCTAGCATTAAGCCTGTACTTGTCCAGTATCCGTACCTGTGCTTGTCCCGGTAGTTGAACCTGGTAAGATCGGCTTGACTCTTCGGACGTCGCCATCCTGGTGTTTGACTCCAGTATCTTAAGATAACCTTAAGTCCGGATTGATAAATCCAGCTGGCTGACTCGAGTCCCTCGGGAGTCGTCTGTCCTGGCGTTTATCTTCCGTCTAGAGTTTCGTGGCATCAAACAAAACCTTAGTCTTGCGATCCGGGATATTGTATTGTGATAACCTGTATTTCTGGATATCTTCCAGACCTATTACCTGTTCTATATATTTGATCATTTACCTGTGTATCATTCCTGTCGCTTCCATCTAGGGGTTAGCAACTTCTAAATCTGTGATTTTCGTAAAACGCCTGCTGTCAATATCATTCGAACAACCGCGTGCGCCAGTTAGTTCGTAATACCCGCCTGTGTATTTATTACCCGCATTCTAAATAACCAACACTCACGTTGCTATATGTTACTGTTTGTATCTCCGAAATAAAATACTTTAACAAAACGTGCCTCCAGAGTTTCTCTTGACCTGACACCCTCTAGCTACCACTCAGAGATCAGAGTTTTCAATGTCAAATGGTTGAGCTAGCCGGCAACACCATTACATTTGGCGCCCAATTGCATTCTTTTTTAAGCAGTATCATCCCTCGGGAGTACTGTAGAAACTCACGATCTAGCTAGAAAGGTCAAAAGAGAATCAAACTTGTGTTATCACGTTCTGTGCACCGCATAACTTATACAAAAGGGATAACCTATGACAGAGCCAACAGAAATATCAAAGCTAAGAAAAGCACAGCTTATTGAATTAGCTATTGAAAAAGGCTTACCCGTTAAGGATCGAAAAACTAGTAGGGAATACACTGTAAAAGTCTTAAAGAAACTAATCGTAGAAAATTTAACAAAGGAAGCAGCTTTATCAGAACATTACGACGGTGAAGCTGTATCGTTAATATTATCCGTAAACCAAGCCGAATCAGAGTCGGAATACGAAGATACAGAACAAAATCAAGAATCTGAGGACAAAATGGCGAAAGAATCCAAGCCAAATATAGGCAAAGAGTTATACAGTATCGTGAAAAACTGGGATATCAGTTTTGACACACACAACGATCCAGTAGAGTTCTTAGAACGGTTACAAGACTTAGTAACAACATGTGATGTACATAAGGAACAGCTCATTCCATTGCTAACAAGATTTCTGCAAGGAAAAGCGAACTTATGGCCTCGTAATAACCAGAGTAATTGGAGAACTTGGGGTGACTTTGTTGCAGAATTTAAATTATATTTCTACCCTTGTAATTATGAATCAAACTTATTAGAAAAAATAATCGCCAGTAAACAAAGGTACAAGGAAAAGTTCACGGATTACCTCACGGACATACAGACCCTAATGAGAAGGTATGGACAAATGTTGTCAGATGCCAAGTTAGAAAGGATTTTTGAAAACACACACCCGAATTACAAATTATACATAAAAAACCAGGATTCTGAAACATTGCAGGATTTAATACGGTTGTGTGGTGAATATGAAAAAATTAATGACGAAAAATTCAGATACTTACCAGAAACTGGTAATTTGTACCAACAAAATTACCAGAGAAATACGCTAAATAACAGGAATTTACTCGAAAGGAAAGAAACCGGCAATGTTAATAACTACGTGAACAAAGGAGCGAAATATATGCACAATTACGATAGAACGAAATGCTGTTGGAGTTGTGGTAAGCCAGGACATTCATATGCTGACTGCAGAAGCAAAAAACAATTGTTTTGTAGTGGCTGTGGAAAGTTAGGGGTGTTGAGCATCAATTGTTGTAAAAAAGAAAGTCATAAAAGAAAGCCAGGTGATATTTGCATCAGTAATGAAAAAAATAATCGAGACAACAGAGAGTTTATAGAAGTGACAATCTTAAACAAAAATTTCCAGGCGCTGGTAGATACTGGTTCGACATCATCATACATACCCGAGGAAGTTTATGATTTTTGCAAAACAAAGTCCAAAAAAGGAAAAAGGATCAAGAGAACGATTGTGTTGGCAGACAATACCACAGTGGACATAACAGACTGTATATCTTTGGAATTGAAATTTCTTGACAAAAAATTACGTCATAATATGTACGTTCTTCCAAGCTCAGGAATGACAATAATCGGGATGGATATCATTAAGCGCATTGGATTGCTTAAATTTTGGGAGAGTTTGGAGGTTGTATCACAATTAGAACAAATAGAACAAACCACACATAAAAACACGAAGAAGAAGTCAAAGAACAGACAAAAAGTGAATACGATAGGACACGACAAGTATATTACATATGATGAACATTTGTCACCAGAAGAAAATGCGGAGTTACAGAAGTTATTGGATGAAGAGTTTGAAAAATGCGAAAAATCTCCAACGGGAAATACATGGATCAAACATAAAATAAAGTTAACTCACAACGAACCGATTAAACAAAAATACTTTCCTAGAAATCCAAAATTACAAAGTATAATTGATGAGCATGTCAACAAAATGTTACAGGAGGGGATCATAGAAAAATCTTCAAGCCCATACAGTTCTCCCATTGTCCTTGCAAAGAAAGATAACGGAGAATATCGATTTTGTATAGATTTCAGGAAAATAAACGAAATATCCGAAAAAGATGCTTATCCACTGCCACACATTGATGACACCTTAGAAAAATTACAATATGCTAAATACTTTTCAAAATTGGACTTAAAAAATGGATATTGGAATGTTATGCTACAAGAAGAAAGTAAACCTGTGACAGCATTTACCGTCCCCGGCCGCGGCCTCTATCAGTTTAGAGTTATGCCGTTTGGGTTGCATTCGAGCGGTGCAACTTTTCAAAGATTACTTAACATGGTAATTAGCCCGGATTTACAGCCACATAGTTATGTGTACCAAGATGATATTATATGCTGTTCTAGAACATTCAAAGAACATAAAGAGCACTTGAGAGAAATTTTCAAAAGAATTAGAGAGGCCGGACTGCAAATAAATAAAAAAAAATGTGAGTTCTGCAAGCCCGAAGTGGAATACTTAGGCCATGTAGTGACACACGACGGTCTAAAAATGAATGAAAGCAAGGTAAAAAGCATCCGGAATTTAAAGCCACCAACGTCAGTAAAAGAAGTCAAAAGATTTATCGGTATGACGTCGTGGTACCGAAAGTTTATACCAAACTACGCCCAGATAACAGCTCCATTGATTAAACTTTTAAAGAAAAATGAGAAGTTTATGTGGGGAAAATCACAGCAAGATGCTCATGAAAAAATAAAGGAAATTTTAACTACGGACCCGATTTTGACTAGGGCGGACTTTACTAAACCATTTATTTTACAAACAGACGCAAGCGATGTAGGTTTGGGAGCTGTATTAATACAGGAGTACGACAACATACCCAAAGTCATAATGTATGCAAGCAGATCCTTAAAACCGGCCAAAACTAGATATTCAACTTCAGAAAAAGAATGTTTAGCAGTGGTATGGGCGGTAAATAAAATGAGGCCATTTTTGGAAGGCTATCATTTTACTATCATAACTGACCACCAAGCTCTCAAATGGTTAAATACAATGAAAAACCCGTCAGGTAGATTGGCTAGGTGGGCCTTAGATCTACAACAGTATAAATTCGATATTGAATATCGCAGTGGAAAACAGAATTACATCGCGGATGAATTATCAAGAAACCCATTATATGTGAACACTGCTGCTATTGAAAAACAGGGTTGGTACAGTAACAAGTTAAAGGAGATTAACGAAAACCCGAATAAATACCCGGATTATTGTTTAAAAGATGGAAAGTTGTACAAAAAAATTATCATTGCAGCGTATGGATCACAACTACAAAAAGAGACGGAATGGAAATTATGTGTATCACCGGCAGAAAAACACGAAATTATAAAAATAAATCACGATGAGCCATGTGCGGGTCACTTAGGAACGTAAAAACTTTAAACAGAATTGCCCAACGTTATTATTGGCCAGGCATGTATAGAGATGTAGCGATTTATGTTCAAAAATGCGCGAAATGTCAAATATATAAACCATCACAACAAGCAAGAGCAGGCGTGATGCACATTAATAACGCAGATAAGCCATGGCAAGTGATAACGACCGACCTCATTGGACCACTACCACGATCAACCCAAGGTTATTGTTGGTTAATTGTTTTCCATGATAAATTTACCAAATGGACAGAAATAAAACCATTAAGAACAGCGACAACCAGAAATGTATTAAAAGCGCTAAAAGAATGTATTATCATGCGTTACGGGGCACCTGAGATATTATTATCAGATAATGGCAAACAATACACAAGTAAACAATTCGAGAACGAACTAAAAAAGTACGGAATTGACCATCGTTTGACCGCACCATATACTCCCAACGAAAACCCCACAGAGCGCGTCAATAGAACCCTAGAAACCATGATTTCGACGTACATTGCGGGCAATCACAAAAAATGGGACGAATATTTAGCAGAACTTAACTTCGCAATAAATACATCAAAACAGGAGTCGACAAAATATACACCAGCATTTTTAATGTTCGGAAGGGAGTTAAAAAACCCGTATGACAAGAATAACTTACCACCACCAGCAATCAAGGAGATAAACAAAATGGAGGAAATTTATGACTTGGTACGAAAACATCAACATGTAGCATCACAGAATCAAAAAAGGCATTTTGATAAACAAAAAAGGAGTTGGGTTCCGGCTATAAATTCTTTGGTGTTAAAAAAAGACTACCCATTATCAAATGCCAGCAAGAATTTTTGCGCAAAATTTGCACCGAAATACTCAGGACCATATACGGTAATCGCAAAAAAGTCACCGGTTATATTCCTATTACAGGATATTGAAAATAAACGGCGAAAGTTCACTGCCCATATTAAAGACATAAAAAAATATATTTGTTAGTAAAGCAGCAATGTATACTGCAATGCTTTGAATAGACGCGTAGCTGAAGGGAAATAGACAGCATACAAACAAAGCAGATAATAGTGATGGGTAAAAGGATAACTTTATCGACAAATTACATCAATAATAAGTCAAAACAAAAATAGGAGGATTATAAACCAAAAAAAATAAATAAGTAAATAAAAATAAAACATGAAAGATAAAAAAAAAATAACAAGGCTTTAGAAAAAGAAAAAGAAAATAATTAACAATTTCCCACAGTAACATAAAAAACATTAAAAAAAAAAAAGCAAACAAACAAACTTATAAACAATAACGATAGGTAATAATAATAAATAAAAAAAAACAAATAATAGATTAAATAAAAAAAAAAAACGAGAAACCGGAACCTTTTATAAGTAATTATCGTAATGTAATATCTTACATTCACAGGACTATTGCAATCAATATAATGTACGGATCACGGTTCCTGCGCATTCCTAGTCGAGACATTGACCATGCCAAGTTGTTTTCGCCAGGTGGGGGAACGTACTGTTATTAGTGGACCAGCGAGGGAGTTGTTAATTATAAAGAACAAAAGCCTGGGAATAAGGCCAAATACTAAAATGAGCATGAGTGAGGCCAGTGATATTTTGTCCTTAGAGGACAGTGAAGATTGGGACGTACTGATCGAGGGACATCCTGTGTCGCGTCCAGCAAACTCGGACCCAGAGGTCAATCCCCAGAGGAGCAATCCCCTGTAGTAGTGAATCCGCGGGTCGTGGAAAGAGTGGGAGGAGGAGAACAAGCGACGGAGACAGCACAGTTCTCACAAATGTTAGTGCGCATGCCACAACTCCTATTTAACATCCCAATACCCGGTGCGGCACCTACTGGCTCCGGGATTTTTGTCGAGCAGGTGCCAGTGGGCGAGGGGAGCCAGCAGCGACCACAGACCACGGTGGAACGACCGGACCTGCACGCAACATCGCCATCCACAAATGGGAAGATGAGCGCGGCGGCGAGAAGAAGACGCAATAGGCGTTCGAAGCAGTATAATTGAGTTAAGTCTTCATCATTTTTTTATCCTCTTATTAGTATTTGCTTTTATTTTGGTTAGAAAACCGTTTTGTTTATTTTTACACAGTCAGTAATGTGATAAGAGTAAGACTGATTATTTTCCTGTTAGGCAAGTGTTATACTAGTAGTTACACTACTAGTGTTGTTGTGTATTTACTTACTAAGGAGTTAGTAATTATTTTATTACCTAGGAGTAGGTAGTCAACTCTCGGGAGCTCGGGAGTATGTTTTTAAAAAAAACTAAAATTATAATTAAATCAGTTTTTATTTAAACTGCTAAACTAGGTGAGACGTGTACACAGAGTTTGATGCGCGACACGAATGACAATAAAATGCTTAGGGCTAACTAACGTTTATTTCTTATCTACTGAGTCCAGGAATCATGCCACCCAAGATATGCTGACCTGACAGCATTTATGCATTGACAGCGATAGTTCTTAAGGGTTGTGGGGACATAACTCCTCCCTCATTAAGTTCGAAATTGTCTGACGATTTTGAGTCGAGACGATTTCGAATTATCTTACATTTCCATACAAGGAAACCTATACAACTTAATGCTATGATTATATAAATGAATACAGTTGCTAGGCTAACACTTCGCATATCTATAAATGCGTTTCCTTTATCGAAATCACTGTTTAAACTGACACTTTTTAACACGTTAGAGAGTAGTTTTAGATTGTCCAAATTAACGCCTTTAATGTTCACCTTAGCTTCTTCACTAACGTTTATCTTCTTCATCTCTGGTAGGCTAGTGATTGGGGTTATCCTGATACTAGTGTCTAAAACTGCAGTCCGTCGGCGGTCTAACTTTATGTCTTCTAAATAGAGGTCGCAGTTGTCATCTGTGATAATAAGGTAAGTTCCCTGCACCTGTCTTCTTATGATGTCATCATGGCACCTCTCCGTCATAATGTGGCTGGTACGGCTGTAGACTATCCAATTTTTGGGACCAATACGTTGAATTTTGACATCTTCAATTTCAACTGTGTGCAACTTGCAGAGTGGAAGCTCTTCTTCAAATTTCATCAACTGTTCAACACATGTAGACTCTGGATATGCGACTACATCGCCATCTTTGCACAGAAACTGTTCAGTGGCTATTTCTTCACAGGGGCTATCTAAGGGCAGGTATTTCAAACCTTTCGCCAAAAGGTATGGATATTTTGGAATTATCACAGAGGTAAGGTTTTGGACTGGATTAAAAATAGGTAAGGAATAGATTTTTAAATAATTGTATATATGACCATCAATTAAAGGGACCTCCATAACAAACGTAATCTGAGTTTTCCTAATATAAGCCTTAACAGTAAAAGTTCTTTCAATATTAACTAAATTATTAATATTAACAGGGTAAACTAACTTGCTAACCTTACTTATAGATTCTAAAATAGCCAAGAGTTCTTACTGCTAATGCTGTTTCGATTTCACTTACGGTAAGGTAAATTGAATGGAATTTACTCATAAAAAAGGTTAGGTTTTTTTTTTTTTTTTTTTTTTTTTTTTTAAGTAAAGTTCCACTTCCAGGAGCATAAGGCTTCTGACATTTTTTGCTTACAGGATTTTACATTTCTTTCTTTCTACTTATTTAGTTCTGGCCATTAGGTGGCTAATATACTAATCTTCTCCCTCTTTTCTTTCAGGTATCTTTGTAATTCCAGTCCCTGCGTGTGTGTTTATGCTCCTTATTTCGACGGAGAGAAAGGAGGGGGGAAGGTGGGTACAATTTTTAATTCGTTTTATCTTACATGCTATTTACAATTTTATCTTTATGCATTTTTTTTACATATTGTAGTTATCATTTTGATTTCTTATTTCTATGTTTTCTTATGACTATGTTAATATTACTCAAAATCGGTTTTGTTCCTTTTGTTTACCATTTTTACAATATTTACAATATATTCCAAAAACACGTTTCTATTATTCTTGCTTGTTATCAATGTATTTAAATTATCTTTTGTCAATCTTATGCCTGTCTGTTGTTCCAGGTTAAACCGTTCTATCGTGAAAACCGGGCAGTCTAAGAGCAGATGAGGAACCGACTCATTTTGACTTGGGTCACAGACGCACGCTGGGTTCTCTTTGCATTTGAAGCGTGTCAAATACTCAGAGAACCCACCGTGCCCCGTGAGTGCTTGAGTAAGTTCCTTGCTTATTTGAATTTTTCGTACCGTCTTGTAGGCTTCGATTGCATCCGGGAAGAACAACCTAGTCGTAGAAGCGGTCTCTCCAGTTCTATACCTATCGTTCCATTTGCAAAGCGTCTCCATACGGATATGGCGCCTCACATATGAGACTGGACACAGGTCGTAATCCGGCTTCTTTTTCAGTCTTAGGGCAGCCTCTTTTGCCAGTTCGTCAGCTCTTTCGTTGCCACTTAACCCTGCGTGGGCCTTGATCCAGAACAAGGAGACGCTCTTGTTTTCCATTTTACTTTGGCGGATGGCGTCTCTTGTTTCCACCGCAAGGGGATGAGGGGCATCGGGGTTAACAACGGTTTGGAGGGCTGCCATTGAATCGCTGTAAATTGCGAAAGTCCGTTCGTTCATATTGCGAACCTCCTTCGCTGCTTCACAGAGAGCCAGGAGCTCAGCTTGGTAGACGGTGCTGTATGACGGCAGGGCGAGCTTACGTGATCTGGTTTCAGCGTCGCCTTTCCATATGGATATGGCCGCACCAACTTTGTCCATGATCTTGCTGCCGTCGGTGAATAGACGCACTGCATAATTGCTGTGGTCGTTGTACTGCTCCTGGTCTATCAGATGTCTCAGCTCAATGGCGACCTGCTCGACCGGATGCGGGGCTTCTAACGCTGGCGCCATCCGTTCGACCTTCCTATCTCCAATGACCGGCTGAGGTACCCCCTTCTTGGCCTCGTATAGCGAAGCCACTTCATGGACCCGGAGGTCAAGAGGGAGCACTCCAGCCAGTACCAACGCCGAGTTTAAGGAAGTCGTTCGGTACGCTTTACAGAGCTTCTGAGCGAAGCTGCGTTGGATTGCGTCCAGTCGTTTTCTGATTCCTAGCTTTTTAGCTGATGGAGCCCATGTGTTTGCCGCGTACAATATTATCGGCTCTACCACCGCAGTGTAGATGCATCTTATTATGTCAGGATGTAAGCCCCAACTGACTCTTGCGGCCCTCGAGAGCTGATTATAGATGGCTGTGGCCTTTTTGCACATGTTTGCGACATGCTGGTCAAAAGTCAATTTATGGTCAATGGTCAGCCCTAATAATTTGACTTCGTTTGACATGCCAATGTCAGTCCCGCCCATGCTCAGATGCGGGGTGTCATATTTCAGCTTACGAGTTATAACCATAGCGCAAGTTTTGTGTGGCGCAAACTTTAGCTTGTTTGTCACACCCCACTCCCGAACATGCTCGAGAGTAGCATTGGCACGTCTCTGAATGTCCTGAGCTGTGTCTCCATCGAATATAAGGACAACGTCGTCTGCAAACGCTTGTACATAGTCTCCTCTGGATTGTAAGCTTTTGAGCAGGGGATCTAGTAGGAGATTCCAAAGTATTGGACCGCCTATTGATCCCTGCACACATCCTTTCTCGGTGTTTTTACGGTGCTCTACACCCAGATAACGTACAGCGACTGTCCTGTCCGACATGTAGCTACTCCATACCCTCCTTAAGTTTACTGGGCACTTTTCTTCTGCCAGTCTGGTCTTTATGGCCGGCCACCAGGCGCTATCGAAGGCTCCCTCTATATCTAATGACACTAGTGTTATAAGTTTCTTTTCGTCTAGTTTTCTGTGGATGTACTGCGTTAGGATATAGAGGGAGTCCTCAGTGCTCCTCTGAGGCATGAAACCATATTGGCAGGGACTCATGCGCGGAAGGATGTGGAACTTTAGCCGGGCCACTAACATCTTCTCGTATATTTTGCCGAGCACTGGCAAAAGTCCGATCGGTCTGTAGGATTTTGCTGTATGATAGTTGTCCTTCTTAGGCTTGCGCAAAACAACGACGGTTGCCTCCTTCCATCTTTTAGGGAAATAAGCCAGCTCTAGGCATTTATTTGTTATGGCTAAAAAGAGTTCCGGGGCTACATTTATGGCGTGTGCACATATATCTGCCGTCAGTCCATCGGAGCCGGGGGCTTTTTTGACGTTAAAGGATGCTACGGCTTTTTTTAGTTCATGGAGAGTGAACTTCGGGTCGTGATTACCATCGTCCTCCTCATTTACACTTTCAGCCAAAGTCCTTGTAACGCTAGACGTTAACATAAGTAGGAGAATTTATTTAATAATTGAAAGGCCGAAATGAAATTTTACAATCAACTTATATTTAAAAAAAAAATTGTAGCTAGGTTTTTTTAAGACTAAAGGTACAAATAGTTTAGAAAATCTCAGGGTCGCAGGATTTAAATGATATGGTCGAGAACAATTTGATTATCCCTAATAAGTTGGAAAACCACTCCCCTGAATTAGCGGCATCTGACGAATAGTAATCTTCGATTCCGGAGGTAGGTAGATCGAGCGGTAGGTAGCCCGTTGAATGCGGAGGTAGATAACCCGCTGCCACGAAGGTAGTTTCTTGGTCCCCTGGAAATCCGGAATATAGGTCGTTTTATAAAAGGTCCGAATTCATAGTCTGACTGCAACATCCGGAATCTTCAGAAAAGTGAAAAACCGCAAATAAGCGTGGTTCCAATAGCATTAAATAGTGATCAATGATGTTGCAGTTCAGGCAAAATTTGATGAAAGAAGAACAAAGAAAATATCAACAGGGTAGGTAACAGCAGCAATTTAGAAATTGTACAATGATGGGATTCAAAATCAAAGAAATGTGTAAATTAGCATTAAAATTATGCAGATCAACAATAATTAACACTACACTTAATAAATTGCGAATATCAAACATAAAATATTAAAAACCAATTTTTAACATTTTATTATGTGGGTAAATTACCAAGAAGCTAAGAAAGAAATCTTAATCAGCAATATTGAGCGGAATAAAATGATGAGAACAATAAAATGTTACGACTTAAATCTAAATCATGTGAGCTAGCTACAAAGTAACTATTCTAAATAACTAAGGTACATAACCTACATACTAATTCTAACAGTTAATCTACACCATAATTTAAATATTAAATCTTGCAACACTTACCCAATACGGGGGATAACAACACTGAATTTAAAAATAGATAGAATCAGATTTTTAGAAATTTAAAATCATTAGAATTAGCGATAGGTAGGAATGCTCCAGAATGTTCGAGCTCAAGGCACAGTGAGACGTGCAGTCGTTCAGAGCGCAGAAAGTGAGAATGGCGCTGACCGATGCCCTTCCTTTATCCTACGCGGAACAACGTAACGATCACCGGTTCCTATGTACGCAACCGGTGTTTGCTACTGCAATCGATTTTTAATAGATCGTTTAGTATTTGTAATTTAGAACAATTTTAGTTTTATTAGTATTAGTTTTCTTAAATTAAGTTTAGATAATAAGTTAAAGTTAATTTTGTATTATTGTAAAATTGTTTGTAAATAAACTGCTACTGTAAATTTTATTTTCTTATCTAAATTAAGTCTTTAAAATAGAACCGTTACATACCCCCCTTTTTAGGGTAGGATTTTTCCTATTAAAAATCCGCTATCTCCCTTAACTTAATAGTAGCTTGATTATACATGCATAACCTTTCATAACACACACATTAACTTTCATACATCAATCAAACAAACTAGCAACTAACACATCAGCTTGTGCTTTAGCATCCTTATATACTGAGTATTATAATTTTTTATTTAACACTCTCAACTCTATTAATTGATGTTAGTTTTTAGTTTTTAGTACTATTAGTCCTCTATTAAAAACAATATGTTTGGATGTTTTTTACACATGACGAAGCTACATATTAATAAATTTAATATACACAGCACGTTAGTAGTACTGTGTATCTTCGAATTTAATAAAATTGCTATTGAAATAACTAGTTAGGTTTAGATACCTTACTAAAATTTCAAAACAAGGAAATGTATAGTCATGTTACTAATTAACTACATATAAAAGAAAACTAAAGTAGTAATATTAATCTTAGATGTTTTTACGAAAAGAGGCCAATATTTTTAACTTTGTGAACAGAGATAGCTTAGGTATGTTTCTATTCTAAGTTGTTTTTTTTTATTATTAATATAAATATGTTAGTCTTATTTTTAATTATGTTTTTATTTATATTTTATTTTAAGGTGTTTTTTTTATTATTTTTTATAATTTGTTAATTTTATGTCCTTTATATGCCAGGTACCCAATTGATTACCCTGCATATCCTCAAGATTATAAACTAATGGTGATTTTTTAGCTACAATTCGGCACTTTATAAATTTAGGCGCAAGTTTCTTAGCAAACTTGTCAGCCTTGTCGCTTTGGTAGTAGGTCCGTCTCCAAACAATGTCACCGACATTAAATTCAGCGTATTTGCGACGTAAATTGTAGTGACTTGCATTCCTAGAATGTGCCATCAACAAACCTTTTTGAACCTTGTCGTAGATTTTTCGTAGGTAGCCTAGATTTTCAGCATATCCGTCTCTGGGTACAAATATTACATCAGTTTGCCCATCAGTGTCAAGATAATGAGAGCCACAGTTTATTAATTCGCGTCCAAATACTAGAAATGACGGAGTGAAACCAGTTACTTCATTCACTGAACTATTTATAGCAAACTGTATTTTTGCAATATTTATATCCCAAGACCGATGGTCGTCCTTTACAAATGAAGAAACTGCTGTCATTATAGTCTTGTTGTAACGTTCGACTGTATTTATTTGAGGAGTGTATTTTGGAGTAAACTGAACATTAGGGATCTTATACTTGGTAAATAAGTCTTTAAATATGTTACTTATAAATTGCCTACCATTATCCATAAGAATTGTTCTAGGTATGCCATGTACTAAGAAAACTTGTTCCTCCAAAATACGTGCCATTATCTCTGCAGTAGCACGTCTTATAGGAAACAAAAGACAGTATTTGGAGAAGCAACATGTTATGACAAACAAAAAGGTATTCTGTTTCCTAGATGGAGGCAAAGGTCCGACCAAATCCATGCTCAGCATCTGGAAAGGTCTGGAACAGTCTTTAGGACGTCCCATTTCCCCTAAAGTCGCGTGATTAGTATGCTTATAAGAGTTGCATACGTCGCAGTTTGTAATGAAATTAGTCACATCTTTGTGCATATCAGGCCAAAAGTATTTTAAAGATAATCTTTTTAAAGTTTTATATATGCCAAAATGGCCAGCAGTAGGCTCTGAATGATTTTTGTCGATTATGTCAAATCTGTGCTCTTTAAATCTGTGCGGATTTAAACTTTTCTTGTACCTAAAGAGTACATTGTTAGTGACACGGTAGTCCTTAAATGATGTTGGTGAATTTTGACATCCATGATATATATTTAAAAACCACGGATCAGCAATATTATTAATGGCAAAAGGCACAACAGGCATTGAATTATCCATGTCAATTACTGAAACATCGACAGCACGTGACAAACTATCCGGAACGACATTATCCTTACCACGGCGATGTCGAATTTCGAAGTTATACGCGGATAGTCTGACACCCCAGCGAGCTAAGCGACCGGTAGGATTATTAAGGTTAAGAAACCATTTGAGAGCAAAATGATCGGTATAGACGATAAATTTCTGACCGTTATCCAAATAGCAACGCCAATGTTCTATGGCGATTAAAACAGCTAAAGCCTCCCGTTCTGTAGCACTATAATTTTGTTCTTGCTTAGACAAGGATTTGCTCATATAAGCTATTACTTTTTCCTCCCCGTTAAAAGTTTGTGTTAAAACAGCGCCAATACCAACATCACTTGCGTCTGTGTGAACTTCAAACGGTTTGGAATAATCCGGACATGAGAGCACAGGAGAAGATACTAGACATTCTTTAAGTAATCTGAAAGAAGAATCGGCTTCATCCGTCCAAGAAAATGGAGTAGCGTTCTTTTTCTGTGATGTAAGTTTGTTAAGTGGAGATGCTAAGGTGCTAAAATTTGGTATAAACCGCCGATACCAAGATGCGGTGCCAAGAAAACGCCTTACTTCTTTCCGGTTCTTAGGAGTAGGATAGTTAACAATAGCTTCCACTTTTTCTGGGTCAGCATGCAATCCGTTTGAATCTACAACGTACCCCAAATACTTCAGTTGTTTTCTAAAAAACTGACTCTTTTCATAGTTTATAGTTAGATTAGCATCTTTTAATTTTTCAAAAACGCGCACTAAAAGTGAAATATGCTGTTCAAAAGTTGGCGATACTATGATTATGTCATCAATGAAAACAAAAACTTTGTGTTCAAATTCGGGTCCGTAAAACAAAATATCAACCAGTCGTTGTTGTGTAGCCGGAGCATTAGTAAGTCCAAATGGCATTGACTTAAATTGAAACGTACCGCGGGAGGGAATATAGAAAGCGGTTTTACACCTATCCTCTTCACGTATTAAGATCTGCCAAAAGCTCTTAGATAAATCAAGGCTGGTTAGATATTTAGCATCCCGTAAATTGTCTAAAATTTCCGAAATGTATGGTAAGCTATAGGCGTCTTTTTTTGTTAGAGAGTTCAACTTACGGCTATCGAGACAAAATCGAAGTTGGCCATTCTTTTTAGGAGTAAGTAAGACAGGAGATGACCACGGACTCTCGCATGGTTCGACCACGTCTTCCCTTAGCATATCGTCTAGCTGGTTAATTAAAACCCGTTGTTTTTCTGGTGACATACGATAGTAGCGTTGACGAATGGGGGCAGCATTCCCAGTGTCAATCGAGTGTGTAATCAGTGTAGTACGGCCTAGACCTCGTTCTTCATATGAGATACCTCGAAACTGAGATATAATATGATCTGCTGTAATTTTTTGATCAGCAGTTAAATGATCATAGCAGTGTAAGTGCATGTCTTGGTCAAGAGTTAGATTTGCCAAAGCAGCATCTGAATCTGAATATATAATTACTGAATCCAGATGTTTAGGAAATAATCTAAACTGTCTCCAAAAATCTATTCCTAGTATGAGAGTATTCTTAATATCTGGGACAACAAAAACCTTTAACAAATGATTTTGGTCCTGAAATGTTATAGGTAAATGAATAAGACCTATGCTTTGTAGTTTATGACCACCAGCAGCCACGAAGTTAACCTGTTCACATTTCGTTAGGGTATAGCCTAAATCAATAAAATGGTTATGCTGATTATTACCCAAGATTGTCACACTTGATCCAGTATCAAGTAAACCAACTATAGAATCACCATTAATTTCTACTGGGACATAGGGCCTACAAGTTTTTAACTTTTCACTGTGGATTGGAGCAACAGAGTAACACGAAAAGAATTTATTTATTAATTGCAACCATTTCTTCCAATCATTCTCACAAAATCTACTAGAATTAGATATTTTAGTCTCCCTGAGACTACAATCCACATTATTTAGTTTTTTGAATTTGCAGCTTTTGAAGTTGAGTTACAATCAGAGCAATCCGGAAAGCGGACACCCTTTTTGCCACATCTAAAGCAAATGGGAAAGTGAACTTCAGTACATTGTCCAAGAGAATGCGAATTGACTCTGCACCTCGGGCAAAATACATATCTTGGATGCGGTGTATTTGAAACATTCAGTGCATTCACGTTCTCATTCGCTTTCAGTTGAGCATTCATCTGATTTGATTTATAATTGTAATTATTATGAGCATAGTTTTTATTTTTGTAGTTAGATTGATAAGTATTAGTACTGTAATTTTTATTTTTATAGTTAGATTGATAAGCATTGTATCCATAGTTTTTATTTCCGTTAGTAGTATAAGTGTAATTTTTATTTGTATAATTATTTGACGAAGACGTACCTGGTTTATTATAAGCAAATTCACGAGCGAGTGTATCTGCAGATACTTTAGGTGGTTCATGAAATTGAGCTAATCGAGATTGTATATTTTCGTAGTTACGACACAAATTCTTGAGTGATTCAATGCTCGTAATTTCAGAAGATGCTGCTAAAGTACTTGCATAACAAGGTCGAATGTTATGTAGTAAGATTTCAAGCATTTCAGCTTCAGAAATGTTTTTATCAAGCCTGGTGAACATACCGTGCATCACCGATAAATATATAGTTATATTTTCATTCTCACCTTGCGTGCGCATACGAATTTCCGATAGCAGACGGTAGTCGTAATCATTTTGACTGAAATCCTTTTTTAATAACTCAACAACCTGATCCCAAGAATTTACTTTATCTTTGATACAACGGTACCAGTGGAGCGCGTCATCAGTAAAGATTTCAAAACCAAATGATAGTAGTTTATCTTTATGGATGCCTCTAGCAAGCACAACCTCTTCAGCTCTTTGAATAAATGACCGAACGCACGTCTTTCCAGAAAACTTCAGTTTATTAATAACGTCAGTCTCTATTTTTTTTTCACAGCCTGATGTGTTCTCTTGATTAGTATTTGGTGGTTGATTTTGTTGTTGAAATAAAGTTTTGTAGGTAGACAGTTCTTGCATTTGTGTTTTCCATATTTTAAAGTACTCATTATAGGTGTGTCCTATGTCTGTTGTACGGGTAATTCTCACTAACCTATGATATACATGATGTAAAATTGTTTCAGTACGAGAGTACAAATTTTTGTCAAATCTAATTTTTAAACCTTGCAAGTTAGCATCGCTTTTTTGAAGAGTTAACTTAACTTCTGACAAATCAGCACTGGGTTCTAGATGTGATTCTAAAATATCTTCAGAAGGCATACCATCTATTAGCTTAACGATTTGCTTTCTTATATCCTGCACATTTTGATCGATAGTATTTCCTCCTCTGACACCCACTTCATACTCCAATTCCGCTTTTTGCAAGGACAGGAATTTTATCGGATACGACATTCTGAGACTCGAGAAGTATGTGTTGCAAAATTTAATTACAATCTGATGAAATTTGAACTACTAATTTTAAAGCTTATGTATAATAATTAAGCGATAATCAGCTTCTTAGATCGACCAATAACACAAATCTTTTATTTTTTTTAACAAAAGTTGAAAATTTAAATGAGAAAATTAACGGTAGTTAGTTTTTATAAATTATTAGTTAATATTCTTTCTGATATAATAAATAATTATAAATATAGGTATTTGTGATCAATTAGTCGATCAAAAGGTAAATTAAAACTAAACCATTCACTACAAAGAAAGAAAAAGAAGAAAATAAACTCCAACACCAAGAATAACTACAAAACGCCAAAGAATAATCAAAATGAACTCGACCATATAATAAAAAATACCTACTGTGGGCGCCAATGTAACGCTAGACGTTAACATAAGTAGGAGAATTTATTTAATAATTGAAAGGCCGAAATGAAATTTTACAATCAACTTATATTTAAAAAAAAAATTGTAGCTAGGTTTTTTTAAGACTAAAGGTACAAATAGTTTAGAAAATCTCAGGGTCGCAGGATTTAAATGATATGGTCGAGAACAATTTGATTATCCCTAATAAGTTGGAAAACCACTCCCCTGAATTAGCGGCATCTGACGAATAGTAATCTTCGATTCCGGAGGTAGGTAGATCGAGCGGTAGGTAGCCCGTTGAATGCGGAGGTAGATAACCCGCTGCCACGAAGGTAGTTTCTTGGTCCCCTGGAAATCCGGAATATAGGTCGTTTTATAAAAGGTCCGAATTCATAGTCTGACTGCAACATCCGGAATCTTCAGAAAAGTGAAAAGCCGCAAATAAGCGTGGTTCCAATAGCATTAAATAGTGATCAATGATGTTGCAGTTCAGGCAAAATTTGATGAAAGAAGAACAAAGAAAATATCAACAGGGTAGGTAACAGCAGCAATTTAGAAATTGTACAATGATGGGATTCAAAATCAAAGAAATGTGTAAATTAGCATTAAAATTATGCAGATCAACAATAATTAACACTACACTTAATAAATTGCGAATATCAAACATAAAATATTAAAAACCAATTTTTAACATTTTATTATGTGGGTAAATTACCAAGAAGCTAAGAAAGAAATCTTAATCAGCAATATTGAGCGGAATAAAATGATGAGAACAATAAAATGTTACGACTTAAATCTAAATCATGTGAGCTAGCTACAAAGTAACTATTCTAAATAACTAAGGTACATAACCTACATACTAATTCTAACAGTTAATCTACACCATAATTTAAATATTAAATCTTGCAACACTTACCCAATACGGGGGATAACAACACTGAATTTAAAAATAGATAGAATCAGATTTTTAGAAATTTAAAATCATTAGAATTAGCGATAGGTAGGAATGCTCCAGAATGTTCGAGCTCAAGGCACAGTGAGACGTGCAGTCGTTCAGAGCGCAGAAAGTGAGAATGGCGCTGACCGATGCCCTTCCTTTATCCTACGCGGAACAACGTAACGATCACCGGTTCCTATGTACGCAACCGGTGTTTGCTACTGCAATCGATTTTTAATAGATCGTTTAGTATTTGTAATTTAGAACAATTTTAGTTTTATTAGTATTAGTTTTCTTAAATTAAGTTTAGATAATAAGTTAAAGTTAATTTTGTATTATTGTAAAATTGTTTGTAAATAAACTGCTACTGTAAATTTTATTTTCTTATCTAAATTAAGTCTTTAAAATAGAACCGTTACATCCTCACCCTCCTATGCTCCTCGCTATCCTCTTGCTTGCTATCTTCTGGATAGAAGGTGTCTGCGAGCAGCTTTGCTGACTCCTCAGCGTTAAACGTCCTTCCCTCGACTTCCATCGGAACGTCCTCTTCCCTCTTTGTTGTTTTGCCTATCACCCTGTATATGCCGTCCCAGACTCCTTCTGTTGTTTGCTTCTCGCAAAACTCCTTCCAACTGTCTATCGACGCCTTTGCTGCTGCTAATTCATATTCCTCTTTCTTTTCCAGGTACTCCTCGACGACCTTTTTTCTTCGAACAGGTGCTGCGCGTGAAATTCTTCTTTTCCTGGTGGCGACTTCGGATTTCATCCTGGCGAGTTCATCCGTCCACCATGGCAACGTAAGTATTTCTGTTTTGTTTTTAGTAGGAATTGTTTGTCTGCATGTTTCCATAATTGATTTTTCATAAATTTCTACTATTTTTTCTAATTGTTCTGTATTTTTTATATTATTGATATTTTCTAAGGTTATTTTATTCTCCTGTGTAATTTGGTCAAGCTTCTCATGAAACTGGACCCAATTTGCTTTCTTTGTGTTGTAAAGTCTGGTGGTTCGGTTTACTTTTAATCCGGTAGATTTTTTCAGGTTTATTTTGAACTCGATGCCATTGTGGTCGGATCCAGTCAGGTCGGTCAGGACTCTCCAGTCCACCACCAGGTCAAGCATGTCAGCTGAACATGCAGTCACATCCACAAAGCTCGTAAGGTGTCGATTGCCCCTTATTACGTCGAAGGTCGGAGTTTCTCCTCTATTAAGAATTTGCATGCTGAATTCATCGAGAACACCCATGAGGTCGATCCCCCTGTAGTCGGTTTCAGTTCCCCCCCACCATGCACTCTTGGCATTTGCGTCACCGCCGATAATAAGCTTAGTGGGCCCTGTCTTTTGACATATCTTCTTCATATGTTCAAGGTAGGGCTCTATAGGCTCTGGGTCTGGTTCGAAATAAATCGACACCAGTGTAATCCTCCAGGCTCTAGTCTGCATACCCACAACTGTTATATTATTTGTGGTAAGTTCCGGATATTGTATTACATTAATGCTTGGATCAAAGACAGCGATAGCCGCTTTTACTCGTTCTTTTCCAGGCCTAGAGTTCTGGAAGACTCTTACACCTTTAAAGGAGCCCATACTTTTACCACTACCGACGTAGGGTTCTTGAATCAAGGCGATTGCTGCTTTGCGCTTTGTGGCTTCTATCATTAGCTCATTCTGAGCTAGTTTTTTGCGCTGCAAATTTGCTTGGAGTACATGGTAGGGAAGGGTCTCCACTGGTGCGCCCTTAGCAGTATGCTATAGTAGACCTAGCCAATGTATCCCACCTCCTCCTGACAGGACAATCAGCACTAAAGGCATTGTGTTGGGCGTTTGTAATTTTGGCTTTGCGACAGTTGCAGCACTCTGGTTCATCTCGCGCAAGCCATCCTGGGAATTCTGTTTTAAGGTGAGCTTCCCCACAGTGACTGCATTTTATTTCGGTTTCAGTGCAGTGCCTCCTGCCGTGACCATATCCTAGGCATTTAGAGCACTGAACCAGCGGTGAGTGGTCTTCTACCTTTATGGGCTGGATGTCAATGCTCATAGTACCTGCTTCCAGTGCTCTTCGCCAGAGAACAGGTGACACTCTCATTATGATGTGTGACTGATGAGGGTTTCTTGCTCTCTTCCTATACTTAACTTCGACCCTATCCTGCTCAACGTCTAGGTTTTGAAACAGGTCCCGATTTTGGCTCCTTATATAGGTGACGATGTCTTCGTCAGTGTGGACGTTTATGACATTCCTAAGGACTAGGAGCGGATCCTTGTTTTTGACTTCCTCCACGTTGAGCTGGTTTCCTGCTTTTTCTAGTCTTGCCTTCACTTTATTTCTTTCTTCCATAGTTTTGAAGCCAACAATTATCTTCCTGTCCCTTGCTTTCCTGATCCGCTCTACTCTTATTTCGTCCTCTTTAGTGTTTAGCGTTTTTCGCATTTTCTCCATTACCTGGTCTCCTGTTTCGCCTTCGTCTTTCAAAGTGACGATAATGGAGTGGAGAGTGGTATTCTCAGGTAGTTTTTTGCTTGGCTCGCCTGCTGTCACACTGGCGTATGTTGCCTTTTTTATCGCTTCTTCCTGCTTCAATAGAGCTTCATTCAGATTTTTTACTCTGTTCTGGCTTTCCTGTAGCGTTTCCCTATGCTCCTCAATTCTTTTGACTAAACTCTCCTCTGAAGCACAGATATTCTTTATTTGTTCTGTTAGTCTTCCCGTGTGGACTTTGGAGTCTGTGAGCGCTTTTTTGTGCTCGTCTATTTTTGCAATGAGTTTCAAGATGATGATGTCCGTCTGTGTATCTCCAGAGGGTTGTTTGTCCACTTCCTGTAAGACCTCTTCCTTTCTTTTGCCACCGGACTTGGCAGTCTCATTTTCGGCTTCCTTGACGAGTTGATACAACCTGTCTATGGCTTGTGTGACTCCAAGTTTGATGTCCGCTTTAAGGTTTCTTGAGTCACTTAGGTGTTTCTTTGCTTTTAGAAGGCAATTCCTGGCCTCCTCCGTCTTGGTGACAGGTTTTATTGCCCCCGGCGCAAGTTTGTCTTTTTCAGATTCACTCGACGCTTTTTCCGGGCTGGCAAATTTTGAATTTTTCTGCGAAAAAGTGAGCTTTATCTTCGGGACAGCGGGGGTCACTTTCGCGGGGGGTTTTACCACCGAAGCAGTCGAAGGTGAGTTCTGCGCATTGCGGGCTTCGAGCTCGCCAATGCTACGCCGAACATTAAATGTTTGGGATAGGTCTTCCATCCCAGAAAGATCGATTAGTTCGGCTGTCTCCGGGGAAGCCAACTTACAACCGTTGTCAGGTTTTGCTGCCTTCTCTTTTCCTTTCATTGGCGTCCTTATACCTATGCCATACATTGTAAAGGAAAATCTGCCGGTGGTGTGGTCAATACAAAACTTAAACTTGTAACACCTAAATTTGGCTCAATAAAGCCGGTCAAAGAAGACAAAGAAAAATAAAACAAATTATAAATTAAATCTTAATATTAAGAAAAGAGAATATTTGTCCGTACCTGAACAGACAGTAAGTAACTATGGTTCAATAAAGCCAATGATATAAAAACTACAACAAGAATAATACAATTGTAAAACTATTTTAACAGTAAGTCAGGTGGGGTACTATCATTAAACAAAGCCCACAAAAGTGGAATTTACGTAGGTCTAAATGCTTAAAGTAAGCAAGTCTCAACTAATTTAGCACTAAAACTAAAAATAAAATAAAAGTATCTTATAAAATCGACCCCTGTCCACGTACGTAATCACCACCGGGAGGGTGGGCGGTCGATTTTTTTCCGTTCGGATCGAGCTAGGACGGCCGTTTAGGGCTCGATCGATTCGTCTTGAGGTCAGCTACGCTACGGACAGCAAATGAAAATAATTTCAGAAGAAAAGTTTTGAAATTTTTCCAAAAAAGTGAATTTTATTAAAATTTTGTATGGAAATTTTTCCAAGTGTAAATTTAAAATGATGTTTTTGTATTTCAGGTGCAACGGTACGACGGAACGAGGACCGGCAGACACAAGAAACACGGTTTCAAGCTATTGAGTAAGCAAAATTACTAACAAAAAATTTTAAAACGAAGATTTTCGAAAAAGTGTATGTTTTTATTTTATTTCGAGAAAAATGTGTATGAAAAAATACAAAATGGCTATCGCACAGCGAGGGCAGCTCAAGAGGCGACTAATTCCAAAATTTGAAGGAAATCGGAAAATATTTAGTCGTTTTGGTAATTAGTCAAAAAAATTTGGGTTAGGTTAGGTTAGGTTAGGTTAGGTTAGGTTAGGTTAGGTTAGGTTAGGTTAGGTTCTCCCCCGATGGATTCCAATCTTGTCGCGATGGGGGAGCTCAGTAGCCGTGGTTGGTCGACACGGTGAATCTAAAAGGAATCCGAGGAGGGGACGCTCGGAGTGGGCTTGGGCGATAAGCCCGCTCTCGATGCGTCCGAAGGGGGTGGGGGGGACGAATTTGTCCCCTGCAGCCAGGAGGGGTCGCGGAAGGAGAGGCGTGACGGTGTGTCGTTGCCGCTCACCCTATCTCCCGCGACCAAACGGTGGCGCACCGTTCGATGCGTTGGCGGTGGGGCCGCAGGGGAAGAGGAGTGTCGGTGTGTCGTTGCCGCTCTCCCTGTCCTCTGCGGCCGTTTCGTGGTTTTGCGGCGGAGCCAAACACCTGATCCGCCGCGGGGTATGGGAGGTCGACCCATGCCCACAGCTTCTGGGCGGCGGTCTCGGGGGGTCCGTCGCCCCACAAATAGGGGCCAGGAGGTAAGGCGCGCTTGGGTGTTTCTGGCGCGCCTTGCTGTAGGAGGGGAGCTCCATGCTCCACCTCGAGGAGGGGCTGCGCATGCGGCCGGGCACTGGCGGGTTCGCGGATGAATGCGAAAGCGTACCCGTGTTCCCACCATACGGTGCGAGAAGGAAACACCGTGGGGTTTTAGTCGGTAGAAGTCCGACATAACCCAGTCGCCTCCCCGGGGTGACTGGGTATCCATGAGGATTTCCCCACGTCAAAAAAAAAAAAAAAAAGGTTAGGTTAGGTTTTTTTTTTTTTTTTTTTTTTCAAAATGTTCAGCCACGGGGAAAAATCCATCATGGACGACTGAGTGACGTACAGCTTCAAGTTTATTGAGCCTGTACGCCACTCAGACAGTGCCGGACTCCTACCGGCTAAAAACCCGTGTCTGAATAGGTTCAGTCCATCGATGTGGAAGTCGATGCCATTATTTACATTTTTATTCATTGCATAGGTGATTTATTTTTATAATTTTGACATGGTGGCTTCTCCCTCTCCTCTCATACATCTAACAATTTTAATATTACAGCTTTTTACGTCTATTTAATACTTATGCTAAAATTTGTTATCTACATTGACAAAGAAACTACATGACTTTTACACTATTTAAAAACTACTATGGTATACATTGAGTATTGGTTTGTATGTACAGATGGTTTTTTTTTTTTTTTTTTTTTCCTAATGCATTAAGGATATTCAATATCATCTTCGCATTTTTTTTTTTTTTATTTTTTTTATTTTTTTTTTTTCATTTATTGTGATGTACATTTAGATAATCATACTATCATTTTTTATGCTACTTTTTATTGTTTTTTATACTTATTTATGTTTACTTTCTTATCACTATTTTTTATATATGCCATTTTTATATACTTCATATATATAATGTACATATTTTTCTTATACTATTTAGTTTTATTTCTTTTGATAGCTTCGATGGCAACCCGCTGACAGAAGTTCATAAAGTCCTCTCTGATGACCTTATTGCTCATCCATTGATGAAGAGTGTCCTCTTTTACTGCGAGATCGTGTTTTGACTCTAGATCGTATCTGCTTCTGCCGTTCTTTGGGCAGTTCGTTATGAGGTGAACAATACTTTCCTCTGCCAGTGGGTCGCAGATACAGGCTGCATTGTTTTTACACTTATATTTGTAAAGGTACGAGGAGAAGCCACCATGTCCTGTCAAAATTTGCACCATTAATGGGCTTAAGTCTATTTTCTTAATTATTCCGTAGGACTCTACAATGTTTGGCAGGAATAATTTTGTGATTCCCGCTGTTTCGCCTGTCGAGTACCGAGTTTGCCATTCTCGTAATGAGTTCATCCTTATTATATGCTTAGCGTACGAGACGGGTAGTTCGTCATAATTTGCCTTAGTCTTCAAGCGAAGAGCTGCGTCCTTGGCCAATTGATCAGCTCGCTCGTTTCCCGTGATGCCTACATGCGCTTTAACCCAGAAAAGAGATATGCTATAGTTATTTTTTGTCATGACCCTGATGGCCTCTCTAATTTTGTATGCAAGAGGATGGAAACCTGTGGGATTGCATATAAGATCTAATGCTGAACGTGAGTCACTTAAAACGGTCACTTTTTTGCAATCGAGATCGTTGGCTATTTCCAAGGCTCTTTTCAGTGCCAACAACTCCGCCTGAAACACAGTATTGTAGTGCTCCAGTCTCAGTTTAGATGTTTTTATTTCCTTGCCGTTTTTCCAGCATGATACTGCCGCGCCCACTTTACCCTGCAACTTACTTCCATCCGTATAGATATACAGATGTTCATTTTGGACTTCCAGTTCTTTCTCATCGTTTAGGTTCTTAAACGTTAGTTCAATTTGTTCCGAGGGATGGGGAGCTTCTAAGAAGTTTATTTTTCTCTCGACTACTCTATCCGATGGCAAATCCGCGAGGTTTTCTCCGCGTTTGGCGCAGTAGAGTGCAGCTGCTTCTTTTACGCGTACATCCAAGGGCAGAAGGCCGGTCAATAACAGGGCTGCGTTCAGAGATACCGTTCTGTAAGAGCGACATATTTTCCTAGCAATGCTTCGTTGGACCGTATCTAGCTGTTTTCTGATCGTTAATTTTGTTACCGCTGGTGCCCATACGCTGGCGCCATATAAGATAATGGGTTCCACGACTGCCACGTATATGGTCCTGATAATATCCGAGCTTATACCCCATGAAATTTTTGCAGTTCGAGACAATTGTTTGTAAATGTTAATTGATTTTTTACATATGTGTGTCACATGACTATTAAAAGTGAGCTTTTTATCTAGAATTAGTCCTAATATTTTAATTTCATCTACAGTTTTTAAAAAATTCCCCCCCATACTTAACCTTGGTTCATCAAATTTTAGTTTGTTTGTCATAATCATCAAATTAGTTTTGTGTGTAGCAAATTTAAGTTTATTTTCTAGTCCCCATTTATAAATCTTTTCCAACACTGGATTAGCCACTGTTTGTATTGACTCAGAGGATGGCCCGGATATTACCAGTACCACATCGTCGGCAAAAGCTTGAACGTGGATGCCTGTCGTTTCCAGCATATCCAGCAAGGGGTCCAGCAGCAGATTCCAAAATGTGGGTCCAGCTATGGATCCCTGGACGCAGCCTTTGCTAGTGGCCTTTTCATACTCCTCGCCGGCATAACCCACTCTTACTCTCCTATCTTGAAGGTAGCTATTGACCATTTTCCTTAGATTCCGCGGGCAATTTTTGACAACTAGTTGTTTCTTTATAGCTGGCCACCAAGCGCTATCGAAGGCCCCCTCTATGTCAAGCGATACGACTGCAAC
This sequence comes from Carpatolechia fugitivella, assembly GCA_951230895.1. NCBI lineage: Eukaryota > Metazoa > Arthropoda > Insecta > Lepidoptera > Gelechiidae > Carpatolechia > Carpatolechia fugitivella. The sequence continues at coordinate 48,654 of CATNWD010000078.1, read as the reverse complement.
AATTTCCTTATTGCTTATTTTAGCCTTTACGAGTTGAATTAGATCATAGAGGGAGTCTTCGGTACAGCGCTGGGGTACGAATCCGTACTGTTTCTTATTACCCTGGGGAAGCAGGTGCCATTTAAGTCTAGCTACCAACATTTTTTCGAGCAATTTACCTATAATAGACAGCAAACCTATGGGTCGGTAGGATTTCGCCTGCGAGTAATCTGTCTTGCCTGGTTTACGTAGGACAATTACTGACGCGATCTTCCAGATTTTCGGGAAATATCCGAGGCTCAAGCATCTGTTGGCTATGGCGAGGAATATATCGGTGTCTACATCAATGGCTGCCGCACATATGTCGGCAGTAAAACCATCCGGACCAGGAGCTTTTTTTGGGTTGAAGGTTTTCAAGTTGATTCTCACTTCTGTGGCTGTAAACTTTTGATCGTCAATTTCCACCCCATCACGATTTTCTAAATTTACCTCCTTAACTTCCTCTCTTATTCTTGCCTGATCTGTTGTGTCATTTTCTGGTGAGTCTTCTGGATAAAACGTATTAGCTAATACCTCGACAGATTCCTTCGGAGTCAAAGCTCTACCACCCTGCATGAGCACCTCGTCCCTATGCCATTTTCTAGTTCTATTTATGACCCGATATATTCCATCCCACATACTTTCTTTATCCTGCTTGGTACAGAAATTCTTCCAACTAGATGCTTGAGCCTCAGCAGTTTTCACCTCGTAATTTTCCTTGGCTGTCAGATAGTCCGATACAACGGCTCTCCTCCTACTGTCTGCAGCATTTCTAATGCGTCGCTTTTTAGTCGTCATCTCTTTTTTCAATTCTTCCAGCTCTTCCGACCACCAAGCTAGCTTTGGTTTTCCTACTTTATGCTTTTTCTTGGGTATATGCTTATCACATATTTTTGTTATAGCACTCGTGTATCTTTCCACTGCTTGCTCTAGTTCTTCTTTGTTTTTTGTTTTTCGTATATTTTCGCTACTTATTTGTGCAGTTTCAAATTCTTTCTTCAGGTCAGTTTTGAAGCCAGCCCAATTTGCCTTCTTCGTATTATATTTTCTCGTTGTTTTTCTAGGACATGTTTCAAAACTCCCTTCTAATTGTACACAAAAAGCTATCGCATTGTGGTCCGAACTGGTAACGCTTCTATCTACCACCCAATTATCGATGTGCTGTAGCGCATTCAGGTTGCACACTGTAACGTCTACTCTACTTCTATAAACCTTGTCACCACGCATGGTTTCAAAGGTAGGTACATCACCGGTGTTTAAAACCTGCATATCGAGCTCCTCTAAAAAAGTCGCGAACTCGGTGCCCCTGTGGTTTTCCCTATCACTACCCCACCACGTGCTCCACGCATTAACATCACCTCCTATTAAAAGGTATTTGGATCCGTATTTGTCGTATACTTTTTGCAGGTGGTCGAGGTAGGGTGTCAAGGGTTTGTTTTCCTCAAGGTAAACCGAGACCAGTACTAACGTAGAGTTAGAAGTTTTAAGAGACACGACAGCTATATTCTCTGTTGTAAGTGTAAGATCTTCGTATATTTGAAGGCTATCATCGAAAACCATGATTGCCGCTTTGACCGGCCCTTGCCCACCATGAGTTCTCTGAACCACTCTCATGCCAGGTTTCTGACTCACTACACCGTCTGCCCCAACATAGGGTTCCTGAACAAGGGCACAACATACCTTTCTTTTCAGGGATTCCTGAATAATTTCCTGAGTGGCCAAGCGTTTGCGCTGCAGGTTAGCTTGTAGGAAATTAAGTTGCTGTAGTGGGCCCTTAGCAATACGCCACACTTAATCTCGCTATGGTATCCCACTTCCTTTTAATAGGACAAACCAGGTCAAATGCATTATGGTCAGTTTTGTCCAGTTTGGCCAAATGACAATTTTTACACGTAGCTGTTTCTCCAGCCACATAGGCGGGGCACTCAGAGCGCAAATGAGGACCGGAGCAATGACTGCAAAGAGTTTCAGTCTGAGTGCAAAGTTTTTTGCCGTGCCCGTATCCGAGGCACTTTGTGCATTGGATTAGTGGCGACTGATCCTTGACCTGTCTTCTCTGCAATCCTATGTAAATTGCTCCAGCTGCTGTCAGCCGTTGGTAAACCGCAGGCGATACCTGAAGAATGACGTGGCTCTCGTGCGGGTTTCTTGCTCTACGTCGGTACTTAACTGCTACTCTGTACTCGCTTTCCGGAACATCTCCAACGAGTTGGCTATTTTGGCGTTTTATAGCTGCAGTTATGTCCTCATCTGTATTGTAGGCAAGGAGGTCCCTCACGATCACCAACGGGTCTTTGTTACTAGCCTTTTGCGCTTGGAGGTGTTCTGATGCCCCGATCCTAGCCGTTATCTTTTTTATGTTTTCTTCTGATCCACAGCTTATCACAATTTTTTTGTTTTTGGCCTTTCTGATCCGATCTACACACACATCCCCGTCTTTCGCATCTACAACTTTCCTTATCTTTTCTAGAACGTCCTCACTTGTGTCTTGCTCTTCTGTTGATGTGACTATGATGGTGTGGCTCGGTCTTGGTAGCCCAGCTACAATGTTCGCGTAAGTAGGTCTACTGGTCTGCTGTTCGTGTCTGTCCAAGGTTTCCCTTAACTTGTGCATCTTCTCATTGCTCTCCTTAAGGAGCAGACTGTGTTCTTCGAGAAGCTTCCCTAGACCGTGATCGTCTAATGTGTGTTTAGATACCACTTCGGAAGGTATTAAGGCACTGGTTTCGGGGGTCCCCTTGTTGTCAGAAGCGTGATCCCTATCGCGACCCTTCGACGAAGCCGCGCTTTTAACAAGTTGGTACAGTTCGTCGAGAGCCTGCGTCACCTCTTGCTTGATCAGCGTGCTGATGGACCTGCCAGAACTGGAATTTAGGTGCTGCTTAGCTCTTTTGACACAGTCTCTCGCTTCCTGCTCTATATCCGCTTTCCAGGACTTATCTCGTCCCTCAGGGCTCTTTGGAGTGCTGACTACAGCTGGTGTTCTCTGCGACGCACTGCTTTTTGAACTTCTCGGCTTTTCTGGGCTACGGGTCTTTAGGCTTTTCTGCGAAAAAGTGAGCTTCAGTTTCGCGTCTGCGAAGGTCGACTTTACGGCGGGCTTTACCGCCGATGCCTCCAAAGGAGAGGTCTTTGCACCGCGGGCTTCGAGCTCGCCAACGCTGCGTCGGACGTTGTATGTCTGAGATAGACTTTCTGTCTCAGACAGATCTATAAGTTCGGCGGTTTCCGAGGAAACTGACTTAGAGTCACTGTCGGTTTTTGTGATACTACTCTCCTTTCCCTTCGCCATCGGCGTTCTTATACCGACTCCAAACATAGACATAATTAAAGAAAACCGTTACAGGCGAGTCCACTCGTGTCAAACAAAATCGGCTCAATAAAGCCAGTCCACAAAATAATTAAAAAAAAGAAAAAAATGAAACAAATGCAGGCTGGGTCACAGTCAATGAAATATTCTAATGGAATATTTGTCGGTACCCGCCCAAAGAACAAATGAAAATTGGCTCAATAAAGCCAACGTGGTCAATTTTACTCAAATAGAGCACAGCAAAACAAAACAAAAAAAAAAAAAAAAACAATACAATAAATTTAGAAATATAAAAATTATAAATAAAATAAAACAACAAACAATTTTTGAATTTTTTCTTATTTGCAATAGGCAATGGGTCAGTATTGGTCTATAGAAGAAAAAAGCGCCTTCAAAAGTAAAAAAATGCAACTTGTAGAGCAAAAAATTTTTCAGCCTCTACGTAGAGCTAATTTGTGGGTACCAATCGATAGCTCTCCCCGAGCCCTTTCCAATGACCCCAAACTCGGGACTCTCAGCCCAAGGGATCCCGGAGAAACCCGCTTTCAAAATTCGGGTTGCAATCCAAGATGGCCGCCAGAATATGGTTACAACGCTGTAACTCCGGAACCCGTTGAGCGATTTTCCCCGCGTTTTGACCCTGATGACGTGCTTCGCGAGCTCTACAAAATGAAATTATTTTCAGGTCCTGAAATTTTCAGGTCCTGAAAAGGGGCTAAAAAGTAACAGATTTAAATCTACGTTGCTATCCACTAATATTGCTAAAAACCGCAAGTTTCTACGACCTTCGGTTGCGGAGTAATTCGGGTTTTAAGAAATTCAAGATGGCCGCCGATATGTCAAATTCAATGTTTGATGGTCTCTATCTCAGCTTCCAATGGCCGCAGAAAACCCGGGTTTGGACTCCTATGATCAGCTCCACCCTGTTTTTGCGCCAATGATGGTTTCAGGAGTCCTGAAATTTTCAGTCTCCAATCCTCCTGAAAACTTGTGTGGCGAGGGTGGGTGTTCAGTAAACCCCTGAACCAAAATCTGGGCTCACCACGACGTTTAGTTGCCGAGTTACAGTGGATTGAAGATTTCCAAGATGGCCGCCGAGCTGTCAGATGGCGACTTTAACCCCTTATAACTTCGGTTCTAATGCTCAGAAAAGAACGGGGTTTTGAATGTACGGCTCGGCTAGACCTAAGGCGTCTTCTGAAACCACCATCAGCTGAAAAAAATTTTGCCTCCTGAAAACTCCTGAAAAATATCAGGAAGGCTAGATACCGTGTTGTCTCAGCTAATACCGTAAACTACAATTCTCTACGTTGCTTAGTTCCGGAGTTATAGAATTTTAAATTTTAAAACCAAAAAACCAAAATGGCCGAAAATGTCCAAAATCTTTGTTTTTAAAGTTATAGGGTCGCTCTTTGGGCTTATATAGACCCAAATGGGGTAGAAGAACTCACCCTGGTATCAAAAATCTGAATAAATAATTAGTTTTTAATTAAATTTGAAAAAACATGAAAAATTCAATAACTCGGGAACCAATAGCTTGAAAAATCTAAAAGAGGTGTCAAAAAATGCACAAAAATAAATCCTATTAGCTGAAATTAAAAACAAAATTTTTACCATAAAATATATTCCGAAATTCATAAAAAACCCAATTTTACAAAAATAAACGTATAAGTACCCGTAAATCCCTGAAATGAACTGAAAAAAAATTTGAAATTTGAAATCTGAGCTCAGAATATTAGCGCGCAACAGATTCTTAAATAAAAAATGGTGGTCATCGATTTCGTTTCCGAGATATAAGAGTCAGATTTTTGAATATTAAATTATTAATAACTTCGAAACTGAAAAACTGAAAATTATTTTAAAACTAAAAATTAAATCTTCTTTTTTGGTTCTTGAAAACTGCGCTTAAATAAAGAGTCCAGCACGCCTCCTTCAAGGACCACGCCACCACGTGGTTTTGTTTTTCACTAGTTTTCCAGGATAATCCAATGATTTTCAGGAAAAAAAAAATACGTAAATTATGCTCCTCCTGTTGGCCTAACAGAATATGTAAATTGTTCAATAATTGTGCCAAGGGTGCTCAAGATATAGCTGTCTAAATAATATAAGTTTAAAACATAACCTCAAAAGCTGCAGTTTTTCAGGTCCTGTCCTCATGCACTGTAATCCTCGATCACAAATTTGCACTAGCCATATGCGGCTCACAGACACGCAACTTTTGACACCTCACTCACTAAAATCGGAGCACTTTTACTATTTTTTATCGATTTTTTAATGCGGAGCACGTGGGTTTTAGCTGCTTTCACGGGCGCGGATGGATCGCAACTGGGTTAGGTTAGGTTAGGTTAGGTTAGGTTAGGTTAGGTTAGGTTAGGTTAGGTTAGGTTAGGTTAGGTTAGGTTAGGTTAGGTTTTTTTTTTTTTTTTTACAAATATGTCAGCCAATGGAAAATCCTTCATGGACGCCTGGGAGGGAGGACCCAGGCAGTGCCGGACTCTTACCGGCCAAAAACCCTTGACTGCCATTTTCCGGTTTCTCTCCGTTATAGACGGAGGTTTTGTTTTCCTTTTTATATGTTCATTTAATACATTGAAAGATTTATTTATTCCTATTAACTACTTTAAGTTGTACTTACAGAAGGTAGGTACCAAAACAATCAACGAGGCTTAGAAACTAGAGCCTTAATACTAGAGCACAGCAATTACAAGTTGTGTATATAATTATATTATATATAAGCATATATATATTTTTTTTTTTTTATCTTCTTTCACTCTCTTTATTCTTTTTTATTTATTTGCCATTTTGATCTTATTTTTTTTTATTTTTTTTGGCTTTTTCTTATATTTATATATATATATATTTTAGCCTATTATTTATTATTAACACACGTGAAATATATGCACTATATTTACTGTATTAATTTTTCTTAACTAATTTTTATTATTACATATGACAATTTTACAAATTCTAAGACAAAAATCTAAAAATATATCTTTTATTTCCTTATTTTTTACAATTTCAGGTATTGTCTCTATTTTAATTTCTGTTTGAATTTTTATTTCAGTGTCAAATCTGGCTCTTCCAAAACGAGGACATTCAACAATAATATGTGGAATGGATTCTTCCACCTCCGGGTCACAAGGACAAGCGGGTGAGTCTTTTTTCTTGAACCGGTGCAGGTACTGGGAGAATCCACCGTGACCAGTGAAGAGTTGTGTGTGAACGTTTGTGAGTTGTGTGTTTTTAACGATTTTATGGGCCTCTCTAGCATTAGGAAAGAATATCTTAGTAACGCCGGCTTTGGTTTCCGCAAAGTATCTCCTATTCCATTCCTCGATCGAGTCTTGCCTTATAGCTCGCTTGACAAATGAAATAGGACACCCGTCGAAATCAGGTTTGGTCTTTTTGTTGAGAGCTGCATCCTTCGCGAGCTCGTCAGCACGTTCATTTCCTCGGATTCCTATGTGAGCTTTCACCCAGTATAGGTCTACTTCCTTCCCAATGCCTTTAATTTCTTTCAGGTTCCTTCTTGTTTCGACCGCTAGTGAGTAGTTGGTGTCCACATTTTTTAAAACTTCCAATGTCGATCTAGAGTCGCTAAATATTTGGAACCTTTTTTGTTTGTCTGCTTTTATAATTTGTGTGGCCCGAAATATCGCATACAGTTCAGCTTGGAAGACGGTGCAGTAATCAGACAGTTTAAATTTATGAGTTTTGGTTTCGGCACCGCCATCCCACCAGGATAGTGCTGCCCCAACCTTTCCTTCAATTTTACTCCCGTCTGTAAATATTTGTACTGCACCCTCCTCCGCGCTAAACTGCACCTCATCCTCACTTTCCAGGCATTGGAAGGTTTGATCTGCCTCATCAGCGGGGTGCAGCTTCTCGAGAAAACTCGCCTTTTCTTCTACCGAGCGATCTTTTAGTGTTGACTGCGGCTTTCCTCTCTTCGCTTCGTAGAGTGATGCTGCCTCCTTAACTCTAAGGTCAAGTGGCAGCAATCCTGTGAGAATCAAGGCCGAGTTCATAGATATCGGTTAGGTTAGGTTTTTTTTTTTTTTTTTTTTAAAGGTTCAGCCACGGGGAAAAATCCATCATGGACGACTGAGTGACGTACAGCTTCAAGTTTATTGAGCCTGTACGTCACCCAGACAGTGCCGGACTCCTACCGGCTAAAAACCCGTGTCTGAATAGATTCTGTCCATCGATGTGGAAGTCGATGCCATTATTAACCTTACAATTATTAAATAAATGATTTTAATTTAGAATTTTGAAATGGTGGTTTCTCCCGCCCCTCTCATACAACTAACAATTTTTAGATAAATTATAAATTTCCTATCTCCTATACATAAGTATATGACCCAACTTATATTACTACATTATTTACATGCCTATTTTTATTCTTCTATTTATGTCTGTTACAGATAGATAATACTTACCTACGAATGTTAACACTTTTTTTTTTTTTTTTTTTTTTATTGATATGTTTCAGCATATTCAATATTCCTTCACATATATATATAAATTTTTTTTTTTTTTTGTTTTTTTTTTTTTTTTGTTTGTGTGAACACCCTTGACAGTTTATTACTTATTCTATCCTACAGTTATATAAGTTTATTTCTAAATATGCCATTTGTATATACCCAGTATATATAATGTACATTTGTTTCTTATTCTAGTTGCTTTTATTCCTATTTATAGAGTCTGTGGCAATTAGCCGACAGAAGTCAAGGAAATCATCTCTTGTGTTTTTATTTCTGATCCATTCCGTAAGTGTATCTATTTTTACATCTAGGTTATACTTCGATTCTAGATCATACCTCTTTTTATCATATTTTGGGCAAGCCGTGATAAGATGCACTATGCTTTCCTCCATCTGTGGGTCACAAATACAAGCTGCACTATCTTTACATTTGTACTTGTACAGATACGAGGAGAAACCACCATGACCCGTTAATATTTGTACTGTTAACGGGTTGATTTCCATTTTTTTTATTATTTTGTAGGCCTCCACAATGTTCGGTAAGAATAACTTTGTCGTTCCCGCTGTATCGCTCTTTGTATATCTTGTCTGCCATTCATCTAGTGACTTTAATCTTATTATTTGTTTGGCATATGAGATAGGCAGGCTGTCATAGTTGGATTTAGTTTTAAGATGCAGTGCCGCGTCCTTTGCCAACTGGTCTGCTCTCTCGTTGCCATTGATACCAACATGGGCCTTAACCCAATAGAGATAAATATTAATGTTACTCAGTTTTAGGGATCTTATGTCTTCCCTTGCCTTATAAGCAAGCGGGTGGTATCCTGTCGGGTTGCATATCAGATCTAACGCTGATCTGGAGTCGCTCAGGATTGAAGCATTTTTTCTACCATATCGTTTTACTATTTCTAGTGCCTGTTTTATTGCAAGCAGTTCAGCCTGGAAGACGGTGTTGTAGTTTTCTAGTTTTAATTTAGATGACCTAAGTTCTCTACCGTTTTCCCAGCAGGACACAGCAGCTCCCACCTTCCCTTGTATTTTGCTCCCGTCGGTGTATATATAGAGATGATCAGTTTGGATGGTTAGTTCTTCTTCCGCGTTCAGGCAGTTAAAGTCAATTTCTATCTGTTTTGACGGGTGAGGAGCTTCCAAAAAGCTAACCCTTTTCTCGATTTCTCTGTCCGACGGAAGCTCTCCTATGGTTTCGCCACGCTTGGCTCTGTATAGCTCTGCTGCCTCCCTAACTCTGACGTCCAATGGGAGTAGTCCGGCCAAAAGAAGGGCTGCATTCAGGGACACTGTTCGATAGGATCTGCAAATTTTCCTCGCCATGCTCCTTTGGACCGTATCCAATTGTTTCCTTATGGTCAGTTTTTCTGCTGCTGGGGCCCATACACTCGCTCCATAAAGTATAATAGGTTCCACGACTGCTACGTAAATGGTCCTGATGATCTCCGAGCTTAATCCCCACGAAATTTTTGCTGTACGTGCTAGTTGTTTATAAATGTTTATGGACTTTTTGCATATTTGAGTAACGTGGCTATTGAACGTAAGTTTTTTATCTAAAATCATTCCTAATATTTTAATTTCGTTAACTATGCTTAAATAATTCCCCCCCATACGCAATTTTGGTTCATCAAATTTTAATTTATTGGTCATTATCATTAAATTGGTCTTTTGTGCCGAAAATTTAAGTTTGTTATCTAATCCCCATTTGTATACTTTTTCCAAAATAGGATTGGCTATCCTTTGTATTGCTTCAGAGGATGTCCCGGAGAACACCAGGACCACATCATCAGCAAAAGCTTGTACGTAAGTGTTCGTCGTCTCCAGCATGTCCAGCAGAGGGTCCAACAGCAGATTCCAGAACGTAGGCCCAGCGATTGATCCCTGAACACAGCCCTTATTAGTGGCCTTGACATAATCCTCTCCTGCATATCCAACGCTTACCTCCCTATCCTTGAGGTAGCTGTCAACCATTTTTCTTAGATTCCCAGGGCAATTTTTTACTAAGAGCTGTTTTTTGATTGCTGGCCACCACGCGCTGTCGAAGGCCCCCTCTATGTCCAGTGATACTAGTGCAACTATTTCTTTTCTGTGTATTTTGGCTTTGACGTGGCTAACTAGGTCATAGAGGGAGTCCTCCGTGCAGCGCTGCGGAACAAATCCATACTGCCTTTTATTGCCCTGGGGTAGCAGATGCCATTTCAGCCGGGCCACCAGCATCTTCTCTAGTAGTTTGCCCATTATAGACAGCAAACCTATTGGACGGTAGGACTTAGCTTGAGAATAGTCCGCCTTCCCAGGCTTGCGCAGTACGAGTACCGCGGCTTTTTTCCATACCTTTGGAAAGTAACCGAGGCGCAGACATGCATTGGCAATGGCAAGGAATATACCGGGATCCACATCAATGGCTGCCGCAACTATATCGGCCGTAAAGCCGTCAGGACCAGGCGCTTTCTTCGGATTGAAGGTCTTCATATTGAGCTTTACTTCTGTGGCGGTAAACTGTTCGTCGTTTTTATTATTCTCAGTGCTTTTTGAAAGGTTTTCTTCCTTTACCTCTTCTCTAATTTTCTTTTGATCTAACGTATCGTTCTCCGGTAGATCGTCAGGGTAAAATGTTTTCGCCAATAGCTCAACTGATTCCTTGGGGGTCAATACCCTGTCATCTTGTATAAGCGCCTCGTCCTTGTGCCATTTTTTAGATCTATTTATAACCCGGTATATTCCGTCCCACATACTTTCTTTTTCCTGCTTGGTGCAGAATTGCTTCCAACTGGATGCCTGCGCCTCGGTGACCCTCTCCTCGTAAACTGCTTTGGCAATCAGGTACTCTTGGATAACTCCTTCCCGCCTGCTAACAGCCGCATTTCTAATGCGTCGCTTTTTTGTAGTCATTTCCCTCCTGAGTCGCTCAAGCTCCTCCGACCACCATACCAATTTTGGTTTCTTGGGTTTGCGTTTTATTTTTGGAATATGACGGTCACATACTTTAGTTATTGTGTCCACGTACTTTACTACAGCTTCCTCCAATTCATCTGTTTTGTTTATATTTTTAAAATTTTCTGGTTTTATTCTGGCATTTTGTATCTCAATCTTAAGGTCTCTTCTAAATTCGCTCCAGTTTGCCTTCTTCGTATTGTATTTCCTTGTTAACTTTCTGTATATTTCGGTCATATCGCCCTCCAATCGTACTTTAAAAGTAATTCCATTGTGGTCGGAGCTTGAGATACCTCTATCCACCATCCATTCGTCTATGTGTTGAAGCATGCTGGGGCTACATACCGTTATGTCTACTCTGCTTTTGTACTGCTTGCCTCCTCGAATGGTCTCAAAAGTGGGTGTATCACCGGTGTTGAGTATCTGCATGTCGAACTCCTCCAGGAACGTAGCGATCTCCGTCCCTCTATGGTTTTCCGTGCTACTGCCCCACCAAGGGCTCCATGCGTTAATATCACCTCCCATCAAAAGATGCTTGGAACCATATTTATGATTGATTTTTTTGATGTGTTCCAGATAAGGGGTGAGTGGTTGGTCCTCCTCGAAGTAAACAGAGACCAGGACCAGCATCGTTTTAGATGTTTTCAATGATATGACCACGATATTTTCTGTGGTAAGCATGGGGTCCTCCTCAATTTGGTAACTGTCATTGAAAACTATAATTGCTGCCTTTACTGGTCCCTGTCTACCCCGAATTTTTTGGATAACCCTCATGCCAGGTTTCTGGTCCACTTCGCCACTAGAGCCTATGTAAGGTTCTTGTACAAGGGCAACGGAAATATTTCTTTTTGTCGATTCCTGGAGAAGTTCCTGCAGAGCCAGGCGCTTACGTTGTAGGTTTGCTTGGACAAAGTTATATTGGTTTAGGGGGCCCTCAGCAATATGCTACACTTGATCGAGCAATGACCTCCCACCTTTTTTTGACAGGACATGCTCGATCAAACGCGTTGTGATCGGTTCTGTCCAATTTAGCCAGGTTACAGTTCTTGCAAGCAGCGCTTTCGCCCGCTAGATATGCCGGGCATTCGGAGCGCATATGCGGGCCAGAGCAGTGGCTACATAGGGCTTCGGTCTGGGTGCACAATTTCTTCCCGTGACCATACCCCAGGCATTTTGTACATTGGATCAGGGGGAATTGGTCCCTGACCTGTCGCCTCTGTAGATCTATATATACAGACCCTGCTGTCATCAACCTTTGGTATACCGCGGGAGACACTTGAAGAATAACGTGATTTTCATGGGGATTCCTCGCTCTACGCTTATACTTAACTGAGACTCTATATTGTTCTGCGGGGATATCGCCGACTATTTGACTATTCTGTCTCTTTATAGCAGCAACAATATCCTCATCTGTGTTATAGGTGAGGAGGTCCCTTATTATCACTAGCGGATCTTTGTTGATAGCTTTTTCCGCCATAAGGTGTTCCGATGTTCCAATTTTGGCCTTTATCTTTTCTATATTCTCCTCTGACCCGCAGCTAATTACGACTTTTTTGTTTTTAGCTTTCCTAATGCGGTCTACTCGAACATCCCCGTCTTTTGCTTCAACAACTTTCCGAATCTTGTCTAGAACATCTTCACTAGTGTCCTGTTCTTCTGTAGATGTGACGATGATGGTATGATTCGGTTTCTGCAGTGGAGTGCTTGATTTCCGACTCTGGAGCACCTCAGCATATGTTGAGGGCTGAGTACGCTCTATGTTCTCTTTAATTTCCTGCTGAACTTTGCCTAGCTCTTCGAGTCGCTTGTTCATTACTTCCAATTTTGCGTGCGTCTCCTGTGTCAACTTAGTCTGCTTACTAAACTCTTCTCCCAAGACCATCTCCGTTGCCTTCGACGGGCTCTGAGAAGTTGACTGCTCTTGTAGCTTCTTGTCGAGTGTTCTTACTAAATCGTATAAGCCTTGAAGGCTTTTAAGAACCTGGGCTTTAATGGTTGCTTTCAGGTTACCTGAAAGGTCCATTTGGTTCTTAGCTTCAGAGAGATACCTTTTTGCAGACACCATGTGTGTGGCTATGTCTTTTTTTACGGTGGCTGAAGAAGAACCTTCAGCTCCCGGGTCAGTGCTCTTGCGGTTACATGGTGGTGTATTGAACATTGTGGAGTCCGTCAAATCAATTCGTCAAAGCAGAGCAATAGCTCCAATATAATGTCTGTCAGTATAAGTATTTAAAACGAGTCGCAGACTCTGTGTCAGCTGCTGCTCCGCTTAATTTATAACAAAAAATTATAACAAATAAATAAAAATTTATAACAAAAATTAAAGAAAAAGTAACAAATACGAAAGAAGAGAAAACAAAAATCTCTGTCACCCGGTATAATAAATCATAAAAATAACTAAGTCAGTGATAGCTCTAAACTAAGACACTAGAGCAATTACAAATTAATAGAGTCAGTTTTAAATTACAAATAATAGAGTCCTGCTAAAATTGCTCTAACAGGAATAACCCAAGTCGTTTAAAAGCAACTCCTTTCAATTCAATAAACTAATAAAACAAAGAATAATTTACAAATTCTTATCACCAAAGCTAGAATGCAGGGATGACTGTATGAGAGTCCTTAAAAATATAAACCCCTCATGAGGTCGTCACTGAACAAGTCAAACATACACGAATAAAATATAAAATGCCTCTGTCAAAGAGGTATGTCTTAATTGCTAATTAAATGAAAAGGGTCGGTAGATTTAAAGGGCGGTAAATAAGGATGCCGGGGGTCAAAATAACAATTTACGACTGTAAGGTTAGGTTAGGTTAGGTTAGGTTAGGTTAGGTTAGGTTAGGTTAGGTTAGGTTAGGTTAGGTTAGGTTAGGTTAGGTTAGGTTAGGTTAGGTTAGGTTAGGTTAGGTTAGGTTAGGTTAGGTTAGGTTAGGTTAGGTTAGGTTTTTTTTTTTTTTTTATAATTAAAGTTCAATCCTGCAGACTCTGTGGTCCGCACTTTTTTATGTTTAGTTTTATTATATTTTTATCATCAATCACTCATTTTTTTCGCTCCGCGTAGCGGTCTAGCGGTGGTATTGCTAGACTGACAGTGAAGGTACAATTATTAGTCATCACTTACATACTAAATTAAAATTAAAAGAATACAATACACACAAAAATAAGTTTTTTTTTTTTTTTTTTTTTTATGACTTATTATAGGTTTTTGTAATGTTAGTTTTTTTTTTTTCTTGTTCTTTTGGTTTTTTTTTCCTTTTTGTCTTATTATAGGTGTTTTTATGTTAGTTTTTTTTTTTTTTTTTTTTTTTTTTTTTTTTATATATATATTATTATTATTTACATTTCTAGGTATTATTCTTATTTCTAGGGTGTTCTGTTTTTCTTTTAAGTAAAGTTTTATCTCTATTAAATTATTATTAATGCATGCTTTTATATACAATACAGTAAATAGTCTCTTTCTGCAGACATCACTATGTCCGCCCCTTTTTTTTTCAGATGTTTTGTTTGGGTGACGCGAGCTGGGACGCCGCTGCCGATTCCCGAAGGCTCCGGAGGATTCCGTCCCTGACTTTCTCGTCACCACGTCTTATTGCCATTTTAAGGTTATAATCTTGGATTCGTGTCGTCGTCGCATTCTCCGCGCGAAGTATCAGACGAGCGGTTGCATCATCGTTTGTGCTGTCGGTGTAATATGTGCAGCTTTTTGTGTGCCTAGAGATTGCGACGACGGCATGAGGGACGCTTTTTATGAGGTCGGTCTTTCGGGAGGTCGTACGTACAATAACCACGGTCTCATAAGTCAGTCCCTGTGCTTCATGTATGGTTAGGGTGCGGGATCCCGGTTGCTTACCGTAGCCCTGACTGATCAAGAGTGCTTTCTCAGCCTGAGTGTGGACGAGGTATAGGGTATCATCCGTTGCTGGGATTTCCGCTCCCGTGTGCCTTTTCAGCGACAGGGATTTGGTGAGAGATTGAGACGAGTATATGCCACTATATATTTCACTGAGGGCATATGCTACGTCTTGCGGGTTTCTGTACGTACAAAGGAGCTCCTTTGTAATATCGGTTATTAAATTTGGCCTGTTGTAAAGCATAGGGAAGATGTTGTTTCGGTCAATGTAAGGGAGCTGGTTGTTGTCCCCTATGAGAAGGGCTTCGCTGGCTTTGGCGATTTGGATGGCCATTACTATGGAACCGAAATGATTCATAAGGGCCTCGTCCACCATAAGGCGTGTACACGATTCGCCCTTATGAAGACCATTCACCAGTAGCGATGCCATGGTGCGCACGCGTTTTTTAGCGCGATCGCCAATTCTGGGCTCCAGCTTTTCCCTAAGGTCCTTTGCGGCCTCGGTAGTTGTTGTCACTATGACATCCTTCTCCGCGTCCACTTGCGACATAACCCACGTAGTTTTTCCGCAACCAGGGACTCCGTTGACCCAAGTGATAGTGGGTTTTACCCAGTGCACAGGCTTTCCGCCTTCGAACAGGTCTCCCGCCATGGTTTTTGCCATTGCGAGTACCCTGTCTTCTAGCATAACCTTTGTGCACTTTGCAACCACCACAATCGGGTCATTTGGGGGGGTGTCAAAGATATCTGCGCCTGCGCTTTCTGACTTCTCTTCATCCTTGGCCACAAAACCGCATGTCCCGCTGTAAGCCGCCATGTACGAACCCGACATGCTGCCCATGAGGACTTCCGCTTTGCCAGTATCGTAGATAGCTGCCTCAGCTTCTCTTAATCGAACCCGCAGCAATCCCAGAGTGTTGCGGCGGTAGTCCTGCAGGATTTCCTCGCAGGTGTCCGCAATCACCTTGCGAGTAGCTTCTGTTACTGCTACGAATTCGATGAAAGCATTTATCATGTGGTCCTGTGGCTCGTAAGCCGGTCTAAGCTTTGGTGCAGCCACCTGTCCTTTATCTGCGAGAGTGCGGATACTTTGTGGGGGCTCGGATTTTTGACGTGGAGTCGGTCTTGTGAACTCCTCGACCGCAGTTTCCATTGACGAAACTCTTCTCAATGCCCTGATCTTTTTAGACACAATGTTTGGAATAGCCTGGAAGGACTTATTAAGGGTCGCTAACGCCGAGTGTAAAATATTGATTTTCGTGGCTTTGGTGGTATTCTGCGACGCCTGACTCTCCATTTGCACCCGTTGTTGTAAACGTTCAGACCCACTGATGGTCGGGTTGACAATCGGGTGGTCCCAGCAGTCTGTAGGGACTTGTGTGGTGGTGCTTTGTCGGTGGGATTGGGTCAAAAGATAACTAAGGCTCTGGCCTCTGTCCTCGTACATCACTAACTCGTGATACTTCGATGCCAGGAGCGCGCCCTCGTAGTCCTTTGTTTCTCCGGTAATATACCCCACGGTCATCGCGTCCACACTGATCTTTTTCGGAGTTGTTTCCGGCGTTCCCCGGCTCTCTATGTTTGTTAGCACCGTGCTTACTTGTTCGAACTCGGTGATGCGGTCACACGCGAGGAATAGCACGATAGTCTTATTATTCTTTCGTACTATTCTGCCCGTGTGGTTTTCAACTGTCACCTGAGGAAGCTGGTCGAACACTTTGCGCCGCATGGTGATTTTGCGTGTGCTACCGTTTAATAGAGCTCCTAGGCCGGGGGAAATCCTCACGTTTCTAGCCATGGCGTTGCAAAAGGCTATCCCTAGACTTTCGGTGTTATTGTCCATGAACAGCGCGACTCCTCTAAGCTTGATTCCAGGTCTACCCTCTTGAGCTAGTGCAAGGATGTCTGTGACAGGGATTGGCTTATGTGTTGTTAATGTTGCTGTTTGTGCTAAAGTTTGTGGTACTGAGGTTTGGGTTGATGGATCTGAGGATGGTGGCGTAGTCAGGGTGCTATTACGGCGTGATGCTATAGCCACTACTGATTCCATAAACTGTAAGAGTTTAGGTCTCGACTTTTTGCACTCCATGATGTTGTGTAATGTGTGTTTGTCCAAGTCCGTGTGTAGTTGTTGTTGTAGGTTGTGCCTAGCCACTTGGAAACGTGGGCACTCGAGCAGTATGTGCCATACTGACTCACTGATGCTGGGGTCACACTCGCATCCTGGACTTGCCTTCAGGTTGAATCTGTGAAGGTACTCCCCGAAACCGCCATGTCCTGTTAGGAGTTGGATCTGGAGGTGATTCGGTTTTGTTTCCCGTACGATGCGGTAAGCTTTTGCCACATCCGGAAAAAACACTTTCGTGACCGAACCTGTCATAGATGTATCGTATCGATCCTGCCATTTCTGGACAGTTTCGTTACGGATTTTCCTCCTAATGAATGAGAGTGGGACCGCTGCATAGTCAGGGTTTTGTGTCGTTTTGCTCGCGGCTGTTTTAGCGAGTTCATCTGCTCTCTCGTTTCCTGGTGTACCCACGTGCGCTCGTAACCAGAATAGCCGCACCTGTCTGCCTTCCTCTCTTATCTGAGCGATGCTCTCCTTTATGGATTTGGCCAGGGGGTGGAGGAGCTTAGGGTTGGTCAACAGATCCAGCGACGATCTTGAATCGCTTAATATGTTGGCCACTTGCCTATCACTCTCCTTTACCCGTCGGACAGCTCTATGGAGTGCGTACAGCTCCGATTGGAAGACAGTACAGTTTTGGTCGAGACTAAAGATTTCATGGGCGGTTTCCTCTCCATCCTCCCACCATGTAAGGGCAGCTCCAACTTTGCCCTCCATTTTACTGCCATCTGTATATATTTGTGGTCCAGTAATTTGGAGGGTTGTTTGAGTGTCGCTATCCATACCCTCCAGGAGCTCGTACTCAGTTGTTATTTGAGTTGCAGGGTGAGGGAAGTCCATGAACTTCACTCTCTGCTCTAGCTGTCTTCCTGGTGGTAGGTAAGTGGAAGAGATGCCTTTCTTTGCCTCGTACAATGCCGCATTCTCCTGGATACGCAGGTCCAATGGAAGCGTGCCTGATAGGACCAGGACTGATGTTAAAGATGTGGTCCTGTAAGCTTTGCAGATTTTCTGCGCAAAGCTTCTTTGAAGCGCATCCAGTGGCTTTTTGTTCATTTCTAATTTTGTTGCCTCCGACCAGGCGCACGCACCGTACGTAACAATAGGCTCTATCACGGCGACGTATACGGTCCTGATTATCTCCCTGTTCAGTCCCCAGGTAACCTTGGCCGCGCACGCTAGCTGCTTGTAAATAGCTGTTGCTTTTTTACATACAGCCCGCACGTGCGAGTTGAAGTTGAGGTTCCTGTCTATTGTGAGCCCGAGAAGTTTGACCTCGTCAACAAGTGCTATTGTTGTCCCTGACATCTCTAAGTGAGGGGGGCTGAATTTTAGTTTTTTCGTTAGCAGCATAGCATTCGTCTTGTGCGCTGCGAAATTCAGCTTGTTTTGGTCCCCCCATTGGACTACTTTGTTTAGAACTCTGTTGACGATTTCCTCCATCCCGGGTATGGACTTTCCGGAGAACACCAGTACCCCGTCATCTGCGAAGGCTTGGTAGTAAACCTCCTCGCTTGACAGCATTTTTAGTAAGGGGTCCAGGATTAAGTTCCAAAAGGTAGGTCCACCGATGGATCCTTGGACGCATCCTTTCGTCGTGCTCCTCTCACTGGATGCCCCCGCATAATGTACTGTTATCTTTCTTCCCGCGAGGTAAGAGTTTACTAAGTTGTAAAGGTTTTTCGGGCATCTCCTGGTCAGAAGTTGATGCTTGAGAGCTGGCCACCACGCGTTATCGAAGGCACCCTCTATGTCCAATGAGACTAGTATTACGGACTTCTTCGCTTGAAGCTCTTTCCGTATGTGTCCTGTGAGGTCGTAGAGGGCGTCCTCGGTTCCGCGCTGTGGCATGAAACCGTACTGCTTTTGGTCGAGAGTTGGTAGAAGGTGCCACTGCAGCCTACCCACCAGTAGTTTTTCGAGAGTCTTACCTAGAACCGATAGTAACCCTATCGGTCTGTAAGATTTCGGGTGGGTATAGTCCTCCTTTCCTGGTTTCCGGAGTATGACTACGTGAGCAGTTTTCCATTGCTTTGGGAAGTATGATAGGGCTAGGCATTTATTTGCGATTGCCATGAATATCTCCCTTTCGCTGCGGATTGCTCTGGCGCAGATGTCGGCTGTAAATCCGTCGGGCCCTGGGGCCTTTTTAGGGTTCTGTGCTTTAAGCACAGCCTCTACTTCGGCTTCGGTGAAGGACGGATCGTCAGCCGACAGTTCCTTTTCTTGGCTAGGTGTTGTGCTTTCCACGGAATGCCGGAGATGTGTGTGATACGGTTTATCTGTCGATACAGAGTCCTCGGGATAAAATGTTTCGGCGAGTAGTTCGGCCGACTGTTCTGGGCTGAGTGTTTTGCCATCTGAACCCCTCAGGAGCATGTCGTCTTGTCTTCCCGATGTGTTCCTGATTACTCTGTATATACCGTCCCACATACTCTCCCTCTCCTGTGTTGAGCAAAATGCCTTCCAACTCTCTGTTTGTGCCTCTACAGATTTTTTGAGGTACTCCTCTTTGGCGAGATGGTATTCATGCAGTACGGCCTCTTTCCTGGTGGGGGCTGCATTCCTTATTCTGCGCTTCTTGCGAAGCACATCCGCCTTAAGGTCTTCTAGCGTGTTGTTCCACCAGGGTGGTGCCGTTTTCCTCACTCCCGTACGCACAGCTGGGATAGCGTTCTTACACGCTTCCTCAATAGAGTTTGAGTACGCTTGTATAATGGACTCCATTTCCTCTCCACTCTGGACCGACCTTATCTTCTCGACTGTTAGGCCCCCCTCCGCCAGGGATTTGCGTAAATGTTTACCAAACTCACACCAGTTTGCCTTTTTGGTATTGTAACGCCTGGTAGATGATTTAGGAACCGGTTGATACCTTTCCCCCGTCTCCAGGGTGAATGTGATGGCGTTGTGGTCTGCTGTGGTTAGTTCTCGATTTACTGTCCAATTCTGGATTTTCCCGAGGAGAGGCGCCGAACACGTCGTGACGTCGACAAAACTGGAATATAATTTCCCTCGTCGGTACTCCTCGAAGGTCGGTGTGTTGCCGGTGTTAAGGATCTGGTAGTCCATCTCGTTGAGGAAGGAGACGAACGCGGCACCCCGCTGGTTTTCGGATGGGCTTCCCCACCAGTGGCTCCAAGCGTTTGTGTCTCCCCCAAGTAGGATATTGTTTGTTTGTTTTGTTAGTTGATTGCATACTGCTTTAGTACGCTCAATGTACGGGTCGATTTGCTGGTCTCCCTCGTAATACACGGACACTAGTCCAAGCTTTAGCGTACCAGCTTCCACCAGGACTGCGGCTTCGGTTTCCGTGACGAGCTGTGGATCATGGATGACTCTCAGCCCGTCACCGAAAACGATGATCGCTGCCTTTACGGGTTTCTGCCGGTTGAGGGTGCACTGGATGACTCTTGTGCCCGGGACTTGTTTAACTGTGCCTGTGGAGCCCACATAGGGTTCCTGCACCAGCGCTATTGCCGTCCCTAATCCCTCTGCAGCTTTCAATAGTTCCGCTGTTGCTTGCTTAGATCTTTGGAGGTTTGCCTGGATGAAATGCAAGCCCGTGTGCCCCCGATTACTCGGTAGAGCATTCCCCGGTACCACCGTGGCGTTAGCAGTATGCGATCCTGGACCGCGCTATGTTGTCCCATATTTGGCGTTCTGGACAGATGTCGCTGAACGCCATGTGGGGTGTGTTGTTAGTCTTGCCAGTCCCGCTCCTAGCGCAGTTCTTGCAGGAGGGCTGTAAATTGTCTTTTCTGGCTGGGCATTCCTGCCAGGAGTGTGCTGAGCCGCAATAATTGCAGTATTGCTCTTTCTCCTTGCAGAGAGCCTTTGTGTGCCCAAAGCCCAGACACTTTGCGCATTGTATAAGGGGGGATTGGTCCTCAACCACCTTTTTTCCAAGGCCAATGTGGACCGCCCCCGCCTCGATAAGGCGCTTATAAAGCTGGGGTGACACCTCCAACACTGGGTGACATTGAAGGGCGTTCTTAGCCCGCTTTCTATAGCGCAGTGTTGTTTTTTTGTGTTCTTCTGCCAGGCCCTCGAACAGTTTCTTGTTTTGGGCCCACAGATTTTCCAGGATCTCCTGGTCTGTATGATAACTCATAACATTTTTAATCCTTACTTGTGGGAGATGTTTTTTGGCCTCCTGGACTTTTAGAGTGTTGTTCGCGTTAGTGATTTTTTTTTGTATGAGTTTTGCACTCTCCGCTGACTCGCAACTTAGTACCACCTTCCTATTTTTCGCTTTTCGGACCCTATCCACCGTTATTCCAGTGGACTTGAAATCTAGGGTCGTTCTTATCGTGTCTATCACATTCTCCCCGGTCTTAGTAGAGTCTGTGGATGACACTATAAGCGTATGGTTAGGCATTGGTGGCGGTGGTTTTTTCACGGCCGCTGCGTAGTTAGTATGCTGCGGCGGTGGTCTTGAAATCGCGGTGAGCACGTCTTTGTTATGTTTAAGTGTGGAGTTCATCCACACCAAGGTTTCACCGAGGGCCCGGGATTGGTTGGCCGCTTCCACCACATCCGCCCTTAGGGGAGTTATCAGCTCCTGTAGGTGTGTCGCGGCCTGGGTTTGCGCCATTTCCGCTCCCAGGCCGATAAATCCCGGTGCAGACGAGCCTCCGTTTGTGTATGCCACATCTTTTAATTCCTGCATTTCCCTTATGATGTCCCTTGCCATGGAGTTAGACTTCTCAGCTTCTTCCCGGGCTATCAACAAAACCTCGTCCTTTGTTGCAGGATTTAACTGCAGGATGCTTGATTTAATTAATAGTATTTCATCCCGTAAATCCTGAATGTCCCTTTTGATGGTCTTAAGGGACATTTCTACATCCTCAGAGGTTGATGATGGTGTTGCCGAAGGCGGTGATGTAGGTGTCTTCGTGGGTGTTCTCTGAGAGTCCTGCTTCATATAGTGAATCTCGTTGGCGAGGTCCACCAGGTATTTTTTGATGTCCTTAAGAGCTGGTTGTAGGTCCGTGTGTCTACAGGGAGACCGTTTTTCGCTCTCTGGGTGTTGTTGGAGTGCTGGCAGACTTTTTGCTGTGGCTGCGTCTTCTCGAATTTCTAGATGGACGGCCTTAACTGATTTGATGAGGCCGTCCATCTCCAATTCGAGCCAGCTCTGGACCCCCGTGACTGCTTTATGGGTCCCAGCCATTGCGTCCTTTGTCTCACTCAGGCGCTGCTCGAAAGCTTTCTTCTCCTCTTCCAGCTTTCGAGCGTGTGCCCGCTCCACTCGGACCATTTCTCTAGCTGCTCGTGTCTTTTCGACTTCGAGGTTTAGTCGATGACGATTTCTCGAGTCTGCTAAAGATAAAACCAACTCATAGAGGTTAGACAACTGTTCTACTGCTGTTGCCCGCAGTTCGCGCTTTAAAGTTTTTGATTGCTCAAGCGCATCCTTAGCTGTTAGGTAAAACTCCCGCGCCTTCTCCGTTGCCAGGTCTTTGGAGGCTCCGACGCGAGTACCTAACGGTGGGAGTAGGCTAGCTCTCCCACTGGCCTCGCTGTCGGTGTCCGACGTCCAGTCGTCGTCCGAAAGTGCCGTCTTCCCGCTGCCGTGCCAAAGACCTAGTTCGCGCAGATCTCCCTCTATCGCGCTCCTTTGTGTCATTGGCACTGTATCGTCTTTTGGCCGGTGTTCCAATATGGGCGCCGTGGAAATTACGACGCCATAGTGGTCCTTTCTGGCTGACGATACTGGGTCCGCGGTTTGTGGTACGGATGGGGCACGGTCGTCTGGTGTGTGTGAGGTGGATGGTTGGGACGTCATGTGTGTTGGGGTGGTGATTGTTTGTGCTTGTTGTGATAGGGTCTGGTCTGGAAGAGAGGTCTCCACCAAGTCACTTGTTCCATCGCCTATGGATTTCCTGGCTATGGCCTGGGCGTTTTTAATGGAGACCGCCCTTCTCAGCCCTCCCGTAGTTATTTTTTTCGCCCATCCCTGGTGTAATGACACCTTACGGGTCAGCTCTGGGGTACCTTTGTTCTGCCCACTGTGTCTTTTGTGGGCTTTAGATGAAACCCTACATTTTGGGGTGTGGGGTATTTTCGTACTTGCCACTGCTTCCTGTTTTGCAGGTTTGTTTATATCGCCTAACCGTTCACAAGGAGGTTGGGATGAGGTGGTGGATGTTAGTACTCTAGTCTGTGACGTGGTGGTGGTCGTCATCGGTTCCTCCGTTTTCCCGGTGACCGGCGACGGCGTCTGCTTTGTTTTATCGGCGGTGCCTGCCAATTTTGAGATGTTAGTTTTTTGGGGGGAAGACATTGCGGTGTCCGACTGAGTGATGTTTTATTTCAATTTGAGATCTTATAGCTACGTTAATGTTTATGTTACGTTACTGTAAATGTTTATGTACTAATTTGGATAACAACAAAAATATTTTTAGCTTAAAATATGACGACTGCGGTGTTACTGTGATGGTGGTGTTCCTTGGGTTAATCCTCTGAATATTAGTTTGTGTCTCCGTTCCTGTGATGAATTTGTTGAAACCCTCGGAGCCAATCGACTAGGTTTTTTGCGCCGATTCTTTTGAGCCCAAGCTCGACTCTCTAGGACCAAAATTGACGGAGTTAGGGTCCGGGGGGGTGAGGTAACCCAAAGGGGAGGGGGGAGGGGGGGAGGTTTCGCGGGGAGGTTGGGAGGATTGGGGGGGTCGGGTAGTTGGGGCGGGGGTGCAGGGGGGGTAGGGAGAAGTGACAAAGGGGGGGGGGGTACTGGGTGGGGGCGCTATAAGGCGGGGGTAGGTATGTGCGGAGTGAAGCCCTGAGAAGGGCTTTTAAGTACGACGGTGAGGTGGGGTTTAACTCCCTGGGGGGGGGAGGGTGTAAGGGGTGGGGGGGTTTGGGGGGTTACTTCAGGTCTGGAGAAGGGTCCTTATCAGCCAGGTACTTCGGCGGTGGAACCAGCTCTCTACTCCTGATGGTTGTGGAGTTCCGTGAATTCCCTGATCAGCCCTTGTGCCTGTCTTCAGCGCTGCTCCTCCAAACTCCTCGAGCCGTCTAAAGTGTCTCCACGCCTGGCCGAGTCGCGGTGTTGGTATGCGACTATGACGCGATTGGTGTCATCGACGGCGCCAGTCTGGCGGCACGTGTAGACTTTGGTTTTTTCCGTCCGATTTGTATGGGAAAAATCCTACCTTTAGACGGCTATATCTCCACCGGGAGTTGATGGATCCTCAAGCTTCAAACGTCGTCTGGTAGAACTCGACGTCCTCTGCTCGTTGGTGTTTTGATGTTAAAAGAACTCCTCACCGTTATTGAGTTATTGTGGCCAGAGTTTGCCGTCCTGTAGCTCCTGAGTCCTTTGGGATATAGCGCCACAAACACTAATCCTGGGGAGTCGGACACTAAACTTTCACTGGGCAAAAACTGGGATGAATTTGAGCACTTTCACTATTTTTTATTAATTTTTTACGCGGAGCGACGTGGTGTTGGTGTCACGTATAGCTTAGTGGTTAGGTTAGGTTAGGTTAGGTTAGGTTAGGTTAGGTTAGGTTAGGTTAGGTTTTTTTTTTTTTTTTTTATAATTAAAGTTCAATCCTGCAGACTCTGTGGTCCGCACTTTTTTATGTTTAGTTTTATTATATTTTTATCATCAATCACTCATTTTTTTCGCTCCGCGTAGCGGTCTAGCGGTGGTATTGCTAGACTGACAGTGAAGGTACAATTATTAGTCATCACTTACATACTAAATTAAAATTAAAAGAATACAATACACACAAAAATAAGTTTTTTTTTTTTTTTTTTATGACTTATTATAGGTTTTTGTAATGTTAGTTTTTTTTTTTTTCCTTGTTCTTTTGGTTTTTTTTTCCTTTTTGTCTTATTATAGGTGTTTTTATGTTAGTTTTTTTTTTTTTTTTTTTTGTTTTTTTTTATATATATATTATTATTATTTACATTTCTAGGTATTATTCTTATTTCTAGGGTGTTCTGTTTTTCTTTTAAGTAAAGTTTTATCACTATTAAATTATTATTAATGCATGCTTTTATATACAATACAGTAAATAGTCTCTTTCTGCAGACATCACTATGTCCGCCCCTTTTTTTTTCAGATGTTTTGTTTGGGTGACGCGAGCTGGGACGCCGCTGCCGATTCCCGAAGGCTCCGGAGGATTCCGTCCCTGACTTTCTCGTCACCACGTCTTATTGCCATTTTAAGGTTATAATCTTGGATTCGTGTCGTCGTCGCATTCTCCGCGCGAAGTATCAGACGAGCGGTTGCATCATCGTTTGTGCTGTCGGTGTAATATGTGCAGCTTTTTGTGTGCCTAGAGATTGCGACGACGGCATGAGGGACGCTTTTTATGAGGTCGGTCTTTCGGGAGGTCGTACGTACAATAACCACGGTCTCATAAGTCAGTCCCTGTGCTTCATGTATGGTTAGGGTGCGGGATCCCGGTTGCTTACCGTAGCCCTGACTGATCAAGAGTGCTTTCTCAGCCTGAGTGTGGACGAGGTATAGGGTATCATCCGTTGCTGGGATTTCCGCTCCCGTGTGCCTTTTCAGCGACAGGGATTTGGTGAGAGATTGAGACGAGTATATGCCACTATATATTTCACTGAGGGCATATGCTACGTCTTGCGGGTTTCTGTACGTACAAAGGAGCTCCTTTGTAATATCGGTTATTAAATTTGGCCTGTTGTAAAGCATAGGGAAGATGTTGTTTCGGTCAATGTAAGGGAGCTGGTTGTTGTCCCCTATGAGAAGGGCTTCGCTGGCTTTGGCGATTTGGATGGCCATTACTATGGAACCGAAATGATTCATAAGGGCCTCGTCCACCATAAGGCGTGTACACGATTCGCCCTTATGAAGACCATTCACCAGTAGCGATGCCATGGTGCGCACGCGTTTTTTAGCGCGATCGCCAATTCTGGGCTCCAGCTTTTCCCTAAGGTCCTTTGCGGCCTCGGTAGTTGTTGTCACTATGACATCCTTCTCCGCGTCCACTTGCGACATAACCCACGTAGTTTTTCCGCAACCAGGGACTCCGTTGACCCAAGTGATAGTGGGTTTTACCCAGTGCACAGGCTTTCCGCCTTCGAACAGGTCTCCCGCCATGGTTTTTGCCATTGCGAGTACCCTGTCTTCTAGCATAACCTTTGTGCACTTTGCAACCACCACAATCGGGTCATTTGGGGGGGTGTCAAAGATATCTGCGCCTGCGCTTTCTGACTTCTCTTCATCCTTGGCCACAAAACCGCATGTCCCGCTGTAAGCCGCCATGTACGAACCCGACATGCTGCCCATGAGGACTTCCGCTTTGCCAGTATCGTAGATAGCTGCCTCAGCTTCTCTTAATCGAACCCGCAGCAATCCCAGAGTGTTGCGGCGGTAGTCCTGCAGGATTTCCTCGCAGGTGTCCGCAATCACCTTGCGAGTAGCTTCTGTTACTGCTACGAATTCGATGAAAGCATTTATCATGTGGTCCTGTGGCTCGTAAGCCGGTCTAAGCTTTGGTGCAGCCACCTGTCCTTTATCTGCGAGAGTGCGGATACTTTGTGGGGGCTCGGATTTTTGACGTGGAGTCGGTCTTGTGAACTCCTCGACCGCAGTTTCCATTGACGAAACTCTTCTCAATGCCCTGATCTTTTTAGACACAATGTTTGGAATAGCCTGGAAGGACTTATTAAGGGTCGCTAACGCCGAGTGTAAAATATTGATTTTCGTGGCTTTGGTGGTATTCTGCGACGCCTGACTCTCCATTTGCACCCGTTGTTGTAAACGTTCAGACCCACTGATGGTCGGGTTGACAATCGGGTGGTCCCAGCAGTCTGTAGGGACTTGTGTGGTGGTGCTTTGTCGGTGGGATTGGGTCAAAAGATAACTAAGGCTCTGGCCTCTGTCCTCGTACATCACTAACTCGTGATACTTCGATGCCAGGAGCGCGCCCTCGTAGTCCTTTGTTTCTCCTGTAATATACCCCACGGTCATCGCGTCCACACTGATCTTTTTCGGAGTTGTTTCCGGCGTTCCCCGGCTCTCTATGTTTGTTAGCACCGTGCTTACTTGTTCGAACTCGGTGATGCGGTCACACGCGAGGTATTCCTCGCGTGCTATTGCACGATAGTCTTATTATTCTTTCGTACTATTCTGCCCGTGTGGTTTTCAACTGTCACCTGAGGAAGCTGGTCGAACACTTTGCGCCGCATGGTGATTTTGCGTGTGCTACCGTTTAATAGAGCTCCTAGGCCGGGGGAAATCCTCACGTTTCTAGCCATGGCGTTGCAAAAGGCTATCCCTAGACTTTCGGTGTTATTGTCCATGAACAGCGCGACTCCTCTAAGCTTGATTCCAGGTCTACCCTCTTGAGCTAGTGCAAGGATGTCTGTGACAGGGATTGGCTTATGTGTTGTTAATGTTGCTGTTTGTGCTAAAGTTTGTGGTACTGAGGTTTGGGTTGATGGATCTGAGGATGGTGGCGTAGTCAGGGTGCTATTACGGCGTGATGCTATAGCCACTACTGATTCCATAAACTGTAA
Source organism: Carpatolechia fugitivella (assembly GCA_951230895.1). Lineage (NCBI taxonomy): Eukaryota > Metazoa > Arthropoda > Insecta > Lepidoptera > Gelechiidae > Carpatolechia > Carpatolechia fugitivella. The sequence goes on along the minus strand of CATNWD010000078.1, from coordinate 21,425 downwards.
GAGTTTAGGTCTCGACTTTTTGCACTCCATGATGTTGTGTAATGTGTGTTTGTCCAAGTCCGTGTGTAGTTGTTGTTGTAGGTTGTGCCTAGCCACTTGGAAACGTGGGCACTCGAGCAGTATGTGCCATACTGACTCACTGATGCTGGGGTCACACTCGCATCCTGGACTTGCCTTCAGGTTGAATCTGTGAAGGTACTCCCCGAAACCGCCATGTCCTGTTAGGAGTTGGATCTGGAGGTGATTCGGTTTTGTTTCCCGTACGATGCGGTAAGCTTTTGCCACATCCGGAAAAAACACTTTCGTGACCGAACCTGTCATAGATGTATCGTATCGATCCTGCCATTTCTGGACAGTTTCGTTACGGATTTTCCTCCTTATGAATGAGAGTGGGACCGCTGCATAGTCAGGGTTTTGTGTCGTTTTGCTCGCGGCTGTTTTAGCGAGTTCATCTGCTCTCTCGTTTCCTGGTGTACCCACGTGCGCTCGTAACCAGAATAGCCGCACCTGTCTGCCTTCCTCTCTTATCTGAGCGATGCTCTCCTTTATGGATTTGGCCAGGGGGTGGAGGAGCTTAGGGTTGGTCAACAGATCCAGCGACGATCTTGAATCGCTTAATATGTTGGCCACTTGCCTATCACTCTCCTTTACCCGTCGGACAGCTCTATGGAGTGCGTACAGCTCCGATTGGAAGACAGTACAGTTTTGGTCGAGACTAAAGATTTCATGGGCGGTTTCCTCTCCATCCTCCCACCATGTAAGGGCAGCTCCAACTTTGCCCTCCATTTTACTGCCATCTGTATATATTTGTGGTCCAGTAATTTGGAGGGTTGTTTGAGTGTCGCTATCCATACCCTCCAGGAGCTCGTACTCAGTTGTTATTTGAGTTGCAGGGTGAGGGAAGTCCATGAACTTCACTCTCTGCTCTAGCTGTCTTCCTGGTGGTAGGTAAGTGGAAGAGATGCCTTTCTTTGCCTCGTACAATGCCGCATTCTCCTGGATACGCAGGTCCAATGGAAGCGTGCCTGATAGGACCAGGACTGATGTTAAAGATGTGGTCCTGTAAGCTTTGCAGATTTTCTGCGCAAAGCTTCTTTGAAGCGCATCCAGTGGCTTTTTGTTCATTTCTAATTTTGTTGCCTCCGACCAGGCGCACGCACCGTACGTAACAATAGGCTCTATCACGGCGACGTATACGGTCCTGATTATCTCCCTGTTCAGTCCCCAGGTAACCTTGGCCGCGCACGCTAGCTGCTTGTAAATAGCTGTTGCTTTTTTACATACAGCCCGCACGTGCGAGTTGAAGTTGAGGTTCCTGTCTATTGTGAGCCCAAGAAGTTTGACCTCGTCAACAAGTGCTATTGTTGTCCCTGACATCTCTAAGTGAGGGGGGCTGAATTTTAGTTTTTTCGTTAGCAGCATAGCATTCGTCTTGTGCGCTGCGAAATTCAGCTTGTTTTGGTCCCCCCATTGGACTACTTTGTTTAGAACTCTGTTGACGATTTCCTCCATCCCGGGTATGGACTTTCCGGAGAACACCAGTACCCCGTCATCTGCGAAGGCTTGGTAGTAAACCTCCTCGCTTGACAGCATTTTTAGTAAGGGGTCCAGGATTAAGTTCCAAAAGGTAGGTCCACCGATGGATCCTTGGACGCATCCTTTCGTCGTGCTCCTCTCACTGGATGCCCCCGCATAATGTACTGTTATCTTTCTTCCCGCGAGGTAAGAGTTTACTAAGTTGTAAAGGTTTTTCGGGCATCTCCTGGTCAGAAGTTGATGCTTGAGAGCTGGCCACCACGCGTTATCGAAGGCACCCTCTATGTCCAATGAGACTAGTATTACGGACTTCTTCGCTTGAAGCTCTTTCCGTATGTGTCCTGTGAGGTCGTAGAGGGCGTCCTCGGTTCCGCGCTGTGGCATGAAACCGTACTGCTTTTGGTCGAGAGTTGGTAGAAGGTGCCACTGCAGCCTACCCACCAGTAGTTTTTCGAGAGTCTTACCTAGAACCGATAGTAACCCTATCGGTCTGTAAGATTTCGGGTGGGTATAGTCCTCCTTTCCTGGTTTCCGGAGTATGACTACGTGAGCAGTTTTCCATTGCTTTGGGAAGTATGATAGGGCTAGGCATTTATTTGCGATTGCCATGAATATCTCCCTTTCGCTGCGGATTGCTCTGACGCAGATGTCGGCTGTAAATCCGTCGGGCCCTGGGGCCTTTTTAGGGTTCTGTGCTTTAAGCACAGCCTCTACTTCGGCTTCGGTGAAGGACGGATCGTCAGCCGACAGTTCCTTTTCTTGGCTAGGTGTTGTGCTTTCCACGGAATGCCGGAGATGTGTGTGATACGGTTTATCTGTCGATACAGAGTCCTCGGGATAAAATGTTTCGGCGAGTAGTTCGGCCGACTGTTCTGGGCTGAGTGTTTTGCCATCTGAACCCCTCAGGAGCATGTCGTCTTGTCTTCCCGATGTGTTCCTGATTACTCTGTATATACCGTCCCACATACTCTCCCTCTCCTGTGTTGAGCAAAATGCCTTCCAACTCTCTGTTTGTGCCTCTACAGATTTTTTGAGGTACTCCTCTTTGGCGAGATGGTATTCATGCAGTACGGCCTCTTTCCTGGTGGGGGCTGCATTCCTTATTCTGCGCTTCTTGCGAAGCACATCCGCCTTAAGGTCTTCTAGCGTGTTGTTCCACCAGGGTGGTGCCGTTTTCCTCACTCCCGTACGCACAGCTGGGATAGCGTTTTTACACGCTTCCTCAATAGAGTTTGAGTACGCTTGTATAATGGACTCCATTTCCTCTCCACTCTGGACCGACCTTATTTTCTCGACTGTTAGGCCCCCCTCCGCCAGGGATTTGCGTAAATGTTTACCAAACTCACACCAGTTTGCCTTTTTGGTATTGTAACGCCTGGTAGATGATTTAGGAACCGGTTGATACCTTTCCCCCGTCTCCAGGGTGAATGTGATGGCGTTGTGGTCTGCTGTGGTTAGTTCTCGATTTACTGTCCAATTCTGGATTTTCCCGAGGAGAGGCGCCGAACACGTCGTGACGTCGACAAAACTGGAATATAATTTCCCTCGTCGGTACTCCTCGAAGGTCGGTGTGTTGCCGGTGTTAAGGATCTGGTAGTCCATCTCGTTGAGGAAGGAGACGAACGCGGCACCCCGCTGGTTTTCGGATGGGCTTCCCCACCAGTGGCTCCAAGCGTTTGTGTCTCCCCCAAGTAGGATATTGTTTGTTTGTTTTGTTAGTTGATTGCATACTGCTTTAGTACGCTCAATGTACGGGTCGATTTGCTGGTCTCCCTCGTAATACACGGACACTAGTCCAAGCTTTAGCGTACCAGCTTCCACCAGGACTGCGGCTTCGGTTTCCGTGACGAGCTGTGGATCATGGATGACTCTCAGCCCGTCACCGAAAACGATGATCGCTGCCTTTACGGGTTTCTGCCGGTTGAGGGTGCACTGGATGACTCTTGTGCCCGGGACTTGTTTAACTGTGCCTGTGGAGCCCACATAGGGTTCCTGCACCAGCGCTATTGCCGTCCCTAATCCCTCTGCAGCTTTCAATAGTTCCGCTGTTGCTTGCTTAGATCTTTGGAGGTTTGCCTGGATGAAATGCAAGCCCGTGTGCCCCCGATTACTCGGTAGAGCATTCCCCGGTACCACCGTGGCGTTAGCAGTATGCGATCCTGGACCGCGCTATGTTGTCCCATATTTGGCGTTCTGGACAGATGTCGCTGAACGCCATGTGGGGTGTGTTGTTAGTCTTGCCAGTCCCGCTCCTAGCGCAGTTCTTGCAGGAGGGCTGTAAATTGTCTTTTCTGGCTGGGCATTCCTGCCAGGAGTGTGCTGAGCCGCAATAATTGCAGTATTGCTCTTTCTCCTTGCAGAGAGCCTTTGTGTGCCCAAAGCCCAGACACTTTGCGCATTGTATAAGGGGGGATTGGTCCTCAACCACCTTTTTTCCAAGGCCAATGTGGACCGCCCCCGCCTCGATAAGGCGCTTATAAAGCTGGGGTGACACCTCCAACACTGGGTGACATTGAAGGGCGTTCTTAGCCCGCTTTCTATAGCGCAGTGTTGTTTTTTTGTGTTCTTCTGCCAGGCCCTCGAACAGTTTCTTGTTTTGGGCCCACAGATTTTCCAGGATCTCCTGGTCTGTATGATAACTCATAACATTTTTAATCCTTACTTGTGGGAGATGTTTTTTGGCCTCCTGGACTTTTAGAGTGTTGTTCGCGTTAGTGATTTTTTTTTGTATGAGTTTTGCACTCTCCGCTGACTCGCAACTTAGTACCACCTTCCTATTTTTCGCTTTTCGGACCCTATCCACCGTTATTCCAGTGGACTTGAAATCTAGGGTCGTTCTTATCGTGTCTATCACATTCTCCCCGGTCTTAGTAGAGTCTGTGGATGACACTATAAGCGTATGGTTAGGCATTGGTGGCGGTGGTTTTTTCACGGCCGCTGCGTAGTTAGTATGCTGCGGCGGTGGTCTTGAAATCGCGGTGAGCACGTCTTTGTTATGTTTAAGTGTGGAGTTCATCCACACCAAGGATTCACCGAGGGCCCGGGATTGGTTGGCCGCTTCCACCACATCCGCCCTTAGGGGAGTTATCAGCTCCTGTAGGTGTGTCGCGGCCTGGGTTTGCGCCATTTCCGCTCCCAGGCCGATAAATCCCGGTGCAGACGAGCCTCCGTTTGTGTATGCCACATCTTTTAATTCCTGCATTTCCCTTATGATGTCCCTTGCCATGGAGTTAGACTTCTCAGCTTCTTCCCGGGCTATCAACAAAACCTCGTCCTTTGTTGCAGGATTTAACTGCAGGATGCTTGATTTAATTAATAGTATTTCATCCCGTAAATCCTGAATGTCCCTTTTGATGGTCTTAAGGGACATTTCTACATCCTCAGAGGTTGATGATGGTGTTGCCGAAGGCGGTGATGTAGGTGTCTTCGTGGGTGTTCTCTGAGAGTCCTGCTTCATATAGTGAATCTCGTTGGCGAGGTCCACCAGGTATTTTTTGATGTCCTTAAGAGCTGGTTGTAGGTCCGTGTGTCTACAGGGAGACCGTTTTTCGCTCTCTGGGTGTTGTTGGAGTGCTGGCAGACTTTTTGCTGTGGCTGCGTCTTCTCGAATTTCTAGATGGACGGCCTTAACTGATTTGATGAGGCCGTCCATCTCCAATTCGAGCCAGCACTGGACCCCCGTGACTGCTTTATGGGTCCCAGCCATTGCGTCCTTTGTCTCACTCAGGCGCTGCTCGAAAGCTTTCTTCTCCTCTTCCAGCTTTCGAGCGTGTGCCCGCTCCACTCGGACCATTTCTCTAGCTGCTCGTGTCTTTTCGACTTCGAGGTTTAGTCGATGACGATTTCTCGAGTCTGCTAAAGATAAAACCAACTCATAGAGGTTAGACAACTGTTCTACTGCTGTTGCCCGCAGTTCGCGCTTTAAAGTTTTTGATTGCTCAAGCGCATCCTTAGCTGTTAGGTAAAACTCCCGCGCCTTCTCCGTTGCCAGGTCTTTGGAGGCTCCGACGCGAGTACCTAACGGTGGGAGTAGGCTAGCTCTCCCACTGGCCTCGCTGTCGGTGTCCGACGTCCAGTCGTCGTCCGAAAGTGCCGTCTTCCCGCTGCCGTGCCAAAGACCTAGTTCGCGCAGATCTCCCTCTATCGCGCTCCTTTGTGTCATTGGCACTGTATCGTCTTTTGGCCGGTGTACCAATATGGGCGCCGTGGAAATTACGACGCCATAGTGGTCCTTTCTGGCTGACGATACTGAGTCCGCGGTTTGTGGTACGGATGGGGCACGGTCGTCTGGTGTGTGTGAGGTGGATGGTTGGGACGTCATGTGTGTTGGGGTGGTGATTGTTTGTGCTTGTTGTGATAGGGTCTGGTCTGGAAGAGAGGTCTCCACCAAGTCACTTGTTCCATCGCCTATGGATTTCCTGGCTATGGCCTGGGCGTTTTTAATGGAGACCGCCCTTCTCAGCCCTCCCGTAGTTATTTTTTTCGCCCGTCCCTGGTGTAATGACACCTTACGGGTCAGCTCTGGGGTACCTTTGTTCTGCCCACTGTGTCTTTTGTGGGCTTTAGATGAAACCCTACATTTTGGGGTGTGGGGTATTTTCGTACTTGCCACTGCTTCCTGTTTTGCAGGTTTGTTTATATCGCCTAACCGTTCACAAGGAGGTTGGGATGAGGTGGTGGATGTTAGTACTCTAGTCTGTGACGTGGTGGTGGTCGTCATCGGTTCCTCCGTTTTCCCGGTGACCGGCGACGGCGTCTGCTTTGTTTTATCGGCGGTGCCTGCCAATTTTGAGATGTTAGTTTTTTGGGGGGAAGACATTGCGGTGTCCGACTGAGTGATGTTTTATTTCAATTTGAGATCTTATAGCTACGTTAATGTTTATGTTACGTTACTGTAAATGTTTATGTACTAATTTGGATAACAACAAAAATATTTTAAGCTTAAAATATGACGACTGCGGTGTTACTGTGATGGTGGTGTTCCTTGGGTTAATCCTCTGAATATTAGTTTGTGTCTCCGTTCCTGTGATGAATTTGTTGAAACCCTCGGAGCCAATCGACTAGGTTTTTTGCGCCGATTCTTTTGAGCCCAAGCTCGACTCTCTAGGACCAAATTTGACGGAGTTAGGGTCCGGGGGGGTGAGGTAACCCAAAGGGGAGGGGGGAGGGGGGGAGGTTTCGCGGGGAGGTTGGGAGGATTGGGGGGGGTCGGGTAGTTGGGGCGGGGGTGCAGGGGGGGTAGGGAGAAGTGACAAAGGGGGGGGGGTACTGGGTGGGGGCGCTATAAGGCGGGGGTAGGTATGTGCGGAGTGAAGCCCTGAGAAGGGCTTTTAAGTACGACGGTGAGGTGGGGTTTAACTCCCTGGGGGGGGGAGGGTGTAAGGGGTGGGGGGGTTTGGGGGGTTACTTCAGGTCTGGAGAAGGGTCCTTATCAGCCAGGTACTTCGGCGGTGGAACCAGCTCTCTACTCCTGATGGTTGTGGAGTTCCGTGAATTCCCTGATCAGCCCTTGTGCCTGTCTTCAGCGCTGCTCCTCCAAACTCCTCGAGCCGTCTAAAGTGTCTCCACGCCTGGCCGAGTCGCGGTGTTGGTATGCGACTATGACGCGATTGGTGTCATCGACGGCGCCAGTCTGGCGGCACGTGTAGACTTTGGTTTTTTCCGTCCGATTTGTATGGGAAAAATCCTACCTTTAGACGGCTATATCTCCACCGGGAGTTGATGGATCCTCAAGCTTCAAACGTCGTCTGGTAGAACTCGACGTCCTCTGCTCGTTGGTGTTTTGATGTTAAAAGAACTCCTCACCGTTATTGAGTTATTGTGGCCAGAGTTTGCCGTCCTGTAGCTCCTGAGTCCTTTGGGATATAGCGCCACAAACACTAATCCTGGGGAGTCGGACACTAAACTTTCACTGGGCAAAAACTGGGATGAATTTGAGCACTTTCACTATTTTTTATTAATTTTTTACGCGGAGCGACGTGGTGTTGGTGTCACGTATAGCTTAGTACTGGGGTTAGGTTAGGTTAGGTTAGGTTAGGTTAGGTTAGGTTAGGTTAGGTTAGGTTAGGTTAGGTTAGGTTAGGTTAGGTTAGGTTAGGTTAGGTTAGGTTAGGTTAGGTTAGGTTAGGTTTTTTTTTTTTTTTTTTTTTTTTTTTTTTTTTTTTTTTTAAAGGTTCAGCCACGGGGAAAAATCCATCATGGACGACTGAGTGACGTACAGCTTCAAGTTTATTGAGCCTGTACGTCACCCAGACAGTGCCGGACTCCTACCGGCTAAAAACCCGTGTCTGAATAGATTCTGTCCATCGATGTGGAAGTCGATGCCATTATTAACCTTACAATTATTAAATAAATGATTTTAATTTAGAATTTTGAAATGGTGGTTTCTCCCGCCCCTCTCATACAACTAACAATTTTTAGATAAATTATAAATTTCCTATCTCCTATACATAAGTATATGACCCAACTTATATTACTACATTATTTACATGCCTATTTTTATTCTTCTATTTATGTCTGTTACAGATAGATAATACTTACCTACGAATGTTAACACTTTTTTTTTTTTTTTTTTTTTTTTTTATTGATATGTTTCAGCATATTCAATATTCCTTCACATATATATATAAATATTTTTTTTTTTGTTTTTTTTTTTTTTTTTGTTTGTGTGAACACCCTTGACAGTTTATTACTTATTCTATCCTACAGTTATATAAGTTTATTTCTAAATATGCCATTTGTATATACCCAGTATATATAATGTACATTTGTTTCTTATTCTAGTTGCTTTTATTCCTATTTATAGAGTCTGTGGCAATTAGCCGACAGAAGTCAAGGAAATCATCTCTTGTGTTTTTATTTCTGATCCATTCCGTAAGTGTATCTATTTTTACATCTAGGTTATACTTCGATTCTAGATCATACCTCTTTTTATCATATTTTGGGCAAGCCGTGATAAGATGCACTATGCTTTCCTCCATCTGTGGGTCACAAATACAAGCTGCACTATCTTTACATTTGTACTTGTACAGATACGAGGAGAAACCACCATGACCCGTTAATATTTGTACTGTTAACGGGTTGATTTCCATTTTTTTTATTATTTTGTAGGCCTCCACAATGTTCGGTAAGAATAACTTTGTCGTTCCCGCTGTATCGCTCTTTATATATCTTGTCTGCCATTCATCTAGTGACTTTAATCTTATTATTTGTTTGGCATATGAGATAGGCAGGCTGTCATAGTTGGATTTAGTTTTAAGATGCAGTGCCGCGTCCTTTGCCAACTGGTCTGCTCTCTCGTTGCCATTGATACCAACATGGGCCTTAACCCAATAGAGATAAATATTAATGTTACTCAGTTTTAGGGATCTTATGTCTTCCCTTGCCTTATAAGCAAGCGGGTGGTATCCTGTCGGGTTGCATATCAGATCTAACGCTGATCTGGAGTCGCTCAGGATTGAAGCATTTTTTCTACCATATCGTTTTACTATTTCTAGTGCCTGTTTTATTGCAAGCAGTTCAGCCTGGAAGACGGTGTTGTAGTTTTCTAGTTTTAATTTAGATGACCTAAGTTCTCTACCGTTTTCCCAGCAGGACACAGCAGCTCCCACCTTCCCTTGTATTTTGCTCCCGTCGGTGTATATATAGAGATGATCAGTTTGGATGGTTAGTTCTTCTTCCGCGTTCAGGCAGTTAAAGTCAATTTCTATCTGTTTTGACGGGTGAGGAGCTTCCAAAAAGCTAACCCTTTTCTCGATTTCTCTGTCCGACGGAAGCTCTCCTATGGTTTCGCCACGCTTGGCTCTGTATAGCTCTGCTGCCTCCCTAACTCTGACGTCCAATGGGAGTAGTCCGGCCAAAAGAAGGGCTGCATTCAGGGACACTGTTCGATAGGATCTGCAAATTTTCCTCGCCATGCTCCTTTGGACCGTATCCAATTGTTTCCTTATGGTCAGTTTTTCTGCTGCTGGGGCCCATACACTCGCTCCATAAAGTATAATAGGTTCCACGACTGCTACGTAAATGGTCCTGATGATCTCCGAGCTTAATCCCCACGAAATTTTTGCTGTACGTGCTAGTTGTTTATAAATGTTTATGGACTTTTTGCATATTTGAGTAACGTGGCTATTGAACGTAAGTTTTTTATCTAAAATCATTCCTAATATTTTAATTTCGTTAACTATGCTTAAATAATTCCCCCCCATACGCAATTTTGGTTCATCAAATTTTAATTTATTGGTCATTATCATTAAATTGGTCTTTTGTGCCGAAAATTTAAGTTTGTTATCTAATCCCCATTTGTATACTTTTTCCAAAATAGGATTGGCTATCCTTTGTATTGCTTCAGAGGATGTCCCGGAGAACACCAGGACCACATCATCAGCAAAAGCTTGTACGTAAGTGTTCGTCGTCTCCAGCATGTCCAGCAGAGGGTCCAACAGCAGATTCCAGAACGTAGGCCCAGCGATTGATCCCTGAACACAGCCCTTATTAGTGGCCTTGACATAATCCTCTCCTGCATATCCAACGCTTACCTCCCTATCCTTGAGGTAGCTGTCAACCATTTTTCTTAGATTCCCAGGGCAATTTTTTACTAAGAGCTGTTTTTTGATTGCTGGCCACCACGCGCTGTCGAAGGCCCCCTCTATGTCCAGTGATACTAGTGCAACTATTTCTTTTCTGTGTATTTTGGCTTTGACGTGGCTAACTAGGTCATAGAGGGAGTCCTCCGTGCAGCGCTGCGGAACAAATCCATACTGCCTTTTATTGCCCTGGGGTAGCAGATGCCATTTCAGCCGGGCCACCAGCATCTTCTCTAGTAGTTTGCCCATTATAGACAGCAAACCTATTGGACGGTAGGACTTAGCTTGAGAATAGTCCGCCTTCCCAGGCTTGCGCAGTACGAGTACCGCGGCTTTTTTCCATACCTTTGGAAAGTAACCGAGGCGCAGACATGCATTGGCAATGGCAAGGAATATACCGGGATCCACATCAATGGCTGCCGCAACTATATCGGCCGTAAAGCCGTCAGGACCAGGCGCTTTCTTCGGATTGAAGGTCTTCATATTGAGCTTTACTTCTGTGGCGGTAAACTGTTCGTCGTTTTTATTATTCTCAGTGCTTTTTGAAAGGTTTTCTTCCTTTACCTCTTCTCTAATTTTCTTTTGATCTAACGTATCGTTCTCCGGTAGATCGTCAGGGTAAAATGTTTTCGCCAATAGCTCAACTGATTCCTTGGGGGTCAATACCCTGTCATCTTGTATAAGCGCCTCGTCCTTGTGCCATTTTTTAGATCTATTTATAACCCGGTATATTCCGTCCCACATACTTTCTTTTTCCTGCTTGGTGCAGAATTGCTTCCAACTGGATGCCTGCGCCTCGGTGACCCTCTCCTCGTAAACTGCTTTGGCAATCAGGTACTCTTGGATAACTCCTTCCCGCCTGCTAACAGCCGCATTTCTAATGCGTCGCTTTTTTGTAGTCATTTCCCTCCTGAGTCGCTCAAGCTCCTCCGACCACCATACCAATTTTGGTTTCTTGGGTTTGCGTTTTATTTTTGGAATATGACGGTCACATACTTTAGTTATTGTGTCCACGTACTTTACTACAGCTTCCTCCAATTCATCTGTTTTGTTTATATTTTTAAAATTTTCTGGTTTTATTCTGGCATTTTGTATCTCAATCTTAAGGTCTCTTCTAAATTCGCTCCAGTTTGCCTTCTTCGTATTGTATTTCCTTGTTAACTTTCTGTATATTTCGGTCATATCGCCCTCCAATCGTACTTTAAAAGTAATTCCATTGTGGTCGGAGCTTGAGATACCTCTATCCACCATCCATTCGTCTATGTGTTGAAGCATGCTGGGGCTACATACCGTTATGTCTACTCTGCTTTTGTACTGCTTGCCTCCTCGAATGGTCTCAAAAGTGGGTGTATCACCGGTGTTGAGTATCTGCATGTCGAACTCCTCCAGGAACGTAGCGATCTCCGTCCCTCTATGGTTTTCCGTGCTACTGCCCCACCAAGGGCTCCATGCGTTAATATCACCTCCCATCAAAAGATGCTTGGAACCATATTTATGATTGATTTTTTTGATGTGTTCCAGATAAGGGGTGAGTGGTTGGTCCTCCTCGAAGTAAACAGAGACCAGGACCAGCATCGTTTTAGATGTTTTCAATGATATGACCACGATATTTTCTGTGGTAAGCATGGGGTCCTCCTCAATTTGGTAACTGTCATTGAAAACTATAATTGCTGCCTTTACTGGTCCCTGTCTACCCCGAATTTTTTGGATAACCCTCATGCCAGGTTTCTGGTCCACTTCGCCACTAGAGCCTATGTAAGGTTCTTGTACAAGGGCAACGGAAATATTTCTTTTCGTCGATTCCTGGAGAAGTTCCTGCAGAGCCAGGCGTTTACGTTGTAGGTTTGCTTGGACAAAGTTATATTGGTTTAGGGGGCCCTCAGCAATATGCTACACTTGATCGAGCAATGACCTCCCACCTTTTTTTGACAGGACATGCTCGATCAAACGCGTTGTGATCGGTTCTGTCCAATTTAGCCAGGTTACAGTTCTTGCAAGCAGCGCTTTCGCCCGCTAGATATGCCGGGCATTCGGAGCGCATATGCGGGCCAGAGCAGTGGCTACATAGGGCTTCGGTCTGGGTGCACAATTTCTTCCCGTGACCATACCCCAGGCATTTTGTACATTGGATCAGGGGGGATTGGTCCCTGACCTGTCGCCTCTGTAGATCTATATATACAGACCCTGCTGTCATCAACCTTTGGTATACCGCGGGAGACACTTGAAGAATAACGTGATTTTCATGGGGATTCCTCGCTCTACGCTTATACTTAACTGAGACTCTATATTGTTCTGCGGGGATATCGCCGACTATTTGACTATTCTGTCTCTTTATAGCAGCAACAATATCCTCATCTGTGTTATAGGTGAGGAGGTCCCTTATTATCACTAGCGGATCTTTGTTGATAGCTTTTTCCGCCATAAGGTGTTCCGATGTTCCAATTTTGGCCTTTATCTTTTCTATATTCTCCTCTGACCCGCAGCTAATTACGACTTTTTTGTTTTTAGCTTTCCTAATGCGGTCTACTCGAACATCCCCGTCTTTTGCTTCAACAACTTTCCGAATCTTGTCTAGAACATCTTCACTAGTGTCCTGTTCTTCTGTAGATGTGACGATGATGGTATGATTCGGTTTCTGCAGTGGAGTGCTTGATTTCCGACTCTGGAGCACCTCAGCATATGTTGAGGGCTGAGTACGCTCTATGTTCTCTTTAATTTCCTGCTGAACTTTGCCTAGCTCTTCGAGTCGCTTGTTCATTACTTCCAATTTTGCGTGCGTCTCCTGTGTCAACTTAGTCTGCTTACTAAACTCTTCTCCCAAGACCATCTCCGTTGCCTTCGACGGGCTCTGAGAAGTTGACTGCTCTTGTAGCTTCTTGTCGAGTGTTCTTACTAAATCGTATAAGCCTTGAAGGCTTTTAAGAACCTGGGCTTTAATGGTTGCTTTCAGGTTACCTGAAAGGTCCATTTGGTTCTTAGCTTCAGAGAGATACCTTTTTGCAGACACCATGTGTGTGGCTATGTCTTTTTTTACGGTGGCTGAAGAAGAACCTTCAGCTCCCGGGTCAGTGCTCTTGCGGTTACATGGTGGTGTATTGAACATTGTGGAGTCCGTCAAATCAATTCGTCAAAGCAGAGCAATAGCTCCAATATAATGTCTGTCAGTATAAGTATTTAAAACGAGTCGCAGACTCTGTGTCAGCTGCTGCTCCGCTTAATTTATAACAAAAAATTATAACAAATAAATAAAAATTTATAACAAAAATTAAAGAAAAAGTAACAAATACGAAAGAAGAGAAAACAAAAATCTCTGTCACCCGGTATAATAAATCATAAAAATAACTAAGTCAGTGATAGCTCTAAACTAAGACACTAGAGCAATTACAAATTAATAGAGTCAGTTTTAAATTACAAATAATAGAGTCCTGCTAAAATTGCTCTAACAGGAATAACCCAAGTCGTTTAAAAGCAACTCCTTTCAATTCAATAAACTAATAAAACAAAGAATAATTTACAAATTCTTATCACCAAAGCTAGAATGCAGGGATGACTGTATGAGAGTCCTTAAAAATATAAACCCCTCATGAGGTCGTCACTGAACAAGTCAAACATACACGAATAAAATAAAAAATGCCTCTGTCAAAGAGGTATGTCTTAATTGCTAATTAAATGAAAAGGGTCGGTAGATTTAAAGGGCGGTAAATAAGGATGCCGGGGGTCAAAATAACAATTTACGACTGTAAGATACAAATACAAACCAACAACACCGTTGTTACAATAATTGTACGAAAAAAATAAAATAAAATTGGTGAGGTTAAGGTTTTTTTCGACTCTACCAAAGAAAAACAGGAAGGGCTCTATGTAGAGTCTCAATAATATGTGAGAAAGAAAGATCTACCGAAGCCCTTATATATGTCGAAAACCGCATCCAGATAGGACTAGCGGTTCCTGAGATAACCTGGTTTCAAAGTTTCCAAGATGGCGGATAAAATGGCCGCCAAAAACTTTAAAGTGGGATATCTCCGTCAATTTAAAAGATGCAGAGTTGCGGTTTTCGGCAAAGTTATCAGCCTAGTTAGCTCTAGCGTAATCTTCTAAAAAAGCTAGGAAAAAATGTGAGACTCTATATAGAGTTCAGAGCTCTATGTTCGTCAAGATAGAGCCCCGGCCAACTCAACGCCGAAAATCGCAGCTCGCTCCGCCTACTAGGAGCCGGGATATGAAGGTTTAAATTTTTTCAAAATGGCGGATTAGCTGTCAAAACCAGTTTTCAAACCTTCGTAACTCCGTCAGTTTTAGTCGTAGAGACCCGTGCTTGGGCTCTTTTGTCTCAGCGTGGCTTACTCTAACTTAATCCATCAACTTTGGCGCAAAAAAAATTCAGGCCTCCGATTTCAGTTTCACCATGCAGATAATGTAGGAGAGTCTCTAACGAGACCAATACAGAAATCCGCAATCCTCTACGACCCCCAGTTCGCCCACAATCCAAGTCTAAACTTTTCCAAAATGGCCGCCGAGCTGTCAGAACTCGGCGGGAAAACGGAATATCTCGGGTTCTATAAGTCGTAGAAGATCGGGGTTTTCGACAAGTGGCTCAGCGGGACTTTGGCTACAGATCGGAATCGGTTTAACGCAAAAATAATTTTTGGCGCCAAAATCAAGAAATACCTATATATTCTAAAAGTAGACTTAAAACTATGAACAACAGTGGAAATCGCAGCTCTCTATCTTGATTACAGCCCCAGTACACCCGGTTTTAACATTTCCAAGATGGCCGACAAAATGGCGGATTTCAAACAATTTCCGACTGGAAAGGCCTAGAGACTCGGGATTTGGGTTAATAGAAGCCGAAATAGTCACTTAAAGTTATTACAGTTGTTAAATTTTGTATTTTATGAATACTTTTTGAATTATTTAAGAAAATGACTAAAAAATCGATATCTCAGAAACTAGAAATAGCAAAATTATAAATGAGGTGTCTAAAAATGTATAAAAATGAGAAGCTTTAGAATAATTATGAAATCAAAAAATTTTCATACAATTAATTTGAGATTTTGCCAAAAAACGGTTTGAACGAGTAAAATTTGAATATTTTTACAAAAACGGCTCCAGGAATACGAAATAATTCCAGAAAATTCCGAAAATATTTTTCCTCTCTAGAAGACCCTAGCGCGCACCAAAAAACAGTTTAAAACGTATAGGTCATCGATTTGGTTTGCGAGTTATAGCTTTTCAACTTAAGGTCTAATTTCCATTTTTAAATTAATATAACTTTTTATTTAAATGTTCAAAAATTATTCTAAAACTTGCAAACGGCTTCTATTATAACTGTCTCACAGCTTGCAAAAAATAACGTTGCTATCTCCACTCCTTCGAGAAACACGTGGCCACGTGGTTTTCGCTTTTCCGGGTTTCCCGGGAAAACCACTAGGTTTCAAGGTCAGGAAAAAATAAACAAATGTAGTACTCGTGAGTGTCCAACTGATGCAAAAAAGTAATGAAAGATTGGTCCACAGTTGCCGGAGTTATTAATGAAAAAGTGTTTTTAATTTGGTACATAACCTTTAAAAATCCAGTTTTTCAGCTCCTGAATATATAAAACTGCAATCCAGGAAAAACACTTTACGGCACTTTATAGCACTCAACTTTCCACTAATTTTGACACCAAAATCACCTCAATATGATCACTTTAACCAATTTTTTCGATTTTTTTAGTGCGGAGCACGTGGATTTTGCTGCTTTCTCGGGCGCGGATCGATCGCAACTGGGGTTAGGTTAGGTTAGGTTAGGTTAGGTTAGGTTAGGTTAGGTTAGGTTAGGTTAGGTTAGGTTAGGTTAGGTTAGGTTAGGTTAGGTTAGGTTAGGTTAGGTTAGGTTAGGTTAGGTTAGGTTAGGTTAGGTTAGGTTAGGTTAGGTTAGGTTAGGTTAGGTTAGGTTAGGTTAGGTTAGGTTAGGTTAGGTTAGGTTAGGTTAGGTTAGGTTAGGTTAGGTTAGGTTAGGTTAGGTTAGGTTAGGTTAGGTTAGGTTAGGTTAGGTTAGGTTAGGTTAGGTTAGGTTAGGTTAGGTTAGGTTAGGTTAGGTTAGGTTAGGTTAGGTTAGGTTAGGTTAGGTTAGGTTAGGTTAGGTTAGGTTAGGTTAGGTTAGGTTAGGTTAGGTTAGGTTAGGTTAGGTTAGGTTAGGTTAGGTTAGGTTAGGTTAGGTTAGGTTAGGTTAGGTTAGGTTAGGTTAGGTTAGGTTAGGTTAGGTTAGGTTAGGTTAGGTTAGGTTAGGTTAGGTTAGGTTAGGTTAGGTTAGGTTAGGTTAGGTTAGGTTAGGTTAGGTTAGGTTAGGTTAGGTTAGGTTAGGTTAGGTTAGGTTAGGTTAGGTTAGGTTAGGTTAGGTTAGGTTAGGTTAGGTTAGGTTAGGTTAGGTTAGGTTAGGTTAGGTTAGGTTAGGTTAGGTTAGGTTAGGTTAGGTTAGGTTAGGTTAGGTTAGGTTAGGTTAGGTTAGGTTAGGTTAGGTTAGGTTAGGTTAGGTTAGGTTAGGTTAGGTTAGGTTAGGTTAGGTTAGGTTAGGTTAGGTTAGGTTAGGTTAGGTTAGGTTAGGTTAGGTTAGGTTAGGTTAGGTTAGGTTAGGTTAGGTTAGGTTAGGTTAGGTTAGGTTAGGTTAGGTTAGGTTAGGTTAGGTTAGGTTAGGTTAGGTTAGGTTAGGTTAGGTTAGGTTAGGTTAGGTTAGGTTAGGTTAGGTTAGGTTAGGTTAGGTTAGGTTAGGTTAGGTTAGGTTAGGTTAGGTTAGGTTAGGTTAGGTTAGGTTAGGTTAGGTTAGGTTAGGTTAGGTTAGGTTAGGTTAGGTTAGGTTAGGTTAGGTTAGGTTAGGTTAGGTTAGGTTAGGTTAGGTTAGGTTAGGTTAGGTTAGGTTAGGTTAGGTTAGGTTAGGTTAGGTTAGGTTAGGTTAGGTTAGGTTAGGTTAGGTTAGGTTAGGTTAGGTTAGGTTAGGTTAGGTTAGGTTAGGTTAGGTTAGGTTAGGTTAGGTTAGGTTAGGTTAGGTTAGGTTAGGTTAGGTTAGGTTAGGTTAGGTTAGGTTAGGTTAGGTTAGGTTAGGTTAGGTTAGGTTAGGTTAGGTTAGGTTAGGTTAGGTTAGGTTAGGTTAGGTTAGGTTAGGTTAGGTTAGGTTAGGTTAGGTTAGGTTAGGTTAGGTTAGGTTAGGTTAGGTTAGGTTAGGTTAGGTTAGGTTAGGTTAGGTTAGGTTAGGTTAGGTTAGGTTAGGTTAGGTTAGGTTAGGTTAGGTTAGGTTAGGTTAGGTTAGGTTAGGTTAGGTTAGGTTAGGTTAGGTTAGGTTAGGTTAGGTTAGGTTAGGTTAGGTTAGGTTAGGTTAGGTTAGGTTAGGTTAGGTTAGGTTAGGTTAGGTTAGGTTAGGTTAGGTTAGGTTAGGTTAGGTTAGGTTAGGTTAGGTTAGGTTAGGTTAGGTTAGGTTAGGTTAGGTTAGGTTAGGTTAGGTTAGGTTAGGTTAGGTTAGGTTAGGTTAGGTTAGGTTAGGTTAGGTTAGGTTAGGTTAGGTTAGGTTAGGTTAGGTTAGGTTAGGTTAGGTTAGGTTAGGTTAGGTTAGGTTAGGTTAGGTTAGGTTAGGTTAGGTTAGGTTAGGTTAGGTTAGGTTAGGTTAGGTTAGGTTAGGTTAGGTTAGGTTAGGTTAGGTTAGGTTAGGTTAGGTTAGGTTAGGTTAGGTTAGGTTAGGTTAGGTTAGGTTAGGTTAGGTTAGGTTAGGTTAGGTTAGGTTAGGTTAGGTTAGGTTAGGTTAGGTTAGGTTAGGTTAGGTTAGGTTAGGTTAGGTTAGGTTAGGTTAGGTTAGGTTAGGTTAGGTTAGGTTAGGTTAGGTTAGGTTAGGTTAGGTTAGGTTAGGTTAGGTTAGGTTAGGTTAGGTTAGGTTAGGTTAGGTTAGGTTAGGTTAGGTTAGGTTAGGTTAGGTTAGGTTAGGTTAGGTTAGGTTAGGTTAGGTTAGGTTAGGTTAGGTTAGGTTAGGTTAGGTTAGGTTAGGTTAGGTTAGGTTAGGTTAGGTTAGGTTAGGTTAGGTTAGGTTAGGTTAGGTTAGGTTAGGTTAGGTTAGGTTAGGTTAGGTTAGGTTAGGTTAGGTTAGGTTAGGTTAGGTTAGGTTAGGTTAGGTTAGGTTAGGTTAGGTTAGGTTAGGTTAGGTTAGGTTAGGTTAGGTTAGGTTAGGTTAGGTTAGGTTAGGTTAGGTTAGGTTAGGTTAGGTTAGGTTAGGTTAGGTTAGGTTAGGTTAGGTTAGGTTAGGTTAGGTTAGGTTAGGTTAGGTTAGGTTAGGTTAGGTTAGGTTAGGTTAGGTTAGGTTAGGTTAGGTTAGGTTAGGTTAGGTTAGGTTAGGTTAGGTTAGGTTAGGTTAGGTTAGGTTAGGTTAGGTTAGGTTAGGTTAGGTTAGGTTAGGTTAGGTTAGGTTAGGTTAGGTTAGGTTAGGTTAGGTTAGGTTAGGTTAGGTTAGGTTAGGTTAGGTTAGGTTAGGTTAGGTTAGGTTAGGTTAGGTTAGGTTAGGTTAGGTTAGGTTAGGTTAGGTTAGGTTAGGTTAGGTTAGGTTAGGTTAGGTTAGGTTAGGTTAGGTTAGGTTAGGTTAGGTTAGGTTAGGTTAGGTTAGGTTAGGTTAGGTTAGGTTAGGTTAGGTTAGGTTAGGTTAGGTTAGGTTAGGTTAGGTTAGGTTAGGTTAGGTTAGGTTAGGTTAGGTTAGGTTAGGTTAGGTTAGGTTAGGTTAGGTTAGGTTAGGTTAGGTTAGGTTAGGTTAGGTTAGGTTAGGTTAGGTTAGGTTAGGTTAGGTTAGGTTAGGTTAGGTTAGGTTAGGTTAGGTTAGGTTAGGTTAGGTTAGGTTAGGTTAGGTTAGGTTAGGTTAGGTTAGGTTAGGTTAGGTTAGGTTAGGTTAGGTTAGGTTAGGTTAGGTTAGGTTAGGTTAGGTTAGGTTAGGTTAGGTTAGGTTAGGTTAGGTTAGGTTAGGTTAGGTTAGGTTAGGTTAGGTTAGGTTAGGTTAGGTTAGGTTAGGTTAGGTTAGGTTAGGTTAGGTTAGGTTAGGTTAGGTTAGGTTAGGTTAGGTTAGGTTAGGTTAGGTTAGGTTAGGTTAGGTTAGGTTAGGTTAGGTTAGGTTAGGTTAGGTTAGGTTAGGTTAGGTTAGGTTAGGTTAGGTTAGGTTAGGTTAGGTTAGGTTAGGTTAGGTTAGGTTAGGTTAGGTTAGGTTAGGTTAGGTTAGGTTAGGTTAGGTTAGGTTAGGTTAGGTTAGGTTAGGTTAGGTTAGGTTAGGTTAGGTTAGGTTAGGTTAGGTTAGGTTAGGTTAGGTTAGGTTAGGTTAGGTTAGGTTAGGTTAGGTTAGGTTAGGTTAGGTTAGGTTAGGTTAGGTTAGGTTAGGTTAGGTTAGGTTAGGTTAGGTTAGGTTAGGTTAGGTTAGGTTAGGTTAGGTTAGGTTAGGTTAGGTTAGGTTAGGTTAGGTTAGGTTAGGTTAGGTTAGGTTAGGTTAGGTTAGGTTAGGTTAGGTTAGGTTAGGTTAGGTTAGGTTAGGTTAGGTTAGGTTAGGTTAGGTTAGGTTAGGTTAGGTTAGGTTAGGTTAGGTTAGGTTAGGTTAGGTTAGGTTAGGTTAGGTTAGGTTAGGTTAGGTTAGGTTAGGTTAGGTTAGGTTAGGTTAGGTTAGGTTAGGTTAGGTTAGGTTAGGTTAGGTTAGGTTAGGTTAGGTTAGGTTAGGTTAGGTTAGGTTAGGTTAGGTTAGGTTAGGTTAGGTTAGGTTAGGTTAGGTTAGGTTAGGTTAGGTTAGGTTAGGTTAGGTTAGGTTAGGTTAGGTTAGGTTAGGTTAGGTTAGGTTAGGTTAGGTTAGGTTAGGTTAGGTTAGGTTAGGTTAGGTTAGGTTAGGTTAGGTTAGGTTAGGTTAGGTTAGGTTAGGTTAGGTTAGGTTAGGTTAGGTTAGGTTAGGTTAGGTTAGGTTAGGTTAGGTTAGGTTAGGTTAGGTTAGGTTAGGTTAGGTTAGGTTAGGTTAGGTTAGGTTAGGTTAGGTTAGGTTAGGTTAGGTTAGGTTAGGTTAGGTTAGGTTAGGTTAGGTTAGGTTAGGTTAGGTTAGGTTAGGTTAGGTTAGGTTAGGTTAGGTTAGGTTAGGTTAGGTTAGGTTAGGTTAGGTTAGGTTAGGTTAGGTTAGGTTAGGTTAGGTTAGGTTAGGTTAGGTTAGGTTAGGTTAGGTTAGGTTAGGTTAGGTTAGGTTAGGTTAGGTTAGGTTAGGTTAGGTTAGGTTAGGTTAGGTTAGGTTAGGTTAGGTTAGGTTAGGTTAGGTTAGGTTAGGTTAGGTTAGGTTAGGTTAGGTTAGGTTAGGTTAGGTTAGGTTAGGTTAGGTTAGGTTAGGTTAGGTTAGGTTAGGTTAGGTTAGGTTAGGTTAGGTTAGGTTAGGTTAGGTTAGGTTAGGTTAGGTTAGGTTAGGTTAGGTTAGGTTAGGTTAGGTTAGGTTAGGTTAGGTTAGGTTAGGTTAGGTTAGGTTAGGTTAGGTTAGGTTAGGTTAGGTTAGGTTAGGTTAGGTTAGGTTAGGTTAGGTTAGGTTAGGTTAGGTTAGGTTAGGTTAGGTTAGGTTAGGTTAGGTTAGGTTAGGTTAGGTTAGGTTAGGTTAGGTTAGGTTAGGTTAGGTTAGGTTAGGTTAGGTTAGGTTAGGTTAGGTTAGGTTAGGTTAGGTTAGGTTAGGTTAGGTTAGGTTAGGTTAGGTTAGGTTAGGTTAGGTTAGGTTAGGTTAGGTTAGGTTAGGTTAGGTTAGGTTAGGTTAGGTTAGGTTAGGTTAGGTTAGGTTAGGTTAGGTTAGGTTAGGTTAGGTTAGGTTAGGTTAGGTTAGGTTAGGTTAGGTTAGGTTAGGTTAGGTTAGGTTAGGTTAGGTTAGGTTAGGTTAGGTTAGGTTAGGTTAGGTTAGGTTAGGTTAGGTTAGGTTAGGTTAGGTTAGGTTAGGTTAGGTTAGGTTAGGTTAGGTTAGGTTAGGTTAGGTTAGGTTAGGTTAGGTTAGGTTAGGTTAGGTTAGGTTAGGTTAGGTTAGGTTAGGTTAGGTTAGGTTAGGTTAGGTTAGGTTAGGTTAGGTTAGGTTAGGTTAGGTTAGGTTAGGTTAGGTTAGGTTAGGTTAGGTTAGGTTAGGTTAGGTTAGGTTAGGTTAGGTTAGGTTAGGTTAGGTTAGGTTAGGTTAGGTTAGGTTAGGTTAGGTTAGGTTAGGTTAGGTTAGTTAGGTTAGGTTAGGTTAGGTTAGTTAGGTTAGGTTAGGTTAGGTTAGGTTAGGTTAGGTTAGGTTAGGTTAGGTTAGGTTAGGTTAGGTTAGGTTAGGTTAGGTTAG
>CATNWD010000077.1:0-16228 GCA_951230895.1 Carpatolechia fugitivella | reverse complement strand
TGGCATTTGGAATAGAGATAGTTTGTACCCTGGATTAACACATAGGATACTTTTTACGGGAAAATCTTTCACAGCGCGAATGTAGCCGCGGGCGGACCGCTAGTCCTATAAAGATATCTTATTTAGAGACATCAACAGATATAGATGTACTCTCATGTGTAGAAAGAAAGTGTATTATCACAAAGCCACGGTGTAGGAAGTATCTTACAAAATTTTATTTTGAGAAAGACTTACTTTTATTAGATTAAGAAACTGTAAGACTGGCCATTAGTGGTTTCATTCGGAATGTCTTTCGAGCTTCAAAAGGCACGTTAAAAACATTGATTCCGGATACTGCAAACAGTAATCGTTAAGCTGACTCAGAAGCTAACAAGGCTAGTTAAGGAGGTCCGTTCCATCAGGCCGACCGATAACTCAAGTGTGAAGATTTCAGAGTACCCTATTTTTTTTTCTGAAACAACAAACTAAATATAACTAACTAAACAGCCCAATAAACTTAACTATCCCCTAACCGATGAATCATTTACAAACGTCACTATAGAAATAGATTTAGAGGCGGCCAAATAAAATAAAAAATAGCTAAAACGCACATTCCTGCTATCATTCCTTCGTCACGCACTGCGTTGCCGTCATAGACTAAACACTCTAAATTGATGCAGAGCTGACAGTCCAATTAAGATAACGAAGAGGCGACATTTTTTTACTCATCAATCTATTTTTTGAGGGTTTGTGTCGTCCGTGCATCATCGAGCGTGCATACATGCTTTATTTATGATGATTAAGTTTTGTGTTTTAGGTGTATATGCACTTTAAAAATTAACACGATAAAAGAAGCAATTTTATTGACCCTGATAAAATATGTGTATAAAGTGCGAAAGTCTAGATAACTACCAATGAACGATGCACATTGCATCTATTCATTGTTTCGTTTTTAATAGTAATTCGACGTATCGTACATTTATAATAAAAAATCATACATTTAGTAGCGTCTTATTGTTCCTATTGGAGTTGACGATAAGAACCATTTTTCCCCACCTATAAAGTTACCGCCGTCGTCGTCTTCTTGGACAAGTCTTCTTTTTTTAACGGACCTAATCGCTATTTCTACCAAAGTGTAATATAGCGGGCGCGGAATGAAACGAGTCTCTATGCTAAGCGTACTGGCCTCGAGAGAATCAAAGAGATAGGCATAGATATAGCTCATTACCGAAACGTCGCATCTAATCTTCGTCTAATCATTGCCACCACCAGGAATAAACGGCGCATAGTTCGTCGACCCTCATAGTTGCATCAATTCAGCTTAATTGTGACTGCGGAGTCCGGTCAGCTTGTTTAGAG
Source organism: Carpatolechia fugitivella (assembly GCA_951230895.1). Classification (NCBI taxonomy): domain Eukaryota; kingdom Metazoa; phylum Arthropoda; class Insecta; order Lepidoptera; family Gelechiidae; genus Carpatolechia; species Carpatolechia fugitivella. Next base: position 14,890 of record CATNWD010000077.1, on the reverse strand, counting down.
CTGGTAGCGTCGACTGACTGCGCTTTGATATCGCCTCTGCATAGGGCTGACTCATCTTCATTGACTTGCATTCCTTTTGATTACTCGCTTGTCTTTCTTCTAGTTCGAAGCGGAGTCCCTTAAGCCTGAAATTTCGTTTTTGTTTACTTTATAACTTTGGTTACAAGGTTTTGGCATAAAGAAGCTACACTTTGGCTTTGGCTCCAGTCCAATTTAGTCCACTTCGGCTGCTGAAAACAAAAACGCAATAATACAGCCATGCGCATTGCGCACCCCCACCCGCCTCGGTAGGTGCGCCGTATAAGTTTGAGGAATTTGGTAACATTGCACCTACGAAGTAGGGGCCGCGCAGTCAGGAAATTATTGCACCTACTACGAGGCGGGTTTACGCGCACGGCAGTCTTAGCACGCTCCACCTACGTAGTAGGTGAGCGTCGTACGAGTAAGTTTTTGTGTAACCAACAACCATCATTATCATGATTTCAGCTAAAATACGTCGTGCTATATATTTTTGTAGAAAAAACATCAATGTACTCACTACCTTTGTAGCAGAGCTCCTATCCTACCTTCTGTTATTTTGTTTACTAGCAGTTCCATCCATTTTCAAATTTATTTTCAAACTTCGAATCCGTCTGTTTCGGTTCTGTCATTATCATCAGAATTTCCACATTCCACCTCAAGTCACCAGACTGTTACCATCTTTTCTATCCGGACCACTGTGTATTTTTATTAATTTTTAATTGATGGTAGCTTTTTATACGGACTCTTGCAACTGATTATGATGGGCAAAGTGGCGGGCAAAAGAGCCGTTGGTCGGAGGAAGAAATCCTGGTTGCGTAACATCCGTGAGTGGACCGGGATCGCTAGTGCCTCGGAGCTTTTACACCTGGCAAGGGACCGGGGAAGATATGAGGAGCTGACTGGTCTAGCCATCAATAATCATAGCAGTCGGGAGCATAACCCACTACTAATAAAATTAATTAACAATCACAATACGAGGGCAATGACCTCAGGTAAATTTGTTGTTCCTCGAGTAAATAATTATTTTGAAGATAGGACATTAAAAAAACGTCTTCCATATTTTCTAAACAGTTTGCCTGAGGACATAAGCTATTGTAATAACAAAAAAAGTTTATTTAAAGTTACTTTAAAAAAGCATTTATTAAATTCTTTAGAATAATAAGGCCGCCTATCTGTACACCCTTTTATCTATCTTCTGTACTTTCAAGCTATATCCTTGTGTGCAATAAAGTATATTCTATTCTATTCTATTCTAATAATAAGATTTAAAATATAGTGTAAGTTTACTAGTTTAAATTGTGTACTTACCCTTTAAAGAGACTCCGATTCCGCAGACAAACTGCTGCGCAGTTTTGCGGGACTTTTGTTAGATTATAAGTTTATAATGTCTTTAAGAAATGAATAAATAAATAAATAACCTTCACTAGTTGGAGAGGCACCCGAAGAAGAAGAATGTAGCTTTTTAAAGTGTGAATTTAACTTGTACTAATAAACCGTTTGTGTAACTATATTGGACTGGACCCTGTTTCCCTGCCACGCTACCATTTTACTTCATCGTCATCTAACATCGTGCGGCCAGCGGTCTTAACGCGGTGGCTGCTGGGCTGCACCTAGGATTTGTCCTGGCATGTCAGGATTTTTTGGTCCCTGTCAGGATTCCGGCCGGACATGGAAGGTGTCAAGATTTTTGGATTTAAAGTAAAACAAACCATAGTTTAGTTGTATTTATTGATCATTTCTTTGGTAACAATCAAAACTAAAAAAAAATAAAAAATAAAACTTTCTTTTTCTACTTATAAATTTTACGCGAATAGGAAAATAGATACCTACCTACCTACTTATTTTTACTACACCACCGTGGTGGGCGGGCGCTTTAGCGTAATGTCACGACTTTTTATTAAAAACCAGGCTTTTCGTCAGGATTTTATAGGTATACCATATGGCAACCCTAGCTGCACCTTTATACCGTGTTTTGGCAAATAAAGACTCGTCTTAACTGCTGGACAAAGGCCTCCCCCAAGGATCTCCACAACGACGGCTACTGTGTCCATCCAGCGGCTTTCCGTAACCTTCACCAGATCAATAACAACAAGCAACAAACCTTATTTCCATCTATACGACGTCTTAACGTGCCTTCCGAAGCGCAAGTGACCACAACCACAAATGCAAACTAAGCGAAAGCTGGCAACCCTATCAAGCCCACTTCCTCCTGACACGTTTCTGGGTGTTTTTAATGTTTCCCAATGTTTACGCGTTTTTGATGTTCGTGCATCTTTGTGGGTAGACAAGGGATAAGTGTTGGCCTGGTGGATGCTGCGAAGTAGGTTTACAGTCCGTTTAATGGTGTGTTTGGACTTTGGACACTTCCCGTGTTCGGTGATTGGGTAAACAACTGAAATATACCTAAGTAAGTGCGAGGGTGTGGTGATGGCAGAGTAGAATACATTTGTCACCAACCCCTACTCTTCCCGTGGGTGTCGTAAGAGGCGACTTAGGGACTACACATTGAACAGGGAACGAGCAGCAGCGCTCTCTGATACAGTAACCTTTTAATCTGTGATCTCCAACCCGCCTGCCAAGCGTGGAGATTATGGCAAAATCCTCCACTTAAGTGGAGGAGGTTCATAGTCCAGCAGTGGACTGTAACGGGCCGTTGATGTTGAAGTTGAAGTGCGAGGGTTGGTGGTGCAGCGGCTTGAGACGTTTTGGTCCGTTCACCAAGCAGGTACTCACATTATGATGATGATGATGATGATGATCTGCATTATATATTCATCTTAACCCTGACAATGTATAGTATATGGAACGAACGATCATCTACTTCGGGAGATTAAGTTGTCAACTCGCTTCCAAAGCGCATTTCTGGACAAAATAAGTGATTCAAATTTTAAGGACCTACCTAACCAAACCGAGAATGTATCATAAAGAGATTTTTTATGAGAGAGTCTCCACCGGGAATCGAACTCGTACACCCTGGAACGAGAGCCTAACGCTCTGACCGCTAGACCACGGAGGCTGTCATGCCTTCGACTCTACATTTATTGGCTCCGTAGCCTAGTTTGGTAGTAGGCTGGCTACGAAGCTAGAGGTCGTGGGTTCGAACCCTGCCGTCGTTTTGTGTGATCTAACACTTGTGTTATCTTAAGACTGGATGATGTTTTTCTATCATCAACGGCCCGTTACAGTCCACTAAGTCCAGTGCTGGACTAAGAGCCTCCTCCACTTAAGTGGAGGTTTTGCCATAATCTCCACGCTTGGCAGGCGGGTTGGAGATCGCAGATTAAAAGGTTACTGTATTAGAGAGCGCTGCTGCCCGTTCCCTGTTCAATGTGTAGTCCCTAAGTCACCTGTTACGACACCCACGGGAAGAGTAGGGGTTGGTGACAAATGTATTCTACTCTGCCGTCACCACACGTTTTTCTATATATAAATATATATTTAAACCTGCTGTGACCTGTCTTCTTCATCGCGTGGCTTACAAGGTCTTTATCTATATTTATTATTAGTCTGACACCAAAAGTACAGGCTCTTAGTTTGGGATCAGACGGCCGTGCGTGTGTGAGATGTCCCCACGTATTTATTTATTGCATTATCATCAACCTTTAAATTACAAGTCATCACCTCAAGGCCGCGACACACTTTTCGTCAATAGATAAAATCGACTCTATTATCTAACTATTACTGTCATTATAATTATAATAGAAAGTCTTTGATAGGCATCTGTCCATGCGCTTGGGAAATCGATTAATCTTTATACAATCAATACTATTGATAGTATTATAGTTGATATACAGGGTGATTTTTAGTCGTAAAAATCGACTGCACTTTTATTTTTGTAGCCTGTCCTCCGCTAGATAAGAATGATATTTTGTGAACTGAATGTAAAGAAAGAAAGAAAGAATACAATTTATTCCATGTTAATTTCAAAACACGTACAAAAATATTAATAATAATATACCAATATGGAAATAAATTATTTACTTACTTACTTACTTACTTACCTAATGTATATGCAAAAGTAAAACGTGTGAGAAAAAGTACAGGGAATTGGGAGTTGGGACCGACTCAGCATTTGTTGCCAGGCCAGTGAGAAGACACTATCAACACTGATTTGCAAGATTAAAGAAGCATTAATTAAAATAGTGGAAGGACAGACAAAACATTATGTGTCATCAACATATCGTGACGTGTGGCAAAACAAAATATATGTACCTATAGTTCTGTTTTGAATGTGAATGCATGCTAAGTTTCAGGCGAGTCCCTATTTAAAAAATCGTTCTTTGGCCCCTTTTTGAACTCGCGGATCTCACGTCTCTAAATATTTACCAAATCAAGAAAATTACAACCAACAGAAGAGTTTATCATTTAGCGGCGTAACCAAGTAGATTTTACATATAATCAAGGAAAAAAGCAAAAATAAATAATTAAAATCACCGAAAATCACCCCACATTCAAAATTAGCAAATCTGTTTTCTCAATGTTTTCAGCAACAACAACATATTTTTTTGCATTTTTTGGGTGGCTATATTAATACCTTAACGACGACACCAGCTAGTTTTTCAATTCGTTCTATATTTTTCACAAAAAAGAGAAAAGAGTTCAAGAAAAACGAGTTTTTCGCACGATTCCTGCGCAGTGTCGGACGTAAACTCCTTGAAGCATCGCATGCTAATATGAACGTTATTTCAGTAGTGCGTCGGTTGAACTTTCAACTAAAGCGCAAGTGGCGCAAGCGCTCGGCTCAGGAAACAAAACAACTTTGTTCCAAAACTTTTCAATATAAACAATTTTGATATAAAGTAGTATAGTTTTTTTATTGGTAAGTATTTTTTTATTTAATCCCGGCAATGTTATTGAATTTGCTAAAACGTTATAATGGTAAAGGGCCTTTGAAAATGATCCCCCAAGAGGGTTAAATAAAGGATGACACTTTGTATGGAAGGTCGTCATTCGTACGTTTTCCTATTGTTCCTGAAAAATAAACTGAGGCGGCCCCTTTATAAGCCAGTCATATCGTACAAATAAAAAGGCTGAAATAGACATAATTGCGGTAAACTTGCTCTTTTGTTATGTTGTTTGGGTTCACCAGGATAGTATTAATCCAGATTTGCAGCAGTCTGAATTTCTCGCGCGCTGAGTAGTTGCTGAAAAACCACCAAAAGCGACATTGGAAGGCTGTGAAGATAAAAGTCACTACAACTTTTTTAAAGTGTACAAAATTCCTGACAGTTTGAGCTCTAATTCAATTGTGTAGGTCTAATAGGTCACACGATACAGGCTTCCCAATATTCACTATTTTCTCCAAAATGTTGAAAATTGGTAATGTCTAATTTGTGACCTATTAGACCTACACAATTGAATTAGGGCTCAAACTGTCAGGAATTTTGTACACTTTAAAAAAGTATTAGTGACCTTTGTCGTCAGAGCCTTCCAATGTCGTTTTTGGTGGTTTTTCAGCAACTACTCAGCGCGCGAGAATTTCATACTGCTGAAAATCTGGATAAATACTATCTAGGTGGACCCAAACAACATACCAAAAGAGCAAGTTTACCGCAATTATTTCTATTTCGAATGTAACATATGACTGGCCTATTAGAAGAAAAATGCGGTGTATAACCAGTATAAGGCTTAAAAAAGTAAAAAAAAAATAAAGTAAACAAGTAAAGTTTTTTTTATCTTGTTTTTTTATTAGCTTATTTTTTGTGTTCATTTAAATCATAGCTCGTCGAGATTATTTAAAATTCGGATGGAATAATATTTTTAATGTCAAACTTCACCCTTTATATAGTTTATGATATATAAACGATATTTATTACATAGTAATGAAATGACAACAAATAAGATTGATTACATACAACGCACTTATCTGTTCAATCTCATTCATTCTACGATTGTTTCAAGAAGTTATTTATTTATGTCTATAGGTCTTTGATTTTCTGTCAATTGTTACACTTTCCAAATCAAAGAGTTTATTTTCCATGGACATCCATAGGTTGTTAAATCTCTTAGGTTCGGCATCACATTTTTTGGGTGAGTTCACTAACACACAAGCGGACACTGTGGAGAAGAGCTCACCGAAGAAACTCAACAGACATCGCATCTTTAGTGTTTTTATTTTATTTTATGGTATTCTTATTTTTTAATCTAATCCATAAAAGATAAAAAACTAAAATACAAAATTTGTGCAAATTAAACATTTAAAAAGCCTTTTACTACTCAAGCCACAGGCTCGAGCACTCTGGAATACTTAGAAGTTGTATTGATACATTCATAATTAATGGGCAATTCCGTATATAAAAAAACAGGAGTAATTGACCGAGCGAGTGAAGCGTCTCTGTTTCAGCTTGGCCAAATTTGCTTTTGTAGGGCTCCTGCTGATAGACTCACTTTGGTGCTCATCCGCGGATACAGCCTTGAAACGGCATTCGTATGCCAGGAGTTTTAGCGCACGGATGTATTCAGAAATAGATTCGTCGGTACGCTGCCTCTGTCCATCTGTTTGTTTGTTTGTTTGTTTCACTCTACAGAGGTCGCGTTTCTCAACCGATTCTCGTGAAATTTTGTGAGCAGGTTCGATAAATTAATCGAATTTTTATGTCGAGTCAGTTTTTGGAAAATTTAAAAAATGACGGAGTTATGGGGGTTGCCAGCTTACAAGGTCTACCGCTGAGGCTGTTTTCATCTACAGGTCACATTTCGTAACCAATAACACAAAATAAGATAAAAAAAATAAAAAATCAAGGGGTCGGGAATGTTTAAAAATAAATATGAAAAGATATACAGACTCGCGATGTCTACAGCTCACAGAGCCACTTATTTATATACTACGATATGATTTTATTGATTCGTTAATTACTTGTTGTTGTATGAGAAAGTCGCTTTTACTATTTACTGGAGAAGGTAAGGAAATCAATTTATGCAGTGTCATAGTCATCGAATTGTAGACTGTGCAATTAGATGCAAACAAGCCGAGAGAGATTCCAACACTGACCCTAAAATCTAAAGACTCTGCTACAGGTTCGAATTTGTCAGTTAAAAAGGTCGGTGAGCCAGCCTCACGTTCGTACACTAAGACTCCTTTGGATTTCTGGAGTCAAAAGGTTGAAATTGCAATTTAAGAAACTTAGTTTTAGATTCACTTACTATATTTGAGTAACACTTAGTACACTACTGTTAACTATTCCGAATAAAATAAAATAAAATTAGAGCGCATTTAGACGTGGCGGTCTGTTTCTACAACATGCTCTGAAGTTACAGTTTCATTCAACTACACTTGACCGCCAAAAAGATTTTATTCATATCGTACTCAGACCACCAATACTAGCGTCCGTTCCTAAACGGGGAGATAAAGCTATTACCTGATATAAAACTATTTCACTAGCACTCTAGAGGTAAAAAGAGTAAGGCAGGATATGGAAAAGTTCTAGATAATAATACGATGATGTGGAAATAATAATAAATCTTTAAATTTCTTCGCAAAAGTGTAGTTCAAGTTCCGTTCTCTATAATACACAAGCAGAGTCAACATGTTTTACAGTCTATGTTTTAAAACGCTTAGCACTTTCACTGCGATTGAGAAAATTGTAAAATTGACCGAATCTATTGTTTGATTTTGAATTCGAGTGAAACGCCCGTTATGGAATTGAGAAGCTTCGAAATAATATGTACCGAGATGATTGGAGTAAGTGGTTTCGATTTCATGTTTATCATATCTACCTTGAACCTTCATGTAGGTATCTCGGAGAAATATAATATACTAGCGGTCCGCCCGCGGCTACGCTCGCGTTGTGTAAGACTTTCTCTTAAGAATAAGACTTTTTCCTGTAAAAAAGTATCCTATGTTAATCTAGGGTACAAACTATAATTGGACGTAGTTACACGAAAAGGATCCAATCCACACAAAGTTACTTTTCAGATATTGAAGTTTGAAGTTCAAAATATTTCTTCATAGGTATTTGTTTCAAGATAATTTTACGTGTTATGTTTTGTGAGAAACATTAAAACATTTTTATTGTTAATAGTATATTTATGGGACGATTGGTATTATTTGCGGTCAGTTTTGTGTACGTAAGTCATTTTTGACAATGTTGTGGATTGGATCCTTTTCGTGTAACTACGTCCTTAATATCTCTATTCTATACATCCCAATTCGTTCAGTAGTTATTGCGTGAAAGAGTAACATACAACCATACAATAAACTTTCGCGTTTATAATATTATAAGTAGTAAGAATTACAGAAGATGCAACATTTTTAAAAGAATCTGTACTAATATTTATAAATGTGAAAACTGGTCTGTCTTTCATGGCTAATCTACTGAACCGTTTTAGATGAATTTTTGTAGAAAAGTGTTTGACATCCAAAGATTCAATACGTTTAAGTGTGAACCCAGTTGGTATCGAAGCCAATCGTCCAAGAAATTAACAAGTTTAAAGATTGTTAAAAGCATGCTATTACACTATCTCCGTTTAAAAGCTGTTAAGTAGCATGCGAGCCACTTGAACGTATTGATCTCACTCACTAACTTGATACGAGTATGTTCAATGGTATCTTGAAATGAGTCAGGTTTATCTTATCTGCTGACAGGAGGTTCAAATTATCTTGGCTATTTGTTTTGTTTAGTGATAGTTTCACCTTCCTTGGTGGTAACAGTATGTCTTGGATGCGTACAGTAGCCAGCATATGAAGCTTAACATTTTCGATCACAGAAGGGGCTAGATAAAGCAAGTAGGTTCAATTGTGTTCCACTAAAACTCCACTCAATTTGAAAACTGCACTCATCGCCGCTCAGTCTGCATTGACAGGTCACCGCGAGCGCCCGGGACTAGAAAAAGGATAGCACTATATTACCCGCGATGTCTTGAAGCTGAACAAGTACTAATGTCACGGCGACGCGCTTTGATAAAAGTTGAAGTATGAAGTACTGAATTTAGTCCTTTCTGTGATCGTAGCTTAACATTCATGTTATGATTACCGGCCATACAACTAAGGAATAAAGGCGCTGCATTGCAGAGTGTAGTAACTGAGGTGCTGGTCATTGTACACCATAATCCAAGGGTTCTTCAGTTAATCATGTAAACCGACCTCAAGAACCAAAGGCTATGAAGCCTATATAGCTTATGTAACGATCTAGCCAATCCGAGCCAAAGATATTCAATGGCGTCCGATGAGCGACTCGTGTTTCTGCAAAAACCCTATCTTTTTCCAGTAAGATTGAGAAATGTTTTCACCACTGTCTAATTTATCCATAGGAATATCGCGAAAATTCGAATCATCATAATATCTTCGTACGACATTTACAAAACTGTCAAAACAGGCAAATGCGAGAAATGTGTGCGAGTGACGCGTGTGACAAGTCCGGATATCTGAAATGAATCCGCCAAGCATCTTCGCACGGGTCATTTTTCTCGCACATCTTTGGTGGATTTGCAGTCTAAAGAGGGCTTATATCATAACGATTATGTTTGATAACACACATACATATCTACCGGGTTATTACAACGATTCTGGTTTAAAAAAGCTTTTTAATGAGCTTACCGATATTTCGACTATGTTGCAATAGTCATGATCAATGCAGAACTCCCGTGTTCGCCTATTGCAACATAGTCGAAATATCGGTAAGCTCATTAAAAAAAACTTATTTTAAACCAAAATCGTGGTAGATATGTGTGATTATGTTTGACTTCTAGAGGCGTTATGTGACCGCAGTTGCTAGTGCTAAACGCTCCAATTACAGCCACCAGCTTCAGGTTACCTAGGTGTTTTGTTCAAGCACTAGGTCTAAAGTTACTACACGCATAAAGGGTGTTAAAAGAAAATATTGTTGGTAGGTCATGGACCTCCTTCCATCGAAATCCTCTTCTTCCCTCGCTGGGTACTGCCAAAGAAAAAAAAATGAATTGATGAACATGATTGTTTTTTTTTTTTATTGAAGTTTGCTATTACACCCCTCTTTCTCTGTACTGTTTTTTTTCACCGATGTTGACTCATTCCATTGAAATCTCCCGTGAAAGCACTCCAGCGTCTCGATTTAGGTGTTAAACATCCAAGAATCTGTGCTAATGGCCTCGATTCGGGAAGTCACGCTAAGGTTAAATACGGACCCCCAGGGATCAATCCCCCTGAGGTACTCTACAAAATCAATGATTTGCTATGTCCACAATATCTTATTCATCAAAATTGATCTATACTCTCTGGTACGAAGAAGATAGCTACTGTATATGAGCTGTTGTTGATGTTGGTAAGATACAAGATAATTGACCTAGCGAGCGCGAAGGGTCTCCGTTTCAGCTTGGGCAAAAATACTTTCGTATGTTCGGAGGATGTCCGTAAGATGTCCGGCTGTTCTCCTACTACAGGCTGCATTTCTAAATCGATTCTCGTGAAACTTTATGACCAAGTTCGATAAATTATGTTTTTTTTGTGTCGATTCAATTTTACGAAATTTTTCAAAATGGGAGTTGATAACGTATAAAAACCAATTTCAGCCATATCGGAAAATTTTCAAACTCGCGAGGTCTACAACTCACAGAGCCAATAGTTTATTATTGCTTTGTCTACAACCGAACATAAGACACCCCTTATAACAGATTGAGTTACCACAGACCAGTTATAACAAGATACTGTAAATTGATCAGAGCAAGTAAGTAGTGCGTGGTCAAAACGTTTAGCGATCAGACCTTGTGGTCGTGTTGAGAAAATTGCTCGGAAACCATTCACCTATCATCAGCATCTTGAATTATCAATTAATTAAAAAAAAGGTTGTTTTCTGCGCATTTTACCCAAATGGCTTAAGCCGGTTGATCAAATTACGCTTGTAATGGTGGAAGATGTATGTCTTGAAGCATCAATTAGCCCTAGGCAATTTCAGTGGCGGAAGGTGGACATTTTATCACAACCAAAAATCTATACCCACTCGGGAATATTTCTTCTTATTTCACAGATCTAACTAATGGTCTAAACAATGACTTATACAAAAATAATGCTCTATTTTAGCCAACATATCCTGATAACCTCAAAGATTACTGCGAACCCGATAAGCGGTGCGGTAGAACCAAATATGAAGTCATCGTATGTTAATACTTATTGCTCGTCGTTTATATTCAATACAAGTTTGCTTCGTGCTGCGTATTTGTGTGTAGTCTACTGAAAATGAAGACATCCTATTTCTAACAGACGTCAAAGATTATTATTTTAATTGAAACATCATTACATTCTATTACGAGATCATTCCAAATATCTAATTATAAGTATCTTGTAGGAAGTAGTCCAAATTGCCATCACAACCTTAAATCATATTAGCGACCCCTTGTCAGTTGCATGCATGTAACCAACAACATTGCTTATTTTTTCCAAACTCAAAGGTGAAGAAACCTTTATTTTTTTATTTTCAGTCACCGCAATAATATTGAGTTGCTATTAAAATATAGAATTATACTCTTAATAAAAACATGATCTAACTAGACCTATAAATAATTTTGAATGAAATAACTTTACGTTTACTCAAACGAAGTCCTTCGAATATATTATGTACTCCAAGTCTGTAGTTTTTACGTTCGTTTATTGATAACGATAAGAATATCTGGCAATCTTGGGTAATATTTACATGAACATCTTCAAGATACTTTATCAAGTTATCATGCCAATAGGAAGGTCTACATTCAAATAACAAACTACAATATTTGCTTAGCTAGGCTGTGACGGTGTGGTAACTGGTAACATCGTATTATTTTTAAGCTCGGCTTATATTGGGATCAGATGGCCGTGTATGTGCGATGTATGATATGATGTTGGAAGACGCGGGTTCGACCCCCACCACGTACCAATGTGTTTTCGAATTTCCAATTCATATGTACGTTTATTCGACGCTCTTACGGAGAAGGAAAACATCGTGATGAAACCTGCACGCTTCTGCGAAGAAATTCAAAGGTTGTGTGTGAAGTCGACCAACGCGCACTGGGCCAGCGTGGTCGACTAAGGCCTAATCGTCCTAATTCAGGGTAGGCTCGAGCCCCTCGGTGGGGACATATATGACCTGTTGATGACGTAGTTATTTATGTATTGTCCCTGTTTCTAACTAACGACGCTATCTATGAACGCGGAGATACAACTCACATAGTTCCGAGTACGTAAGTAAGTACCATCTAAATCGGTTTAGTTAAGCCGTAGCGTACAGACAGACAGAGTTAATTTCGCATTTCTAATATTAGTAAGGATTGAAAGTTTCTTTAACGATGTCCTGTCTACCTATAAATTACTAAAATTGCTTAATTACTATACTATTAGGAACTGATCGATCGTCCACTATTTCAAGATGTCTGTCTGATTAGATCTAAATTAACTTCAGAGCTTGTTTTGTAGAAGCGGTGATGTTGAAGGACGACTTGCTCCAATATCTAGTTAACAAGAATTTACAGAGAAATGTTTTAATATTTGAGCCTTTAAAGTTGACTAAAATTTAATTCATCAAACAAATAAAAATAATGTCTTATTTTATTTTATTTATTAGGTTACCAACAGATTATACATTAAATACCACATAAACTATAACACAATTGAAAAGCTAAATGCTACTCCAGTTACAGTCTTGAAATGTTCTTAAATGTTTTGCATCTGCGAAAAAGTCCTTTGTCCTTTACAACAATTACAACATAACAATTTGCTTTTGCGTTTTCGATACTCAACTACCCGTAGAATTAATTACCTACATTTTTTAATTTTTACTTACGCACATTATCTACATGTTTATGTTACGTACTAAGGCAGTACTTGTTCCGAGGTTCTTGACCGGTATTCTCAATAAAAAGAGTGTAATGTGTTCAGGGTTCATGTATGTACCTATGTGAGTTTTTTATTCCACCATAACTTTTGAATGCCTGGACAGATCTGGACGTATAGGGTATCGTTAGAATCCTTACATCAGCCCGAGTGACACTGGTTATAATTTTTGTGGCAGGGCAGTTGCGTTTTTAATTTTTAGATGATTGACTAACATTTTTTTTTTTCAATCTATTTTTAACTTCTTACCTCTAAATCAACGAGTTAAATCGAGACAGAACGCTGGTTAGTGTCAGTGCAACTGGGCCTGAACGTTTACTAGGGAGTCTCTTGTCGTCTGGTGGTCTAATTACTGATGATCTAATTATGACGCAAGGGTTACTGGGCCGTTACTAACTGACGTTCGAACCATAAATTACTCAACAGCTTTTTATTTTATTTTTATATTTAATCATTATATAATTAATAAAGTTTAGTAGTAAATGTAATAAAAATAATACTTTTCATTAGTTTATGTCACGTGTCATGAAGAAAAACCAACGAGATACTTGTTAAGGGACTTTAAATTTAGTATCGCGCCAACACTGCTATTATCAGAACCCAGGGCCATAAAAAAAACTTCAATTTGACAACTAAATTAAAACACACTCTGGCCATAAAAAACAGCCATCTAGTGGAAAAGTGGGAACTAAAATTAAAAGAAAGAAATGAAAATCGCCCAATGTCTGAAAGATAACAGATTCCGTTTTTCAGAAGGCAACCTTTTGGTCTCTATTTATTAGTCTTTGGGATTATGTCATCAACGGCCCGTTACAGTCCACTGCTGGACTATGAGCCTCCTCCATTTGAGTGGAGGGTTTTGCCATAATCTCTACGCTTGGCAGGCGGGTTGGAGATCGCAGATTAAAAGGTTACTGTATCAGAGAGCGCTGCTGCCCGTTCCCTGTTCAATGTGTAGTCCCTAAGTCGCCTCTTACGACACCCACGGGAAGAGTAGGGGTTGATGACAAATGTATTCTACTCTGCCGTCACCACATGGCAACTTTTGGGATTATGTAGTAACTATTATATTAATCTGTAGTCGGATGATAATCTAATAAAATAATTCTTCCTCTCAGTTTCAGAAGATCACCATAAAACCATCATACGATTATTTTGAAACGTAAACAAATAGAAACAAAAACTGTTTTATGAAACGACACGTGTGTTCCTATCTTTATTTGTCGCCACTTCTGCAAATCATTATAGCCCTTTTGCTTTTAGAAATAAGGTTCTCATACTAAGCAACATTTTGTCAACTTCAAAGTGCAGTTTAGTAATTTAAAAACACATCTTGGGCTTTGGTATATTGATCTTAAGGTAGTTTTTCAGTTATTTTGGTGCAAGACATAAATAGTTCTTCCATTTGGTTTGTGTTGGAGAGACAGACGTAGCAGTTTTGTTTGTGAGTTTTAAATAAACTGGGATAGATTAATCTTTGTAAATAAAGTATTTCCCCATGTGATGTAAATCGTTTAGTTGTTAGTTTGGCCACATCCTCTCGGGTGACATTTCGCGATTCAAATCTTTTGTTCCATAGCTTATTAAAATAAACGAGAATAAATATAGTTTTTGCCGTGTGGTGACGGCAGAGTAGAATACATTTGTCATCAACCCTTACTCTTCCCGTGGGTGTCGTAAGAGGCGACTTAGGGACTACACATTGAACAGGGAACGGGCAGCAGCGCTCTCTGATACAGTAACCTTTTAATCTGCGATCTTCAACCCGCCTGCCAAGCGTGGAGATTATGGCAAAACCAAACACTTAAATGGAGGAGGCTCATAGTCTAGCAGTGGACTGTAACGGGCCGTTCATGTTCATGTTCAAATATAGTTTAAAAAAAACTAAAAAACACGCTTTTAAAGCACATAAAACTAAAAAGTGAATGAACAAATAATATAAATAATTTTTTTCACAATAAGACTAGTATTTTTCGTTCATTATTGTTTTCAGCTTATATTAAGAATTATTTTTCACTTTTTAGTTTGATGTGCTTTAAAAGCGTGTTTTATAGTTTTTTTAAACTGTATTTACTTTTCACTTTTTAGTTTGAT
>CATNWD010000076.1:22500-79734 GCA_951230895.1 Carpatolechia fugitivella | reverse complement strand
CAATCAGAGTCATTCCCGCTAGAAATATTGTTATGACAATTTTTCAAACCAATAGGAATCAATATTTTAAGTAAGGTAGGGATCAGTGGTAATTTTGGAGGGTTTGTGCTCTGGAAGGAGTTCAGTCTTTTTTTAAAAGTGTTGGGAGTTGCTGGTTATAATAAGCTAAGTATTCTTTGATTAATTTTTAGTTCCTAGGCATCTAGATTATTTAACAGGCTAGACTTTCCTTTGAATTGTTCTTATTTAATTTCAGTGAAATGAAGGATTTTATTATTGTGGTTTAGGTTATTTCGTGTATTATTTAATTTACAACAATTTGTAGCCTTTTAGAGTTAGCTGGCTTCGGAAAAGTCGGCGTTGCTTAAAATAGTTTTGTTAGAATACGTGATGTGATGTTTTAAAATAATTGTTATTTAAGTGGATAAGTTTACAATAAATGAGTGTAATTCAGTGGTAATTTAAATAAAAGGACTTGGATTATAGTGAATTAATATTATTTTACTTGTTATGTTCTAATAGTTTTAACAATTTAACAAACAGGTAATTAAAAAAATTGGTTAAACTACACTAATCAGCACATCAAGCTACACACCGGGGTCGCGCGTTGGAAATAACGTTTGCTTTGCAATAAAAATGTAAAGCATGAATTTTGAAAAATTAAAAAACAAATCTGGGTACTTGCTTGCTTGGTTTGGTTGATAAAACTTGGTTTGACATACTGTTTTATAATCAAATAAAAACAAAAACAAAAATGCAATGTTCAAATTGCCAAAATTCAAAATGGCGCCCAACTTTCTTGTTTATGGACAGATTTTGATAAAACTTGGTTTGACAAGGTATGTCAAATAGTAATTTGGGCATAAACACAACAACGCAATGTTAAAATTGATAAAAATTCAAGATGGCGGCCAACTTTCATGTATATCGACCGATTTTGGTAAAACTTGGTTTGACATACTATTTTGGCCTAAAAACAACATAATGTTAAAATATGTAAAAATTCACCTTCTACTATAATAGTTGCATCATCAGCAAACAATATGCACTTTTCAGATATCGCATTGGGGAGGTCATTTATATACAACAGAAATAACAAGGGTCCCAGTATGCTACCTTGGATGATTGACGTAATTTGTTTTAGCGAGACTTTTGTGTCATGCTATAATATTGGTAATATAAAGCTGAAAGACTTCAAGCTAGCTTCAACCTTCTGTCGAAGTAAGAGCCGTGGTGGTAGCTGCATCATGGTTAGAAATTGTTATGATTTTAAGGAAGTCCTTTTACCTCCTGATTTAAAAACGGAGTCTTATTTCGAGTGTTGTGGAATTGAAATTACAAGCTTAAATTTAGTAATATTTAATATTTATAGAAGTTCAAATCGCATAAAGGCACATTTGTTACTTTTTCTGCATAAACTAAATAAATTGCTTTATTTTCTTACTAATAAATTCAAACGCAAGAAGATAGTATTATGTGGAGACTGGAATATTAACGTTTTAAAAGAGGACAAGTATGCAACCGAACTGATTGATATTCTAAAATCGTACGGTTTAGAAGCTCATATTAAGTTACCCACGCGAGGAAAAGCTAGTATAGATCAGATAGCTAGTAATGTAAAGAGCGCTAAAGCAAAAGTTGTAAAACTGGGTCTCTCCGATCATGATACGGGACAATTTTTACATCTTACAGTCAAAAAAACTAATGCATATTCTGTATGGTATGAGTATCGGCGTGACCTTAGTCTTGAAAATATAACAATTCTCTGCAATTGTATCTCTTCACTCTGTTTTTCAGATATTTATGAATCTAATGACACGAACGTTGCATTTGGTTTATTCCATGAAACGGTTTGTCTTTTTTACAATTTATGCTTCCCGCGGATTAAAATAAAACTTAGCAATCGCCCGCGTAAGCTAATGTGGCTCAGCAAGGGCATCAAGAAATCTGCTAAAACTAAACGTAGTTTATATCTTACTTACAAACTAAATAAAACTAATAAAAAAGGGAATAAATTAAGGCACAAACAATATAATATTATACTTAGAAAATGCATAGAAAATTCACAGAAATTAAATAATAATAAATATATTATGAGAGCCAAAAACAAATGCAAAGCTACTTGGGACACTATTTCAAGTACTGTCTCAAACAAAATAAATGTACATAACATTGACAAAATTTTAATTAATGATTTGGAATTTACAGACCCCTTGCATATTTGTAATGAATTAAATAAACATTTTATAAATATAACTGACATTAATCAACAAAATGCCTTTGATACCCGCACTATTAAAAATAATTTAAATACTATATATCTCCGCCCCGTTGAACCACTAGAAGTATATCGGATAATTATGTCTCTGAAGAATAGTTTTGCGAGCGGTTATGATGACCTTCAAACAAAAGTCATAAAGGCCTGTGCAGCAAGCCTGTGTGAGCCACTTGCATACATCATAAATTTGTCATTCGAGCAGGAAGTCTTCCCAGACCAGCTTAAAACATCTATCATCAAACCAATTTTCAAAAAAGGACGGAAGGGTGACCCTAATAACTACAGACAAATAGCAATTCCTCCTATAATGTCTAAGATTTTTGAAAGAGTTATGCTTGCTAGATTAAATGACTTTCTTTCTAAACATAAACTAATTCGAATGGAACAATATGGGTTTCAAAAGGGAAAGTCTACTTCACTAGCTATTTTTGATCTAGTAAAAACCGTTACTGAAAAAATAAATAATAAAGGTAAAGTATTAGCTATATTCTTAGATATGACTAAGGCGTTTGACTTGGTAAGTCACACGATCCTAATAAATAAAATACAAAAATATGGAATTAGAGGAAAAGCGTGCGAATGGTTAAAAAGCTATTTAAATTTTAGACAGCAGTGTGTAGAGATACAACGGATGTACACAAAGGGAAATAATTTGCATAAAAGGGGCACCAGATCGGATTATATGGTAAATGGCAATGGAGTTCCCCAAGGTAGCATACTGGGACCCTTGTTATTTCTGTTGTATATAAATGACCTCCCCAATGCGATATCTGAAAAGTGCATATTGTTTGCTGATGATGCAACTATTATAGTAGAAGGTGAAAATCTCTCCCCAATGCGATATCTGAAAAGTGCATATTGTTTGCTGATTTAGGTTAGGTTAGGTTAGGTTAGGTTAGGTTAGGTTTTTTTTTTTTTTTTTTAACTATTTTAGTCATATTTTACCCCCTGATATTAATATTTCAGAGACCTTGTCTAGCTATTCAAAAATTAAAAATAAATCAATAAAATTACAAAATTATTTAGTCCAAATTAATAATCATAATTCTTGTCAATTAACCTATATCATTTAAATACCATTTCATTATAATTGTGTCACCATTAGAAAATAAATTGAGTCAAAAAGAGTTTTTTTTTTTTTTTTTTTTTTTTTATTCCTATCATACCTCTGGCAGGAGCCAGAGTCTTTATTACGCTAAGACAACGTGAAACCCGTATTTAATTTTTCCTTTCTACCCTTTTTTGGGCCTATTCTTCGCTTTCATTCCGAGCCTCTTTGTCATACCAGTTCTCGCTATAATGCCTCTCGTACTCATATTCATCACCTTTCATTCTTTCATTCCTATTTTAACTTGCTCTTAGGATGGGGAGTTGAACTCAACAAAATTTATTTATTTAACTTCCTTATTTTAAATACAATTTTCTAAATATATTTACTTACATCTATGTACATAATTCTTATTTGCCTTATTATTTTCTATGCTAATTTAATTATAAAATCAATTATACAAACAGCATAGTTTTAAGTATCTTTGTTACGCTTATTTACTATAACACATAAGTTTTTACAATACTGTACAAAGTGATCTCTTGTTTTCTTATTAGCTATTAATAGTTTCAGATTATCATTATTTATTTGTTCATTTATTAAATTTTCCAGATCATGGCGTTCCCTGCAAAAGACTGGGCACTCTACGAGCAGATGTTGGACTGATTCTATTTTGCCGGATTCGCAGATGCACGATGGGTCTTCCTTGCACTTGAACCTGTTCAAGTACTCGGAAAACCCACCGTGCCCTGTTATCATCTGGGTCAGCGTGTTGGTCGTTTGGAGCCCTTTTACTACTTTATACGCTTCAATCGCACCCGGAAAGAACGTCTTGGTTACTGAAGCAGTTTCCCCCGAAAGGTATCTGGCATTCCACGCCAAGAGCGATTTCTGCCGTATCTGTCTCTTCATGTAAGAGACTGGACAACGATCGTAGCTGGGCTTTGTCTTTAGCTTCAGTGCCGCCTCCTTCGCAAGCTCATCAGCGCGTTCGTTTCCCGGCAACCCAGCGTGGGCCTTGACCCAAAACAAGGAAATATCTTTGTTTTGTTTCAGGGCTTCAGCCAGGTTGTCCCGAGATTTAATGGCCAAGGTATGCAATGAAGACCGGCTTGTTACTGTTTCCAGCGCTGCCCTTGAATCACTATAAATACCAAAACTGGCCTCTTTCCGTTGGAGTATCACCTCCGTTGCCCTGCATATTGCCAGTAATTCGGCCTGGTATACCGTGCAGTACGACGACAGACAAAGTTTGAGAGCTTTCATCTCGGCTTCGCCATCCCACAGGGATAGCGCTGCTCCGACTTTGCCCTCAATTTTGCTGCCGTCGGTAAAAATACGCAGGGCCTGGGTGTTGCAACTGTCAAGCTCAGACTGATTGCCCACTATTTTAAAATCCAACTTAGCGAGCCTTGCTGGATGTGGAGAATCTGCAAATGGCACCGGACGGTCCATCTCTCTATCTCCCAGCTCCGGTCGAAAATGCCCCTTCCTAGCTTCATACAATGCGGCTGCTTCTTGTATTCTCAGATCAAGGGGCAGTATTCCGGCCAGTACTAACGCTGCGTTAAGAGACACCGTCCGGTAGGACTTGCAGATCTTCTGAGCGAATCCTCGTTGGACTGTATTTAGCATTTTTTGGATTCCGATCTTTTTTGTGGCAGTCGCCCATGCGCTCGCCGCATACATAATTATGGGTTCCACCGTGGCCGTATAAATAATCCGGACAATCTCCGGGTGTAGACCCCAACTCGCTTTCGCGGCTCGTGACAGCTGTTTATAAACATTTAGTGCTTTTTTGCATACACTCGCGGCATGCGCACTAAAAGTCAGCCCACTGTCGATGGTGAGGCCAAGTAATTTTATTTCTTGCAGCACAGCAATGTCGACTCCTCCCATGACGAGGCGTGGTGTGTCATATTTAAGTTTCTTAGTAAAAACCATAGAGTTGGTTTTATGCGAGGCAAATTTTAATTTATTCCTGATACCCCACGCCTCGACATGCGCGAGGGCGGCATTTGCTTTGGCTTCAATTTCGAGCGCAGTATCTCCCTCAAAAAGCAGGACAACGTCGTCCGCAAAAGCTTGAGTATGGTCACCCCGAATTGCTAGCTCCTTGAGCAGCGGATCCAACAAAAGGTTCCAAAGTATTGGGCCTCCAATGGAGCCTTGGATGCATCCTTTGTTGGTGCTCTTCCGGTGCTCTTCTCCAGCGTATCTTACCGCGACCCTTCTGTCCCGCAGGTAGCTGTCGATCAGCCTCCGCAGGTTCACCGGGCAGCCCTCTTCAGCCAAACGGACTTTGATTGCTGGCCACCAGGCGCTGTCGAAGGCTCCCTCTATGTCCAATGACACTAGCGTCATTATCTTTTTCCTTTTCAGGCCGTCTTTGATGCGCTGTATCAGGTCATAGAGGGAGTCTTCCGTGCTTTTCTGGGGCATAAAGCCGTATTGGCGAGAGCTCATTCTGGGAACCAAATGCCATTTTAATCTAGCCACAAGCATCTTCTCCAGCACCTTCCCCAACACGGGTAATAGCCCGATGGGCCTGTACGACTTGGGGTTTGTGTAGTTGTCCTTGCCCGGCTTTCTCAATACGACCACTGTGGCCTCCTTCCAGATCGTTGGGAAGTACGCCAACTGAAGGCACTTGTTAGTCAGGGCAAGGAAAAGATCCGGGTCCTGGAGAATCGCACGCACACAGATGTCAGCAGTAAATCCCTCAGATCCGGGAGCCTTTTTAGGATTGAAGCTCTCCACCGCCATCTTTAGCTCCTGCAATGTAAACGGTGGGTCATGCACCTCACCATGCGCCCACTTATTTACATTTTCGGCTTTCACTCTTGTTCTGCAGTGGTCCGAGTTGTCACTCTCTTCAAGATCTGCCGGATAGAAGGTCTCCGCCAATAGGGCTGCTGACTCACGGGCATTAAGTGGGACACCGTTTTTCATAAGGGGTAGATCTTCTTGTCTTATAGAGGTTCTTCCAATTACCCGGTAGATACCCTCCCACATTCCTTCCCTATCCTGCTTTTCGCAAAAGCTCTTCCAACTAGCGGTTTGAGCTTTCCTGGCTTGATTCTCATAATCCTCTTTCACTTTTAGGTATTCGGCAACAACCTTATCACGGCGAACTGGCGCCGCGCATCGGATTCTTCGCTTTTTGGTGACGACCTCGTGCTTCATGGCCTCCAACTCTTCAGACCACCATGGTAAGTGAATTTTTGAATTTGTTTTCTTTAGCGGTATTGTTTCTTTGCAAGCCTTTGTTATATTTTCTGTGTCTTTTTGAATAAGAGCTTCTAAATCTATATGGTTATCAATTTCATCTATTTTAGATATAGTTACGTTAGTTTCTATTCTAAACTGGGCCAGTTTTTTACAAAACTCGCTCCAGTTTGCCTTTTTTGTATTAAATATTCGTGTGGTCCTATTAATATTTATACCTGCACATTTTGCCAATTTTACTCTAAAGAGGATACCATTATGGTCCGAGCCCGTTAGTCCGGTCTCGACACGCCAGTCGTCAACCAAATTAAGCATGTCCATGGAACAAGCCGTGAGGTCTACGTTACTTTTATACTCGGCGCCACCTCTTATTACATAGAAGGTTGGCGCGTCCCCCACATTGAGCACCTGAAGATCAATCTCTTCCAGGGCTCCAGCCATTTCTTCCCCTCTATGGTCTACCTTATTGCTCCCCCACCAGGTACTCTTTGCGTTTGCATCTCCTCCGACAATGAGCCTGATAGGGCCCAAATCCTCACGAATTTTTTGCAGCTGCTCCAGGTAAGGACCCAGTGGTTTATCCGGCTCGAAGTAGAAGGAAGCCACAGCTATTTCCCAGGCACTGGTTTGGATCCTCACCACCGCGATGTTGTTGGTGGTGAGTTTTGGGCACTGAACGACTTGAAGGTCTGCATCGAAAACGACGATTGCTGACTTGATAGTCCCGTCTCCATGACCAGCGTTCTGGTAAACTCTAGCACCGTGGTAGTCCTTCATCCTCTTTATAGAGCCCACATATGGTTCCTGGAGTAGAGCAACTGCAATTTTTCGTTTGGAGGCCTCTATCATCAGCTCATTTGTTGCAAGCTCTTTTCTCTGGAGGTTTGCTTGGGCGAATGTATATGAAGCTCCGATGTTAGATTTACGGTTATTGCCTGATGCCACCTTAGCAATATGCAATTTTTGACCTGGCTAGAGCCTCCCACTTTACGCGTATCGGGCATTCCGAGCTAAAAGCATTATGCTCCACGCCATCCAGTTTCGCGTGCAAGCAGTTGCAACAAGTCGGAGCTGTACCAGTCAGCTGACTGTCGCATTGTGACCTCAAGTGGGGCCCACCGCAGTGGCTGCATTTTGCAATGGTCTCGGAGCAGTGGCGCCTTCCATGTCCAAAGCCGAGGCAGATGGAACACTGAACCAGCGGCGACTGGTCCAAAACCCTCACTCTTTGGATATCTATATACGCCACTCCTTTTTGCGTCAAACGATTCCAAATTTGAGGGGACACCTTGAGTACTATGTTACTGGTGTGGGGGTTTCTGGTTTTTCTCCTATATCGGACCTCCATTCTGGTTTCCTCATTGCCGAGGCCGCGGAAGACATCACCGTTCTGGTTTCTGAGAGCCTTGAGAACGTCTTCATCGCTATTTACATGCAGTACGTCCCTCAAGACCAAGAGCGGGTCATGATTCCTAACTTCCTCAACAATAAGGTGGTCACCGGTTTCTTTTTCCAGCCTCTCTTTTACCTTGCGTCTATCCTCCTCACTTCGACATCCCACTATAATTTTCCGATTTTTCGCTTTCCGGACTCTGTCTACTGTCAAATCTCCTTCACTAGCTCTGACTGCTTTTCGCACCCTATCTATGATTTCTTCTCCCGTCTCCGTCTCGTTCTTTGAGGCAATGATCACAGAATGTAGGGCTGGTTGAAGGGAACTTCGCCCTAGTAGTTGGCTTCCCGTCTTGCCCGAAGTTACACTGGCATACGTGGCCCTGCCTAGAGAGTCTTGCTGCCTTTGCATGCACTCTTTTATCTCATCCAACTTTTTATTATTTTCACCTAGAAGCCTTGTATTTTCCTCGATTTTAGATATAATAAGGTCCTGCCCTATATTGTCCCTGCTTGTGCCCAAACGTTTAGATGCGTTTTTCTGCTCCTCATTACCCCCTCCCTCCTTCTTGATCTCTTTTAGTTCAGCTTCCATTTCTTTCACCAATCGATACAGCTGATCCACGGCCTGCGTTACCTCAGTTTTTATATCAGTTTTAAGGTTTCGCGAGTTATTTAAATAAAGTTTAGCTTTTTGTGAGCAGGCCCTGGCTTCAGCTGTTCGGTCCGCATATCTGGTCAGTTTTGATGAAGTTTTTGTAGCTTCCACAGAAGCTCCTTTTGGAGTGCTCACTGCTGTAGGTGCTGCTTGCAATGCGCAATTTTTAGCACCTTTCAATTTTTCTGGGCTAGATGATTTTGGGTTTCTCTGAGAGAAAGTGAGTTTAAGTTTTTGTGAGGCAGATGTAGCCTTAACTGATGACTTTGCCTCTGAGTCTGCCGAGGGCAAAATCTGCGCACTGCGTGCCTCAAGCTCGCCTATGCTTCGTCTAACATTAAATGTTTGAGACATGCCTTCGGTCTCTGACAGATTAATAAGTTCGGCTGTCTCCGGTGAAGCTGACTTACGACCACTGTCCGGTTTTATTCTGGTGGAATCTTTCTCTTTCGCCATCGGTGTCCTTATTCCAAACATATCGGAGGTCTTCTGTAGTGTGGTAACACGTTTGTCGCGCCTAAATTTGGCTCAATAAAGCCAGTCCAAATAAGCTAATAAAGTAAAATATAAAAATATATGTAAATATAGTGCAGTTAGGTCAGGGTAGAGTCTTGAAATATTCGTAAAAATGAATATTCGTATGTACCCAGCGCCCTAACAGAAAATAAATGAACAAAGCCCCACAGGAGCCGGTCTGTACACTATTTAACTAACAAAATAACACAAAAACAATATTCTCACAATAAAAATCTTAAAAATAGGCCAATTTGCAAGGTAAACTATATCCAGTAATGCAGGATTGTCAAACTATTACTAAGTCGCTAGAAAAGTCGTCACTGTACACCAAACAGAAAAAATTTTTGTTCTACCTCTATTCTCTTGCAAGTTATGGCTCTTTTTCAAAACGGCTCTATGTAGAGTCCCAAATTTAATTTGTACGTGTAGAGCTCGACAAGCCCTTTTCAGCGATACCAATCTTGGATTTGTAGCTTTAAGGGTTCCAGAGGAAACCGTGTTTGAAAATTCTGGTTTCAATCCAAGATGGCCGCCAAAAATTGGTTGCTAGCCCGTAACTCCTCAACCCGTGGTCCGATTTTCCCCAGATTTGTTTTAAAATTCAGTGCTCAACGAGCTCTATCAATAGAAAACCTTTTCAGGTCCTGAAAATTTCAGGTCCTGAAAAGGCCTGAAACCGTAATTGTTCTATAGAGTGGACCAAATCACTACCGGCGTTTAAAACCGCAGCTCACTGGGACATCCGGTTGCGGAGAAATAACTATTTGAAAATTGCCAAGATGGCCGCCGAAATGTCAAATCGAGGGGAGAAAAGCCTATATCTCCGGTTCCAGACGTCGCAGGAAGCTGCGGCTTGGACCTATATATTGAGCCTGACTTTGTTCGTCGCCGAGACACCCTTCCTGAAAACCTGGAAATCTTGGTCTTCAATCTGCCTAAAACTCAGGATATAGATTAAGGGAGAAGCCCTTATGTTGGAATTGAAATCCGCACTCTCTTACGACTTCTGGATCCCAAGTTATAACGACTGAAAGAAAACCAAGATGGCCGCCGAACTGTCAGATGGTAACTTCAAAAGCCAATAACTTTGGCTGTAATGATCTGATCGACACCGGATTTTCGATCTACAGTTTGGCCGGACTTATACTATTAAACAAGGGTGGTTTCAGCGACAAAAAATTTCAGGCGCTGAAATCGACTGAAAATTATATTTTCCAAAATTTTTTAAGCTGCGGCCCAAACACAAGAAAACCGCAACTCTCTACGACCTTCCGTTCAAAAGATATGAACTCTTGAAATCTAAAACCGAGGAACCAAGATGGCGGAATTTTCCTGAATCGGCCAATTTAAGGGCTACAGGACCCAACTTTGGGCTCTACCAGACGGGTATCGCCCAAGTTAAAGCAATGACGATGGCCAAAAAGTGGTTTATTGATTAATTTAGAATTTATAAAGAAAAAACATATAAAATTCAATATCTTTAGAACGGAAAATTGGAAAAATATAAATGGGGTGGCAAAATTTTACTAAAATAGTGTTCTTTAACAACAATAAGAAAGAAAAAATATTTTCATACAAAATTTTCTAGAAAAAACGTAAAAACAAAAAATTTAGAAAAATCAATATAAAAGCTGAAAATAAAATGACAAAAATCAGAAACTTTTTGTACACTTAAAATAGCTAAGCGCGCAACGGAAACCAACACAAAAACATATAGGTCTGCCTAAAGTTTTTGAGCTAGATAAACTCAAAGTTCGAATATTTGAAAAGCTATATGTCCTAAAATAAAAGTCCAAAAATTTTAAAAATTGTACCGGTGTTGTTCCTGCTGATTGGCGCTGCAAGCCGCATCCAAATTTCGTTGCTGTCGGTATTCCTTCTGGGAGCACGTGTCCACGTGGCTTTCAGTTTTTTCTCAATTTCAGCGGATTGGCTCGCTGAAAAATTCTGGAAACCACCACCGAGCTGCTTCTTGTAGTACCTCACCAGATGAGAAAAGAAAAATGAGGGGTCGTCGATATCGTTCTTGAGCCAAACTCTTCCAAAGATTTTAAAGTTTTGTATCTTTTTAGGTTAAACACTTTTTCCCATTTTTCCGGCGTGCACACAAATTAATCTGACAAGAAACTTATATACACAGGTCGGGCGCGTGATTGCGCAACTTTTGACACTTGTTTCACTGAAATTGGTGCACAATTGCCGTTTTTAGGAATTTTTTAGCACAGAGCACGTGTTTTTCGTGGCTTTCACGAGCGTGGTCGGGCCCAAACTGGTCAAAAAGAGTTAGGTTAGGTTAGGTTAGGTTTTTTTTTTTTTTTTTAAAATAGAGTTCCACTTCCCGGAGCATAAGGCTTCTGACATTTTTTGCTTACAGGATTTTACATTTCTTTCTTTCTACTTATTTAGTTCTGGCCATTAGGTGGCTAATATACTAATCTTCTCCCTCTTTTGTTTCAGGTATCTTTGTAATTCCAGTTCCTGCGTGTGTGTTTATGCTTCTTATTTCGACGGATTGAAAGAAGGAGGAGGGAAGGTGGGTACAATTTTTAATTCGTTTTATCTTACATGCTATTTACAATTTTATCTTTATGCATTTTTTTTACATATTGTAGTTATCATTTTGATTTCTTATTTCTATGTTTTCTTATGACTATGTTAATATTACTCAAAATATTATATAATCATATTTCTTAATCGGTTTTGTTCCTTTTGTTTACCATTTTTACAATATTTACAATATATTCCAAAAACACGTTTCTATTATTCTTGCTTGTTATCAATGTATTTAAATTATCTTTTGTCAATCATATGCCTGTCTGTTGTTCCAGGTTAAACCGTTCTATCGTGAAAACCGGGCAGTCTAAGAGCAGATGAGGAACCGACTCATTTTGACTTGGGTCACAGACGCACGCTGGGTTCTCTTTGCATTTGAAGCGTGTCAAATACTCAGAGAACCCACCGTGCCCCGTGAGTGCTTGAGTAAGTTCCTTGCTTATTTGAATTTTTCGTACCGTCTTGTAGGCTTCGATTGCATCCGGGAAGAACAACCTAGTCGTAGAAGCGGTCTCTCCAGTTCTATACCTATCGTTCCATTTGCAAAGCGTCTCCATACGGATATGGCGCCTCACATATGAGACTGGACACAGGTCGTAATCCGGCTTCTTTTTCAGTCTTAGGGCAGCCTCTTTTGCCAGTTCGTCAGCTCTTTCGTTGCCACTTAACCCTGCGTGGGCCTTGATCCAGAACAAGGAGACGCTCTTGTTTTCCATTTTACTTTGGCGGATGGCGTCTCTTGTTTCCACCGCAAGGGGATGAGGGGCATCGGGGTTAACAACGGTTTGGAGGGCTGCCATTGAATCGCTGTAAATTGCGAAAGTCCGTTCGTTCATATTGCGAACCTCCTTCGCTGCTTCACAGAGAGCCAGGAGCTCAGCTTGGTAGACGGTGCTGTATGACGGCAGGGCGAGCTTACGTGATCTGGTTTCAGCGTCGCCTTTCCATATGGATATGGCCGCACCAACTTTGTCCATGATCTTGCTGCCGTCGGTGAATAGACGCACTGCATAATTGCTGTGGTCGTTGAACTGCTCCTGGTCTATCAGATGTCTCAGCTCAATGGCGACCTGCTCGACCGGATGCGGGGCTTCTAACGCTGGCGCCATCCGTTCGACCTTCCTATCTCCAATGACCGGCTGAGGTACCCCCTTCTTGGCCTCGTATAGCGAAGCCACTTCATGGACCCGGAGGTCAAGAGGGAGCACTCCAGCCAGTACCAACGCCGAGTTTAAGGAAGTCGTTCGGTACGCTTTACAGAGCTTCTGAGCGAAGCTGCGTTGGATTGCGTCCAGTCGTTTTCTGATTCCTAGCTTTTTAGCTGATGGAGCCCATGTGTTTGCCGCGTACAATATTATCGGCTCTACCACCGCAGTGTAGATGCATCTTATTATGTCAGGATGTAAGCCCCAACTGACTCTTGCGGCCCTCGAGAGCTGATTATAGATGGCTGTGGCCTTTTTGCACACGTTTGCGACATGCTGGTCAAAAGTCAATTTATGGTCAATGGTCAGCCCTAATAATTTGACTTCGTTTGACATGCCAATGTCAGTCCCGCCCATGCTCAGATGCGGGGTGTCATATTTCAGCTTACGAGTTATAACCATAGCGCAAGTTTTGTGTGGCGCAAACTTTAGCTTGTTTGTCACACCCCACTCCCGAACATGCTCGAGAGTAGCATTGGCACGTCTCTGAATGTCCTGAGCTGTGTCTCCATCGAATATAAGGACAACGTCGTCTGCAAACGCTTGTACATAGTCTCCTCTGGATTGTAAGCTTTTGAGCAGGGGATCTAGTAGGAGATTCCAAAGTATTGGACCGCCTATTGATCCCTGCACACATCCTTTCTCGGTGTTTTTACGGTGCTCTACACCCAGATAACGTACAGCGACTGTCCTGTCCGACATGTAGCTACTCCATACCCTCCTTAAGTTTACTGGGCACTTTTCTTCTGCCAGTCTGGTCTTTATGGCCGGCCACCAGGCGCTATCGAAGGCTCCCTCTATATCTAATGACACTAGTGTTATAAGTTTCTTTTCGTCTAGTTTTCTGTGGATGTACTGCGTTAGGATATAGAGGGAGTCCTCAGTGCTCCTCTGTGGCATGAAACCATATGGGCAGGGACTCATGCGCGGAAGGATGTGGAACTTTAGCCGGGCCACTAACATCTTCTCGTATATTTTGCCGAGCACTGGCAAAAGTCCGATCGGTCTGTAGGATTTTGCTGTATGATAGTTGTCCTTCTTAGGCTTGCGCAAAACAACGACGGTTGCCTCCTTCCATCTTTTAGGGAAATAAGCCAGCTCTAGGCTTTTATTTGTTATGGCTAAAAAGAGTTCCGGGGCTACATTTATGGCGTGTGCACATATATCTGCCGTCAGTCCATCGGAGCCGGGGGCTTTTTTGACGTTAAAGGATGCTACGGCTTTTTTTAGTTCATGGAGAGTGAACTTCGGGTCGTGATTACCATCGTCCTCCTCATTTACACTTTCAGCCAAAGTCCTCACCCTCCTATGCTCCTCGCTATCCTCTTGCTTGCTATCTTCTGGATAGAAGGTGTCTGCGAGCAGCTTTGCTGACTCCTCAGCGTTAAACGTCCTTCCCTCGACTTCCATCGGAACGTCCTCTTCCCTCTTTGTTGTTTTGCCTATCACCCTGTATATGCCGTCCCAGACTCCTTCTGTTGTTTGCTTCTCGCAAAACTCCTTCCAACTGTCTATCGACGCCTTTGCTGCTGCTAATTCATATTCCTCTTTCTTTTCCAGGTACTCCTCGACGACCTTTTTTCTTCGAACAGGTGCTGCGCGTGAAATTCTTCTTTTCCTGGTGGCGACTTCGGATTTCATCCTGGCGAGTTCATCCGTCCACCATGGCAACGTAAGTATTTCTGTTTTGTTTTTAGTAGGAATTGTTTGTCTGCATGTTGGTTAGGTTAGGTTAGGTTAGGTTAGGTTAGGTTAGGTTAGGTTTTTTTTTTTTTTTTATAATAAAAGAAATGTTTCTGTGACAAGGAGATCACAGGTATTTTTGCATTTTCTTGTGTACAATTTTGGCTTTGACATTCTTTGGACATGCCATATAAGATGGTTTAAATTTAGCATGATAAAACCAATCTTTATCGGTTTCTTAATATTATACTTAAATATTTATTTACTGTATACTTATGTTTTATATGTATGATACCTTAGGACTACTACTTTCTTATCTTTTTACACCTTTTATCTTTATTAATTTATTTGTGCTTTTTCCATTATTTACTAGATCGTTCTTTTCCTTCGCACTCTTATATTCTTATAATATTATTATTATTATTATTTTTGTATTTTTTTTTTTTGTCTTTTAACATACTGGTGCATATAATCATTATATTACCACTAATACATGATATATTACACTATTTTCAATCTTACTTATTTTAACTATGTTTTATTCCTATTTATAACAATGTTTGCAACTTCAATGCAGTACGCTATAAACTTATCTCTATATTTTTTTTCGTCTAATAGTATGTGCAAAGTACTTATGTCTATTTTACAATTTAATTCATTCTCTAAATCATATTTTCTTTTTGCAGTTTGCGGACATTCAACCAGGACATGAATAGCTGATTCTTCGACATTGGGATCACAAATGCAACCCGGCGTGGCCTTCAGTTTAAACCTGAATAGGTATTCCGAAAACCCGCCATGGCCGGTCAGAATCTGTACCAATTTTGGGGTAAGTTGGATTTTCTTTATAAGTTTATAAGCTCTTTTAGCATCTGGGAAAAATAATTTTGTTTTTTCAGCTGTCTCACTCGCCAGGTACCTATTATTCCACTCGCTCACTGTGTCTTGTCTCAAGGCGCGTTTTAGGAAGGACACGGGGCACATGTCATATTTCGGGGCGGTTTTAGACCTTTGAGCGGCTTCTTTGGCTAATGCATCTGCTCGCTCGTTGCCGCTCGTTCCAGCGTGGGCTCGCAACCAAAATATTGAGAGCTTTTTACCTTTATCCCTTATGGCAGCGAGGTTACGCCTTATTTCGTACGCTAGGGGGTGGAAACTCTCGGCATCTTTTAGTAGTTCTAGGGAAGATCTTGAGTCACTTAAAATGTTGAAGGACTCCTCCTTCCCTTTCAGCACGATCTCAGTTGCTTCTTTAATAGCATATAGCTCTGCTTGAAATACCGAGCAAAACGACTCAAGTTTAAATTTGTGAGCTCTTACCTCTCGGTTTTCCACCCAGCACGATACTGCGGCACCGGTTTTCCCTCCGATTTTACTTCCGTCCGTGTAGATCTGGACACCAACGATGTTATGTTTTTTTACCGTATCTGGGAGCATGTCTTCTAGGCACTCGAAGCTTATAGATGTCGCTTTTGCTGGGTGTTCAGCTTTTAGGAAGCAGACTCTTTGTTCGAGTGGCCTGTCTCCCAGTATTTCAGGTTGTGGTTTTCCACGCTTGGCTTCATAGAGCCGCGCCGCTTCTTTTACCCTTAGATCTAACGGCAGAAGGCCCGTCAAGATGAGGGTGGCGTTTAACGATGCCGTCCTATAGGACTTCGAGATTTTTTGAGTAAAACCTCTTTGTATAGTGTTCAGTTGCTTTTGAACCTTCCATTTGTTCGCCGCATTCGCCCAAACACTAGCCGCATATAAAACGATCGGCTCAATCACCGCCACATACATCGTCCTTATCACTTCTGGGTTTAATCCCCAGCTAATCCTGGCCGCCCTAGCAAGCTGTTTATATATGCTAGTGGCCTTTTTGCATACGTGCGAAACGTGATTATTGTATGTCATTTTTTTATCAATAACCAAACCTAACAGCTTGATTTGGTCGACCAGGACCACCCGGGAACCACCCATGTATATGACTGGATCGTCATATTTCATTTTCTTGGTTATGACCATAGCGTGGGTTTTATGTGGTGCAAACTTGAGTTTGTTTCTGATTCTCCAGTCATACACACCCTGTAGGGTTTCCTCCGCTTTTGCTTGGATTTCCAACGATGATTTTCCGGAGAAAACCAGGACGATGTCGTCTGCAAACGCTTGGCTGTACACACCCCAGTCGTCTAAAAGGTCCAGTAGAGGGTCCAACAGGGCGTTCCAGAATGCTGGCCCGCCTATCGAGCCCTGCACACAGCCCTTTGAGGTGCTCTTCACATGTTCCCTGCCAGCGTATCTAACTCTAACCGATCTTTCTTCAAAGTAGCTACTGACCAGGCATCGCAAATTAACTGGACAGCACTTATCCATCAATCTGCACTTGATCGCTGGCCACCAAGCGCTGTCGAAAGCACCCTCTATGTCAAGTGACACTACCACGTTTATCAACTTGCTGTCCACATTGTTCACAATGTGATTTGTCAGGTCATAGAGGGCGTCCTCCGTACAGCGCTGGGGCACGAATCCATATTGGCGAGGGTTTGATTTTGGCAGGATGTGCCAGTTTACTCTCCTGATCAGTAGCTTCTCCAGTATTTTACCCAGGATCGACAGGAGACCAATGGGTCTGTAGGACTTTGGGCTGGCATAATCGTCCTTTCCAGGCTTCCGGAGGACTATCACCGCTGCCTCCTTCCAGACGACCGGAAAGTACGACAGCTCCAGGCATTTGTTGGCGATGGCAAGGAAGATTTCTTCATCTGCCTGTATTGCAGCCGCACAAATGTCTGCAGTCAAACCATCAGGGCCGGGGGCCTTCTTTGGGTTTAGGGACTGTACAATTCTACGGAGTTCTTCGACTGTAAAGGGCGGGTCATCCACGTCAGTGATGGTTCGCTCCTTTATTCGCTTGGCTCTCTCCCTAGTGCCATGGTGTTCTTGCCCATCATCCCGAGTCAGGTCATCTGGAAAGAATGTGCTCGCCAGTAACTCAGCCGATTCTTCCGGGGAAAGCACCCTTCCACCGCTCACCAGAGGTTGGTCCTCGAACCTTTTTGCCGTGTTACGTATTACCCTGTAGACACCTTCCCACAGTGATTCTCTGTCTTGCTTTGTGCAAAAACTTTTCCAGCTGTCTGTCTGGGTTTGGTAGGCTTTCTCTTCATATGTGGTTTTTGCCTTGAGATATTCCTGAACCACGCGGGAGCGCCTGTCGGGGGCCGCATGACTGATCCTTCTCTTTTTCCTAGTCATGTCCTTTTTTAGTTGGTCCAGCTCATCATTCCACCACGGCAGGTGATCCTTGCGTCTATCCTTTTTGATGGGTATAGTGTTCTTGCAGGACAGTGTGATTGCGTCAACATATTTTCGAGTAGTTTCCTCCAGATCATCTGTAGATTTTATACTTTGTATAGTTTCTAATTTTAATGCTTCTTTTTCCATAGCTTTTTTGAATTCTTTTTGGAATTCGGTCCAGTTGGCTTTTTTAGTGTTGAAAACCCTGGTACTCGATGATACGCGTATTCCGTTAGGTTTTTCTAAAGCTATGGAAATTTTTATCGTGTTATGATCCGAACTAGTGATAGTTTTGTCTACTTCCCATGAGAGGACGCGGCCTAACACCTCTGCCGTACAGACAGTGACATCCACGTTACTTTTAAAAACTCTAACAGTCTGACAGACTCTGACAGTCTCGAAGGTGGGTTCACTACCCTCGTTCAGAATGTGCATGTCCATTTCGTTAAAGGCTCCTAAGAGTTCTTCTCCTCTGCGATCTTCTCTGATGCTGCCCCACCACGTGCTCCAGGCATTCACATCACCTCCAACTATAAGGTTAGTTACTCCCATTTTTCCACAGACGTGTTTCATTTTTTCTATGTAGGGCTCAATTGGGAGCATATCCTCAAAATACACCGATACTACACCCAGCTTCCATTTATTTGTGACCAATACTGCTGCGGCTATGTTTTCGGTGCACCACGTAGGATCAACCAGCACGTCCACATCGCTGTCAAATACAACAATTTCTGCCTTGACAGGTTTGCTTCTGTTGCCTGCGATCTGTATAACTTTAGTTCCGGCGTACTGTTTGAGCTCTCCCAGAGACCCGACACAGGGCTCTTGTAATAGGGCAAAGCTAGTTTTGGAATTTTGTGCTTCGAGCATCAGCTCCTGGGTCGCTAGCTTTTTGCGTTGCAGGTTTGCCTGCAGCATGCGGTAGCAGCGCAGTCCGGGTTGAGCAGCAGTCGTTGTGTGATTGGTGTTAGAGAAGCCCGTGGAAACCACCTTAGCAATAAGCTACGGCAGAGCGAGCTAAAGCATCCCATTTTTTTCTAATAGGGCAGTCCTTATCAAACGCGTTATGTTCGATTTTGTCAATTTTCGCTCTGATACAATTTTGACAACTTGGAAGATCTCCGGACACTCGAGCCGGGCACTCGTTTGCAAGGTGGAGGCCTCCGCAGTAACAGCAGGTATTTTCGGTCTCCTTGCAGTACTTGCGGCCATGGCCGTAAGCAAGGCAGCGCGTGCACTGTATGAGTGATGATTGGTCGGCGACAACAATCCTTTGGAGATCGGTTAGGTTAGGTTAGGTTAGGTTTTTTTTTTTTTTTTTTAATAATAATTTTTGCCGTTTTCCTCCGACATGATCGGAGACTTTTTCCAGCAAGATATTGGATTGAGCATGCATTTTATTTAATTATTTATTTTGTATTAAATGAAGTACAGAGCAATGGCTCTGTAGAATATATCAATTAACATACAACTTTGTATGGTTATTTCGTCAAAACGTCAGGGGTGAATGAAGCAGTTTTTTTTTTTTTTTTTTTTTGTGTTTTGTTCATCTGTGTTTATTACTGCTAAGACGGGAAAACAGTTAAAGGAGACAAGACACGTACCTACTTATTTTATATATACTTTTTTTTTTTTTTTTTTTATCTTACCTAAATTTTTTATTTTATTTTTTTATCTATTTTTTATATATAATATTTCATTTATAACTATTGATACATTTACTTACACTATTTATCTTAATTCTAGTACACCTTTAATATATATCTCAATATATATTACTGTATACAGTTGCTTAGTCCTTATTTCTATTTATTACTATCTTAGTTATTTCCATAATATACTTAATTATGTTGTCTCTTTGTTCATTGTTGTATATACAATTGGACAAGTTGTCTTTGTTTATGTTAATCCCTAAAAGTATTTGCAGGTCCATTCGTCTTGCCTCATATTTAGGACAGTAGAGCAATACGTGAACAACGGTTTCCTCCTCTGCGGAATCACATGTGCATGATGGTGTTTCTCTTAATTTAAACCGATGCAAGTAGCTCAAGAACCCACCATGACCAGTAAACGCCTGCACTATAATGGGGTTGATATCAATTTTACATAAAACTTTGTATGCTGTTTCAACTTCAGGAAAGAAGATTTTCGTTGTTGAAGCGGTTGTCCCTGCACAATAACGTTCGTTCCATCTATGAATGGATTCTTTCCTAAAGTGGCGCTTAAGGAATGACACTGGACATTTTTCATAATCCGCGCTCGTCTTTTTGTTCAGTGCAGCTTCCTTCGCCAATGCATCAGCCCGTTCATTGCCGGAAACTCCAACATGTGCCCTGATCCAGAACAAGCGGATATTCTTTCCTTGCTCTCGGATGGCTACAATGTTTTGTTTGATTACTAGTGGGTGGAATGTGTCTCTGTTCTTTAATAGTTCCAATGA
Organism: Carpatolechia fugitivella; assembly: GCA_951230895.1. Lineage (NCBI taxonomy): Eukaryota > Metazoa > Arthropoda > Insecta > Lepidoptera > Gelechiidae > Carpatolechia > Carpatolechia fugitivella. The sequence continues at coordinate 59,454 of CATNWD010000076.1, read as the reverse complement.
AGACCGTGAATCACTGAACACGTTAGAATTTCGTTCTTTATGTCTGAGTGTCTCTTCAGTTGCGCGATACAAGGCATAGAGCTCCGCCTGAAAGACTGTAGGACTCTAGTTTGAATTTCATAGCCTTGGTTTCTTCGTCATTGTCCCAGCACGACAGCGCTGCTCCTACCTTGCCTTCAATTTTGCTGCCATCTGTGTAAAGATGTCGGCCAACAATATTGTGTTCTTGGATAGTACCAAAATCCACGTTTTCTAGGCATTCAAACGTAACATCAGGTTCCTTGGCTGGATGTAGCGCCGTCGTGTAGCAAGCTCGTTTCTCTACTTCTCGATCTCCCAATATGTCTTGATATTTTCCTCTTTTTGCCTCAAACAAATAGGCTGCTTCATGGACTCTCAAATCCAAGGGCAGCAGTCTGGCTAGGATTAGTGCAGCATTGAGTGAGACCGTGCGATATGCCTTGCAGATTTTTTGAGCAAAACCCCTCTGAATCGCGTTTAGCTGCTTTTGTATTGAGATTTTATTTGCCGCTGAGGACCAGGCACTGGACGCGTACAGGATTATAGGCTCTATCACAGCGACATACATTGTTCTGATGATCTCTGGGTTGAGTCCCCACGAAACCTTAGCAGTTCTTGCTAGCTGCTTATATATATTAGCAGCTTTCTGACATTGGGCTGCGACATGTTTATGGAACGTGAGCCCCTTGTCAATCGTGAGACCCAACAGTTTCATGTCTTCTACCATTTGAATATATGCTCCTCCCATTTTGAGGATTGGGGTGTCAAACTTCAGCTTCTTCGTTACGACCATGGCGTTAGTTTTATGTGGCGCAAATTTTAGCTTATTTTGTTCACCCCATTGTCGAACAAAATCCAAGGTGTTATTGGCTGTCTGTTGGATACTGTCAGTCGAGTTCCCAGAAAACACCAGAACAATATCGTCTGCGAAAGCTTGGCAGAAAACTCCTCGTTTCTCCAGTTCGTTCAGTAGGGGATCTAAAAGTAAGTTCCAGAATGTTGGTCCTCCTATTGAGCCCTGCACGCATCCCTTCCCGGTTGCCTTTACATATTCCTTATTAGCATACCTAACCCTCACTCTCCTATCTTCCAGGTAACTGTCCACCAACAGGCAAAGGTTTGGGGAGCATCCCATGTTTCGCAATCGGCACTTTATGACTGGCCACCATGCACTGTCGAACGCTCCTTCGATGTCGAGTGAAATTACTACATTTATTAGTTTATTCCTCATATTTTCCACAATATGATTCAACATGTCATAGAGAGCGTCTTCAGTGCATTTTTGTGGGACAAAGCCGTATTGTTTACAGTTTGTCTTGGGCAAAACGTGCCAACGGATCCTCTTTATCATCATTTTTTCCATAATTTTACCCAGGATGGACAGCAGACCTATTGGTCGATAGGATTTTGCTAGGGTGTAGTCGGTTTTGCCAGGCTTTCTCAATATTAACACTACGGCTTCCTTCCAGCGTGACGGAAAGTAAGAGAGTTTTAGGCATTTATTGATGATTGCTAGAAATACTTCCTTGTTTGTCTCTATCGCTCTGAAGCATATATCCGCTGTGAAACCGTCCAGGCCGGGAGCTTTCTTGGGGTTGAAGCTATTCACCGCGTTGTTTAGTTCGGACATAGTAAACTCTGGATCGTCCTTTTCACCTGAGACTGTCTGCTCTTTATCTGTTGCTAAGGTTCTCAGTGTTCTATGGTAATCGCTGTCTTCTGCTTCATTATCCTCCGGAAAGAATGTGTCAGCTAATAATTTCACTGATTCGTCCGGAGTCAAGGCCTCTCCATCTTTAGTTAATCCTACGTCGGGATGTCGCTTTGAACTTTTCCGTATCACCCTGTATATGCCGTCCCATAGACTTTCTCTATCCTGGGTGGTGCAAATTTTTTTCCAGCTCTGCGTCTGAGCTTTAGAAGCTTCTTGTTCATATTTCTTTTTTGCTTCCAGGTATTCTTCTACTACGAGACTTCTACGACGGGGCGCCGCGCAAGATATTCTTCTCTTCAGCCGCATCATGTCACTTCGAAGCCCTTCAAGCTCCTCCGACCACCAAGGTAAAGTACTTTTTGTTTTCTTTTTAGCTTTAGGTATTGACTTCTCGCATGCTTCTTCAATACATTCTATGTATTTGGCAAGTTCCTTTTCCAAATCTTCTATGTTCTGTATCATTTTAATGCTGTTTAAATTTAAATTCTTATTTGTTAAATTAATTTCCATGTGTTCTTTAAATTTTAACCAATTTGCTTTCTTTGTGTTGTATTTTCGTGTCGTTTTGTAGTTTTCTGAATCTGCGGCTGGTCTCTCCATCTTTAATTCAAACGTTATAGCATTGTGATCTGAGCTAGTGACTGCTTCATCTACTTCCCAATCAGTAACCTTACCCAGCATTTCTTGGCTACACAGCGTAACGTCAACCCTGCTTTTATAAATGTCTCCATTTCTTATTGTAAAGAAAGTGGGAGTGCTGCCCTCATTCAATATATGCATTCCCATTTCGTTCATGGCTCCCACAAGTGATTCACCTCTGTGGTCTTCTCTCTCACTGCCCCACCAGGTGCTCCAGGCATTCATGTCTCCCCCTATTACAAGGTTTTTTGTGTTTAGTTTGGACTGCACTGCTTTAATATTGTCAAGATATGGTTCGATCGGTAAATCGCCCTCGAAGTACACAGATACAACAGAAATTGTCCATTTGTTAGTGCGAAGTGTCGCCACAGCTATATTTTCGCTGGTGTGTGTTGGGCAGTCGATGATTTCAACATCGCTGTCGAACACTATTATTGCAGCTTTAACGGGCTTATTTCTACTGTGGTTCTTTTGAACAATTCTGTATCCCATTGATTGCGTTATTTCTCCATCCGCGCCAACATACGGCTCCTGAACCAAAGCAAACGACAGTCCCCTTTTTTGTGCCTCAGTTATTAATTCTTGCATCGCTAGTTTTTTTCTTTGCAAGTTGGCCTGTACCACCTTGTAAATTTTCTTAGGAGACGGGTTGCTACTGCATCCGATGCCTGATGCCCCATTGGTGCCCTTAGCAATATGCAACTGCCGCGCGCGCCAGTCCATCCCATCGCTTTCTTACCGGGCACTCACTGCTGAATGCGTTGTGGTCAGTTTTGTCTGATTTAGCGGCTACACAGTTCCTGCAAGATGGCGCACCATCCGCCAACCAGTCAGCACACTCCGCACGCAGATGCGGACCACCGCAGTGACTGCAGGAGTCCGCACTCTCCGTGCAAAATTTTTTACCGTGACCGTAACCGAGACAACGAGTGCACTGCACCAGCGGTGACTGGTCCGCCACTCGCACTCGCTGGAGGTCAATATGGACACGCCCAACAGCCGTTAACCGCTGCCATACCAGGGGAGAGACCTGCATGACGATATGGTTTGCATGTGGATTTCTGGTGTTTCGGCGGTACTTTACAACCAATTTTTGGTCTTCAGGGCTTATGTCACCTAAGAGGTGGTTATTTTGTCTTGTTAGTGCCGTCACAATATCATCATCCGAGTTATATGCTAGCACGTCTTTGAGGATAATTAATGGGTCTTTGTTGCTAACTTTTTCCACCTGTAAACCTTTACCGGAATTCCGAATTCTTGCTGTCACTCTAGCGAGTTCCTCCTCGGTGCCGCAGCCAACAATAACTTTCTGGTCCCTAGCCTTTCTGAGTCTTTCAACTCGAATACCTTCTTGTTTGGCGTTTACTATCGTTCTTATTTTATCAATCACCATTCCGCTCGTGTCCTTTTCCTCACTCGACGAGACCACCACAGAGTGTACTTGTTTGTAATGGGGTGCCCGGTTGCCTGTAACTACCTGGGCGTAAGTGGCTTCTGTTTTAGTTCCATTACCCGCCGCTTGCTTAAGTTGCTCTGTGAGGGTCTCCGTGTGGGTCTGAAATTCTGTCACAGTCTTGGTATGTTCTGTCAACTTATCAATAAGTTCTCGCATCAATTCCGTTTGAGCTGGTTCTGCTGCTGTATTAGATTTGGGGAAGTTGGGGGAGTCATTTCTTTTCCCTTTTACCGTATCTGCTTCCTTGACCAGTTGAAACAGTCTTTCCACAGCCTGCGTCACTCCGACCTTAATATCTGTTTTTAGATTTCTTGAGTTTCCAAGGTGAAGCTTGGCTTTTGCAACGCAGGCTCTAGCCTCCGTCAATCGATCTTTATATTTAGTTTTTCCAGAGTCTGCCAGAACTTCCGACGAATCCAAGTTTACTCCCTGTACGGCCCTTGCTACGGATGATTCTTGTGAGGCAGTGTTTTTAGCAATCGTCGCTTTGTCCGGGCTAACAAATTTTGTGCTTTTCTGTGAGAAGGTAAGCTTAAACTTCTGAGTGGCGGAGGTCGCTTTAGCAGAAGATTTTACCTCCAAAGCAGCTGGGGATGAAGTCTGTGCATTGCGGGCCTCAAGTTCGCCAATGCTGCGTCTGACATTAAATGTCTGAGACAGATCTTCCATCCCAGAAAGATCTATGAGCTCAGCTGTCACCGAGGAAGCCGACTTATGGCCACTGTCAGGTTTTGTTCCTGCCGTCTCCTTGCCTTTTGCCGGTGGCGTCCTTATGCCCATACCGAACATGGACATACTGTTACGCCCAAGTTTGGCTCAATAAAGCCAGTCCAGAGAGAAAATAAAAACACAGATTAAACAAAATAGGGATGCTACTTAAAATATTCTGTCAAAGGGGACAAAGAAAATAAGGTAATTTAAATAAAATCTTAATATTCGAAAAAGAGAATATTCGTCCGTACCTGTACAGAGAATAAGTAACTAGGGCTCAAAGAAGCCAAAGATGTTAAAACTACAACAACAATGGTAAAAGAAAAAACGTATAATTAATTTAATAGTAGGTCACGTAGTCATAAACCAAAGCCCACAAAAGTGGAGTTTACTTAAGTCTTTATGCTTAAAGTAAGCAAGTCTTATTAATTAGACACTATAACTAAAAATAAAAATAAAAATAATTTACAAGATCGACCCCTGTCCACGTAAGTAATCACCACCGAGAGGGTGGGCGGGCAAATTTTTCAATTTCTATGCGTCGGATCCCAACAAGCGGGGTGTCGACGAATAGGGCTAAGGATGCTCTTTAATTTAATGTAATAAAAAGGGGGGCTATAAAGAATAAAAATTTTGAAAAATCTTGAAAAAATCGATTTTTTATAGGAAAAATTTGAATAAAAATGGCGGATGACGTGCGAGAGCGGCGCAACCGCGTGGGGGGCAAGAGTTAATCTAATACTACTTAATAAATTTTAAATCAAGTCGATATCACGAATAGGTCGCGACTTATAAAATTTTGAAACTTAAAAATTTAGAAATTTGTATGAAAAAGGCCAAATATTGAGTTATATCAAAAATAAAACGCTCAATCGTACAAAAAACGATGCCGTCCGCTTAGGAAAATTGCAAGAGACCGTTTAAACCAATAAAAGCTTTTAAAAATGGCTATATTCTCTCTTAAAAACAGTTAATTATTAAAAATGCGGGGCTCACCCACTATACCTCGGTACAAACTAGAAATTTCGTCAATTTAGCAAATTCCTCGATTTCTATGCGTCGGATCCGAACAAGCGGGGTGTCGACGAATAGGGCTAAGGATGCTCTTTAATTTAATGTAATAAAAAGGGGGGCTATAAAGAATAAAAATTTAGAAAAATCTTGAAAAAATCGACTTTTTATAGGAAAAATTTGAATAATAATGGCGGATGACGTGCGAGAGCGGCGCAACCACGTGGGGGGCAAGAGTTAATCTAATACTACTTAATAAATTTTAAATCAAGTCGATATCACGAATAGGTCGCGACTTATAAAATTTTGAAACTTAAAAATTTAGAAATTTGTATGAAAAAGGCCAAATATTGAGTTAAATCAAAAATAAAACGCTCAATCGTACAAAAAACGATGCCGTCCGCTTAGGAAAATTGCAAGAGACCGTTTAAACCAATAAAAGCTTTTAAAAATGGCTATATTCTCTCTTAAAAACAGTTGGGTTAGGTTAGGTTAGGTTAGGTTAGGTTAGGTTAGGTTAGGTTAGGTTAGGTTAGGTTTTTTTTTTTTTTTTTTTTTTTTTCACAAATATGTCAGCCAGTGGAAAATCCTTCATGGACGCCTGGGAAGGAGGACCCAGGCAGTGCCGGACTCTTACCGGCTAAAAACCCCTGACTGCCATTTTCTTATTACCCCTGACATGAAAGGTCAAGGCCTTTTTACATCTTTTAATTACATTAAATTTCTTATTTTTCGTTACAATTTTGGTTTTCCATATTTTGCTATTTATAATATATCTTCTCTTAGTACATTCGCTTTTCCAAATTTTAGTCCTGTTTGTTAAATTTATTGAATTTGTTTGCTATTTATATATATTCACTATATACAACAGTATATATACAATATATACGATAACATACATTGTTTTTTATTTCAAATATTTGTTTACAATTTTAGTTGAGCTATTTAATATATATTTATCTATATTCACTATATACAATATATACTATAGCCTCCTATTTACGTCCTTATTATTTTCGATTACCTTTTTTGCTATTTTTGTACAATATTTTAGAAATTTGTTCCTTGTTGCCTTATTTGCTACTATAGAAGATATATTATTAACATTAATTTCTTGTTCTATAACTATTTCTATATCTTGTCTTTCTTTACTAAATATGGGACACTCTGTCAATATATGTATAATACTTTCTTTTATTTCAGGGTCACAGACACATGCCGGACTCTCCTTGCACCTGAACCGATTCAAGTACTCGGAGAATCCGCCATGACCTGTCATCACCTGCACTATGACGGGATCTAGCTGGGTACTTCTTACAACTGGATATGCTGAGACCGCGTCTGGAAAGAAGACTTTTGTGGTAGCAGCCGTTTCTTCAATTTTGTACCGTTTGTTCCATTCGTCAAGCGAGTCCAAACGGATTTGACGCTTGGCGAATGAGACAGGACATTTATCGTAGTGTGGCCGTGTTTTTAATTTTAATGCAGCACTCTTCGCGAGTCCATCAGCTCTTTCGTTTCCCTCCAACCCCACGTGGGCCTTGATCCAGTAAAGTTTAATATCTCTGTTTCGCCGTTTGCTTGTAGTCAAGTTAGATCTTATCTTGACCGCGAGGGGGTGGAGGGAAATTCCGTTTGCGACCAGCTCTAGCGCCGATTTAGAGTCACAGAAAATGCTGCATTCCTCCCTTTTGTGTGCGAGAGCCAACTCGGTGGCTCCGAGTAGAGCAAGCAGTTCCGCCTGAAAGACAGTGCAGAAAGGCTCCAGCTTATATTTCTTGGTTTGGGTTTCCGCGCCACCATCCCACAAAGATAGCGCCGCGCCAACCCTCCCCTCGATTTTACTGCCATCAGTAAAGATTCGTAGCTGGTTGGTTTCGTGCTGAGCCATTTCTGCACTGTCTGTCACGCTCCCTATGTTAATTTCTGCATGCTCAGCCGGATGTGGTGACTCAGTATACGGCACAAGCTTCTCCACTTCTCTGTCTCCCACCACTCGCTGAGAATAACCCTTTTTTATCTCATAAAGACTAGCTGCCTCCCTGATCCTAAGGTCCAATGGAAGCAGACCCGCAAGGGTAAGAGCCGAGTTTAGGGATACAGTTCTGTACGCTTTAATGATTTTTTGGGTGAATCCCCGCTGAACTGCATTGAGCTGTTTTTGAATGCCGATCTTATTCGTCGCCTGCGCCCACGCACACGCCCCATACATAATTATAGGTTCCACTACTGCTGTGTATATGGTTCTGATTATCTCCGGTTGGAGGCCCCAATGGATTTTCGCTGCTCTAGACAGTTGCTTGTATACGTTCAATGCCTTGCGGCACACATTAGTTGCGTGGGCATTAAACGTAAGCTTGTCGTCTATAGTTAAGCCGAGTATTTTCATCTCTCGAGACAGCTCTATCGCTTGCCCACCCATGGTCAAATGTGGTGAGTCGTGTTTCAACTTATTCGTGATAACCATTGCTTTTGTTTTTTGTGGTGCAAACTTGAGTTTATTTACGACTCCCCACGCCCGAACATGCGCAAGCGCGCTATTTGCTCGTCTCTGCACCTCTGTAGCCGTGTCTCCGGAGAAAATCAGAACCACATCATCGGCGAAAGCCTGGCAGTAGTCTCCCTTTGCAGTCAGCTCCTTAAGAAGTGGATCCAAAAGCAAGTTCCAATATGTTGGTCCCCCTATGGACCCTTGTACACACCCCTTCGAAGTCTCTTTGACACACTCCTCTCCGGCGTATCGAACCCGTACTTTCCTATCTGTAAGGTAGTTGTCCACCAACCGACAGAGATTCTTAGGGCATTTGGTTTCTGCAAGTCTGCATATAATCGCTGGCCACCACGCGCCATCAAAGGCTCCCTCTATGTCAAGTGATACCACGGTGATAAGTTTCTTGCGTTTCAAGTTTTCTTTTATTTGCTGCATCATGGCATAGAGGGAGTCCTCGGTGCCGCGCTGTGGTGTGAACCCAAACTGCTGATTGCTCATTTCTGGAAGAATGTGCCATCTAATCCTCCGAATGAGCATTTTTTCTAATATTTTGCCTAACACAGGCAGTAGGCCAATCGGCCTATACGATTTTGGGTGTGTGTACTCCTCTTTGCCCGGCTTGCGTAGCACGACCACTACCGCCTCCTTCCAGATCTTGGGGAAGTAGGATAGATAGAGGCATTTATTTACGAGGCATAGGAAAAGGTCGGGACTGTGAGTGATGGCCGCTTTACAGATGTCGGCTGTGAGTCCGTCCGCACCCGGGGCCTTTTTTGGGTTGAAGCTCAACACTGCCCATTTGAGTTCTTCCGCTGTGAACGGTGGATCGCATGACTCACCATGTTTCCACTCATTTGCTTTGCTTGCTTCTTTTCGTATCTCTTCATGGGCTGCATTGTCCTCCTCCCTTTTGTCCTCCGGGTAGAACGTCTCTGCCAGCAATTTTGCCGACTCCCGTGCTTCTAGTACTTTACCATGCTCTATCAGTGGCACATCTTCTTTTCTAGTTGTAGTGCGGCCTATCACTCGGTATATCCCGTCCCAAACACTTTCCCGATCCTGTTTCTCGCAGAACTGCTTCCAGCTAGCGACTGGGGCTCTCTTTGCCTCCAGCAAGTACTTATCTTTAGCTTCGAGATACTGCTGTACAACTAGCGCTCGTCGAACGGGGGCAGCGTTAGCGATCCTTCTCTTTTTCCTAGCGACGTCCCGTTTTAGCTCGCTCAACTCCTCGGTCCACCACGGCACTCCCACTTTCTTTCCGCTTTTTATCTCTGGAATGGTATTCTTACATGCTCGCTCTATTGAGTCGGAATATCTTTGCACAATTTCTTCCAAGAATTCCTTATTATGTATTTTGTTAATTTCTTCCACATTGATGTTCTCTTCCTCCCATATCTGATCTAGTTCCTTTCTAAATTGTGTCCAGTTTGCTTTTTTTGTGTTGTACTTCCTGGTATGTCTTTTGGTTTCAATTCCTTCTAACTTTTCTGCTGTTACTTCAAATAGGATTGCCCTGTGGTCCGAGGAGGTTAATTCACCATCCAATCGCCAATTTTCTATTCGCCCCAACATGCTATTCGAGCAAGTTGTGATGTCTACACAACTTGTGTATCTCTTCCCTCCTCTTAGCGTATCGAAAGTAGGTTCGGTGCCCTGGTTAACTATGTGTAGTTCCAGTTCCTCAAGCAGCCCCGCGAGTTCTTCCCCTCTCAAATCGATGTCCCTACTCCCCCACCATGTATTCCAGGCGTTGGCATCCCCTCCCAGTATCACGTCCCTCGTTCCAATCTCCTCTATAACCATTTTAATCCAATCCATATATGGCCCTATCGGTTTGTCGCCTTCCAAGTAGACAGATATAATACCCATTGTTCGTGTGCCGGTTTTAAGTTTAACTACAACTATGTTTTCCGTAGTGAGTGTCGAGCACGGGATGATTTCGATCGTATGATCAAAGAGTACAATCGCAGACTTGTTTACTCTGTCTGTTTTTCTATCGCACTGTACCACTCGGACTCCATTATAGTTTTTCATCTCGCCAACGTTACCTATATAGGGTTCTTGGATAAGAGCGAAAGCAACCTTCTGTTTGGTAGCTTCAATGATAAATTCGGCTGTTGCAAGTTCGCTTCGTTGCAGGTTTGCTTGAAGAACGCGATACCGGCGGTTCACTACTTTTAAGGGATTTCCTACGATATTTGTGCGTGGGGGGCCCTTAGCAGTAGGCAGTGGCTGATCTCGCCAAAGCGTCCCATTTTCTCCTCACTGGACATGCTGTGCTGAACGCGTTGTGGTTTCTGATTTCAAAGTTAGATTTCTTACAGTTACAGCACTCTGCTGTATCACCAGAGAGACGTCTTGGGCAGTCAGCGCCCATGTGAGGACCACCACAATGGCTACACACATCCTGGGTCTCCTGACAGCGCTGTTTCCCATGGCCGTAACCCAAACAGCGAGAGCACTGCACCAGGGGAGACTGGTCTTCAACCCTAATCCTTTGCAGATCGATATGTACAGCCTTCACGTCAGTTAGGCGAATCCAGAGCTGCGGTGATACTCTTAACACAAAGTGTGAAGTGAGCTGGCTTCGGGTCTTTTTCTTGTATATTACGTTGATACGGTCATTTTCTGGGACAAGTCCTTCAAACAACCGTTTGTTCTGAGCCCTCAACGCCCGCAACACATCTTCATCCGTATTGCTCTGGAGCACATCTCGCAAAATGACCAGCGGGTCCTTGTTTTTCGCTTCTTGTACATTGAGGTTTTCCCCTGCTGACTCTATTCTTTTCTTTACTTTTTCCATCTCAACTGTTGTCTGGCATCCCAATATCACTTTCCTATCTTTTGCTTTCCTCACTTTGTCGATTATAACTCCACCTTCTTTCGCATTTACGACTTTTCTTATTTTATCTAGAACTTGATCTCCCGTTTCTGTCTCATCTTTGGAGGTAATAATGACGGAATGCATGGTTGTGGGCCCACGAAGTTGCTCCTTAGGAGTTCCCGCCGCCACGTTTGCATAGCTTTTTGTTCCTTCTTTGAGCATCTCTCTGTGTCCCTGTATTTCCTCTCTTAGTCTTTCCATTTCTTCTTTGCTTTCCCTCAGAAGTCTGCTATGCTCTTCCATCCTTGTTGTGAGCTCAGACTCGTTTTCTTTCAGTATTTCAGTCCCACTTGTTTCTGGTTTGTTTTTTATTTCCTTTGCCGGTTTTTTAGATTCTATGTATCTTGCTTCTGATTTCTTTACTACTTCATAGATATCTTTTAGGCATTCTATGACCTTTTTCTTTATTGATGTTTTTATATTTCCCGAATTTTCCATTTGGCCGATCGCTGTTGTCATAAGATATCTTGCTTCATCAACCAGTGTCTTTTTCTTTTTCTCCTTTTCGACCGTTATGGTCTTGTTTAGTGTACTTTGGGAGGAACCAGGACTTTTAGAGCCTCGTTCAGCTTCGCTGAAACTCCTTCGAGCCTGTTCAAATGCGGAAGGGCCAGCCTTCTCTGTCTGTTCGCTTGGTTTGTCCACGGGTGATTCCAAAATCAGCGTCGGTGGTACACTTGAGGTGCCTTTTTTGTTTACTTTCGGGGAATGAAACATTATTTTATGTCAGGGGTAGACGTTACAATTCAAAATACTAAAGGTTTGTATAAGTTTTAAAATAAATGAATATAAATATAAAGTAATATAAGAAAAAATTAAATAAAAATCTATACGGGTGCGAAGCAGTTTAGCGCGATGCGGTCGACAGTTAACGGGTACGTATTAATCTTCTTCTTCCCAGTCCCTACACAAGTATGAGCTAAAAATAATTAAGTTGTACAGAGAGTATATTGTCTAAGTGTCCCATACACGCCCACTCTAAGGGTTTGCACGAACGGCGCTCACTCTCAGTTACGCCAAGTTACAACATGAAACGGCGCTCGTGTCCGTAAAAACTGCTTGTCTGCTTAAATTTTTGAGATGCACACAATATAATAACAATAATACGTTAACAGTGACAGTGACAACAAGAAAACAAATAAGAGCTCCAATAAGAGCTTGTCTGACTTAAATTATTAATTCCAGCGTCCAATAGGGCTACTGGGTCCTATAAACTAAAAATTTAATATATTTTCCACAACCAGGCGGTACTCTATAATAGAGTTTGTCGAATATTTTATTTATAGTCATAAAAAGTTGGGTTTGCCTACGATATTCACTTAATAGGAGAAATTTTGAAAATAAATTGAAAAATGTCTTTTTTATTTACGAACTCTATAATGACTCTAGGTAGAGTAATAAATCTATAATAAAAATATGCGTCTCACAAAGCCCTTTCCAACCATACCAAGCACGGCCTTCTAGCTCAACTGGTTCCGGAGTAATTCTAATTCCAAATTTTCAACCAAACCCAAGATGGCAGCTGGAATTTTATTGGAAACGGTATATCTCAGGAACGGATAGTTGGAACCCTTGTTGCGAGGGCTCGTTGCAAAGGGCTCGAGAAGGACTTCCCGATAAAAATATTTTCAGGCTGAAATTTTTTCCTGAAAAACTGAAAACTATTTCTGGCCTGAAGGCTTCTGAAACCCAACTAATCTGCTGGAGGACACTGCGCAAATAACTCCTGTCCAAACCCCGACTTCGTAGGACCTTTCGGTCAAAAGTTACAAGCTTTCAAAGTTTTGCCAAGATGGCGGACGAACTGTCAAAGTGCGACGGGAAAACACGATATCTTCCGTTCTATAAGTCACATCCGAAAGCGGTTTGGACAGTCGTACTCAGCACCTCTATTCCCAGTCCGTGAGCCCGTTTTCAGGATCCTGAAATTCAGAAGTCCCAATCCGCCTGAAAACGCGCTCAGAGCTAAAATTATGTCCCCCGACCCGGAATCCAAAATCTCCAGTCAATAGGCCCGAAATAAAAGAAGTTACGGCTGGTCAAACTTTTCCAAGATGGCCGCCTAACTGTCAAACACTGACTTTAAACCTGAATAACTCTAGTTCTAGGCCTCATACGAAGTTGAGACTGGTGACCTTGAACTCGGTGCGACCTCCCCAGTCAATTGAATATAATTTTAACGCTAAAAAATTTTTTAATAATGAAAATGCCCAAACACAAAAACCAAATATACAAACCAAAAGTTTTTACAATTCTACGAACCACAGTGGAAACTACAGCTCTCTAAGTCAATAAATAACGGAGATATACCGATTCCAAATTTTGCCTAAAAAAATTCAAAATGGCGGAAAAATTCCAAATCTTTATCTAAAGACCTAGGCGTCAGTTCTTTGGGTTAATTAAGTGTGAAATACTATAAGAAATACATTTACAAGGCCAAAATAATTAATTTTCTATTAATTTTGATTTTATTTCGAAAAAACACATAAAATTCGATATCTCCAGTATTTATCGTCCAAAAAATCTGAAAAAAATACAGTATATACGAAAAATGGTAACAAATGAGAAACTTATATAAAATTTTAAACTTTTTTATTTTTTATTATTAAAATGTTAAATTTAAGAAATTTTTACTTATTTATTTACAGTTCTAAAAATGTAATTTGAAAAATTCTGAAAAATTGCTGACTTGTACAGAAAGCTAGCGCGCAAAAGATAACAATTCAAGAAATTAAATATTTAACTCGAATTTTGAGAAAAAAGGTACCAAACTTTGAATATTTGTAATATAATAAAAAATAAACTAATAACAGTAGAACGATGCGGTTTTCTTCAGGCACCTTCTAATAACGTGTAGTATGACGTCACCAAAATTCAGGCTTCTACCTTCGTTACTTTAGATTTTCAGCACCACGTGCTTTTTGTTTTTATGTCAATTTCACCCTGAAAGCGTGGTCTAAAAATTTTCTTTCGGGTGTCAAAATGTAGAGGCACTGAATGCCCAACAGGAAAAATTAAAAAACAATGGGAGCTTCACCCAAAATCGCGCTGCACAGGCGTTCAAAGTTTTAAATTATAAAACTAACCTCGTCAACACGTGGTTACAAACAGTTTTTCAGCTCCAAAAATTTAAACACTGCAATCCGAGATGTAACACTTGTGGCAAAATATAGCCCACACTTTTCCCAACCTAGGGACACCTCATTTGTCACTGTAAGTGCACTTTTTACCACTTTAATGAATTTTTGAACGCGGAGCACGTGTATTTTTGCTGTGTTCGGGGCGGCGGACAGAGCTCAACTCGGTTAGGTTAGGTTAGGTTAGGTTAGGTTAGGTTAGGTTAGGTTAGGTTAGGTTAGGTTAGGTTAGGTTAGGTTAGGTTAGGTTAGGTTAGGTTAGGTTAGGTTAGGTTTTTTTTTTTTTTTTTATAATTACATTTCAATCCTGCAGACTCTGTGGTCCGCACTTTTTTATGTTTAGTTTTATTATATTTTTATCATCAATCACTCATTTTTTTCGCTCCGCGTAGCGGTCTAGCGGTGGTATTGCTAGACTGACAGTGAAGGTACAATTATTAGTCATCACTTACATACTAAATTAAAATTAAAAGAATACAATACACACAAAAATAAGTTTTTTTTTTTTTTTTTTATGACTTATTATAGGTTTTTGTAATGTTAGTTTTTTTTTTTTTCTTGTTCTTTTGGTTTTTTTTTCCTTTTTGTCTTATTATAGGTGTTTTTATGTTAGTTTTTTTTTTTTTTTTTTGTTTTTTTTTTTATATATATATTATTATTATTTACATTTCTAGGTATTATTCTTATTTCTAGGGTGTTCTGTTTTTCTTTTAAGTAAAGTTTTATCACTATTAAATTATTATTAATGCATGCTTTTATATACAATACAGTAAATAGTCTCTTTCTGCAGACATCACTATGTCCGCCCCTTTTTTTTTCAGATGTTTTGTTTGGGTGACGCGAGCTGGGACGCCGCTGCCGATTCCCGAAGGCTCCGGAGGATTCCGTCCCTGACTTTCTCGTCGTCCCGGGCTCTCTCGCTGATGCTCCTGCTGTTGAGGTTCAGGTTGCTCTACAACGGCCGGCTTCAGCAGCGGAGCAGCCCTGGGTTGAAGTAACGGGAAGAAAAGCTCAAAAGCAGAAGGGGGCACCAGGCAGCAAGACACCTGCTGCTGCCTCAAATAAGCCAGTGAGGCCACAAAAACTCCCGAAATCGACAGCCGTGACTGTAACCATTCTGGAAGGAGCCGAATTAACTTACGCACAAGTCATGGCAGCTGCTAAGCAGCGTGTGCGTCCGGCAGACTTGGGAATAGAAGAAATCCGGCAAAAGCGTGCCCTAAACGGTGGCCTGCTTCTCGAGATTACGGGCAAGGAGAGCTCTGAGAAAGCGAACTCTCTGGCCCAAAAGATGCAGGAAGCTCTTAAAGACATGGGTGTGCGTATCTCGAGGCCGTTGAAAAAGGCGGAAATAAGAGTACTGGATCTGGACGAGTCCATCACTCCATCGGAGGTATCTGCCGCTGTTGTCGCAGTTGGTGGATGCTTACCTGACGACGTGCAAGTGGGTGAAATCCGCAAGGGTCGCCCCGGCTCCCTAGGCTCGGTTTGGGTTCGATGCCCGCTTGCTGCTGTGCACAAGCTTGCAAATGCAAAGCGGGTTAAAATAGGGTGGATCTCGGCCAGGATTCAGTTATTGGAGGCGCGACCCTTGCAATGTTTCCGTTGCCTGGAGCAAGGCCACGCTAGGCACCAGTGCACTAGCACCGTGGATCGGACTACTCTGTGCTACAGATGCGGCAAATCTGGTCATAAAGCCGCAGAGTGTAAGGCCAGTGAGCCAAGGTGCACTTTGTGCGCCGATTTAGGACGTCCTGCTGACCATCGAATCGGCAGCAAACGATGCAAGCCCCCTAAAAAGGGCAAGCAGGGAAAAGGCGCAACAATTAACACAATGGCTGACGGCGGTACTGCAACCCAGAATGCAGCGACCGAACTGGGTACTCACCCACCGGAGGAGGCAATGGAGGCTTAAAATTCACTCCAAAACAAATAGTGCTCCAGGGCAACATCAACCACTGTCGGGCAGCGCAAGACTTGCTGTCACAGACTTTGGTTGAGTGGTCAGTTGGTTTAGGGGTAATCTCTGAACCATACAGAGTCCCAATGCACCCACGATGGTTTGGGGACAACAGTGGCTTGGTAGCTATTTACTGGGGTGGCGGACGTGGAGACCCTTCTTGCCGCAAACTGGAATCTGACCAGGGATTCGTCGTGGTTGAGTGGGGGCCTATTGTGGTGATAGGCTGCTACGTGTCGCCCAATATTAACCTAGATGAGTACGAAACATATCTGGGTAGAGTAGAGGTTTGTGCGCGCAGATACCTCTCTCGTCCGTTACTCATCTTGGGCGACTTCAATGCCCGTTCCGAGGCCTGGGGTGACAGGATCAGCAATTTGAAGGGTGATGCTGCCCTTGAATGGGCAGCCAGCCTGGATGTATGGTTTTTGAACCAAGGATCGGTCTTCACCTGTGTTCGGTACCAGGGCGAATCGATCGTCGATCTCTCATGGGCGAACCGGTTGGCTGAGCGACTGGTAGAGGATTGGAGAGTGGCCGAGGGTGTTGTAACACTATCAGACCACCGCCATATTAAGCTCACGCTGTCTCTGAACCGTCCGCGGGTTCGTTCTCTCACTGCTCAGGTGGGTTGGGCAATCAAAAAGATGGACAGAGACTTGCTGGTTGCTGCAGCACACACAGCTGACTGGGTGGATCCTCCGGAGGACCAGTTTAATGTGCCAGAAAGAGGCGCTGAGCGATTCAGAGACACAATGACGACCATCTGTGACGCGTCTATGCCGAGGGTTAGGACGGGTGCGAAGCGATCAGTTTACTGGTGGTCAGAGGGCATTTCCCAGTTACGCCAAGTGTGCCTCGCATCTCGACGCCGATTCCTTCGAACTCGACGACGTAGAGGATCAACTCAGGAGGAAACAGAGGCTGCCTATGCGGAGTACCGCACCGCTACAGTTGCCCTCCAGAAGGCCATAAGGCAGGCTAAATCGCGGTCATGGGACGAACTGCTGAACAGTCTGAGTCAAGATCCATGGGGCCGTCCCTATAAGATGGTTCTGGGAAAACTGCGCCCATGGGTCCCTCCCTTGACAGAGGCTTTAAAGCCTGATTTCACGGCGCGGGTGGTGGACACATTGTTCCCGATGATGTTGACAGACTCTGCACAGCGGGTTCTAGGTGCGAATGATTGGTCAGATCATTTGGAGGTGTCGTCGGGGGAGCTGTTATATGCGGTTAGACGTTTGTCAGCTCGCAACACAGCTCCCGGCCCTAACGGAATACCAGGACGCGCGATTGTCGTGGCAATGGAGGTGCTGGATAACTGTCTGAGAAGATTGTTCACCAACTGTCTCCGTTTCGGTTCCTTCCCGACGATCTGGAAGGAGGCCAAACTGGTCTTGTTGAGGAAGGACGGGAGGCCAGAGGGCTCGCCTTCTGCGTTTCGTCCGATTTGCCTGTTGGACGAAGAGGGCAAGCTCTTTGAACGAATCATTGCACTCCGCATTAACAGGCATTTATCAGAAGTCGGTCCAGATCTCTCCGACAGCCAGTTTGGCTTTCGGCAGGGTCGTTCAACGGTAGACGCGATCCTTCGCGTAAGGACATTGTCTGAACGGGCTGTATCCCAGGGAAACGTGGTATTGGCGGTCAGCCTTGATATTGTCAATGCGTTCAATTCCCTGCCTTGGAAGGCATGCATGGAGGCACTGGAATTCCATCGGATCCCTGTCTACATACAAAAGGTAGTCGGAGACTACCTGTCCAACAGGAGCATCTGCTACCCAGTGGGGTTCGGTGAAACAGTGCAACGAGAGGTCGTGTGCGGGGTTCCTCAGGGGTCGGTGTTAGGCCCTCTCTTGTGGAATCTTGCATACGATGCTGTCTTGAGGACGGAACTACCCAACGGCATAAGGGTTGTCTGTTATGCAGACGATACTCTGATCCTTGCCGAAGGGGAGGATTTCGAAAGAACGCGCAGACTTGCCGAAGTCGGTGTGGCGTGTATGGTAAGGAGGATCCGAAATCTTGGGCTGGAAATTGCGCCTCACAAGACCGAGGCGCTATGGTTCCACGGACTGCCTCGGGGAGAGTCACCTCCTGTCACATCGGTGCGTGTGGGAGATACGGTGGTTCAAGTCGGTCAGTGCCTTAAATACTTGGGCCTTTATCTGGATGGCCGCTGGTCCTTCGACGACCACTTCGCCCGCCTCGTCCCCCGGATTGAAAAGGTAGCAGGTGCTATGCACAGACTGCTGCCAAATCTCGGTGGACCCCAGGAAGGAGTAAGGCGTCTGTACGCCGGTGTTGTGCGATCCATAGCGTTGTATGGTGCCCCTGTGTGGGCCGACCGTCTAGAGGGTGGACGTGCGCGTGCAAATAAATTTAACGCCATGCAAAGACGCATCGCTATTCGGGTCGCACGAGGGTACCGGACCATATCATTTGAGGCGGCAACTGTCCTGGCGCGTTTCCCGCCCCTCGACATTCTGGCTCGGATGGATGCAAAGGTTTATCGCATCCTCCACCAAGAGGCTGGTCAACTTCCGGACAGGCAAAATGCGGACTTCCGAGAGAGGGCACATAAGTGGGCTATCGACCGTTGGCGTGAACGTCTCAGCGAGCCACAATACGCCGGAAAACGACTGATAGAAGCGGTCTTGCCATGCTTCCAAGCTTGGCTGGACCGCAAAGGTAGAGTCACCTTTCACTTGACTCAGATACTCACCGGACATGGTTGCTTCGGTGAGTATCTCAATCGAATTGGCAGGGAGACGACACCGCAGTGTCACCACTGTGGAGCAGGCGTGGACTCGGCGCAGCATACTTTGGCGGAATGCCCTGTCTGGGAATCCGAGCGCCAGGAGCTGGTTGAAGTCATTGGTTCAGACTTGTGCCTACCTGCAGTGGTCACTGCGATGTTGGAAAGGAAAGCAGCCTGGGATGCCGTGCGATCCTTTTGTGAGACTGTCATGGTCCAAAAGGAATCAGCGGAGCGGGATCGCGAACGTGCAAACCCCATGAGACGGCGGCGACGGAGGGCTCTGAATAATAGCAGAGCGGCTCACGTGCGCCGAACAAACAACCCCAGAATGGGGTGGGCTGTCCCTGCCAGTGATGGAAACGTCGGAACTTAGTTCTGGCGATAGCCGTGTAGTTCCCGGCCAAGAATAGGGCTACGGTCTCCCCCGCCTGTCGTAAGAGGCGACTAAAGGGGGTCATCGGGGTCGCGAGCGTTGCAGCGGGGGCTGCGGCGTCCGACAAACGACTCCGGGGAAGGCAGTGGCTTGGTGTGGTCAGCAAGTCACTGCGCACCGGATGGGTGCGGAAGCAGGTTGTTTCACAGCCTGTTTCGGGAGGGGCCCTCGGGCGAGATGCTAGAGGGGTTCCGGTTGCGTTCCTTTGGAGATCCCGGAACCCTTCGAACAGCATCGAGGCTGTCCACCGTGGAGTTTTTAGTGGGTAGAAATCCCACATAACCCAATCCTCCCCCGATGGTTTGGGTACCTGGTCGCAGGTTTTCTCCACGAAACAAAAAAAAAAAAAAAAAAAGGTTAGGTTAGGTTAGGTTAGGTTAGGTTAGGTTAGGTTAGGTTAGGTTAGGTTAGGTTAGGTTAGGTTAGGTTAGGTTAGGTTAGGTTAGGTTAGGTTAGGTTTCGCGGATGAATGCGAAAGCGTACCCGTGTTCCCACCATACGGTGCGAGAAGGAAACACCGTGGGGTTAGGTTAGGTTAGGTTAGGTTAGGTTAGGTTAGGTTAGGTTAGGTTAGGTTAGGTTAGGTTAGGTTAGGTTTTTTTTTTTTTTTTTTTTTTTTTTAAATAAGACAATGGAGAAATAGTGTATTGAGAGTTTTGCGCTTTCGGTTTACGCTTTGCTCTCAACTACCTTTATTTACTGTTGATTTAATATTGGTCTGACAAGAAAAATATTGTGAAGGCTAAATTTAATATGCAGGAAAGTGAAGGCTTTTATTTATTAAATGATTTAAGATTCTTAATAATATACGTGATGTGAGTGTGGAACGTGTTTAACGTTGTTTGTTTGGAAATTATTTCGTTTAAATTATATGGATTTAATTTAAAAATTGTTGAAGCCGTAGTGTGCTCACATCGTGTTTTTTCGAAACGAATGCATTCCTTTATTAGGTGTGAAAGGGATTGAGGGGTCTGATTGTCGCATGGACAAAAATTATCTGCAGTGATTTTGAATCTATTGAGGTATTCTTTGTGATAGCCATGGTTAGTTAGAAACTGTGTGATAGCGAAGTATGGTTTTACCTCCGATAAATATGAGCTAAGTATTTCGAAATTAGGTAGCAATGATTTTGTGTATAAGCAGTTGGAAGGGTTTTCATAGAGATCTTTTGCCGCTTCTTGCGATAGTAGTCCATTCCTATATTTGACATAGCTAATTGGTACTTCAAAATAGTCCGGTTGCTTATGGAGACGTGCAGTGGCTTTGGCAGCCGCATCCGCTGACTCATTGCCAGGAATACCATTATGAGCACGAATCCACGTAAAAACGATAGTTATGCCCGTCTGTTTAGCTTTGTGTAGGCAATTCTGTATTTTAACTGCAAATTTGTTATGGCTATAAGAATTCCGCAATTCTGTTAGCCCAGATTTACTGTCGGATAAAATAATAAACTTAGCGGTATTTACATTTTTGTCTAGTATCCATTCACAAGCTTTAAGGATCGATAGTAGTTCCGCTTGGAAGACCGAACATGACGAGTGTAGTTTGTATTTTTTGATGATTTTTGTACCATCTGGTCTAATAATAGCAAGTGCAGCACCGACATTATTGTCAGTTTTGCTGCCGTCTGTATATATTTGCCATGAATCCCTTATGTTAAGTTTAGCAAATTCTTCTAAAGAATTCACTTCGTTGAAAGTAATGCCAGTTCTTAGAGATGGATGGAGAAGTTCAGATGGTGATGCTGGAGTTTCAAGTGGAATATCAGAGGGTAAAAACTGACAGGTGCCAGATAATTTTGAATTTTCAATGTCAGATATTTCTTTGATTTTCGCAGGGAGCGGGATTAACTGCGCTAAGGTGATCGATGCAGGGGTGCTAATGGTACGAAATCCTTGTACAATTTTTATCGCGAATAGTCTTTGTAGTGATAAAAGTTTTTTGTAGACCATTTTATATTTCAATGAGTGCGACCAAATTCCGGCTGCGTAGCAAATTATGGGTTCAATAACTTGAGCATACAAAATTTTAAGGTTTTCTGGATGTACACCCCAAGTAGGCCTTACGAAAGTTACTAATTTGTTATACAGTTTTTTAACCTTGTCAATTAGAAGATCTGAGTGTTTTATAAAGTTTAGTTTGCGGTCGATAACGACACCTAAGTATTTAATATGACTGAAAAATTGTAATGTTTTGTTTTGGACTTTAATTTTACATTTCTGAGACTTGTTGGTGAATCCAATTGCCTGTGTCTTGTCAGGACCAAATTCTAACTTCACGCTCTTTCCCCATAAAATGATAATGTTTAGGGCACTGTTTAATTTAGATTCTAGTTCAGTGATTGAGTTGGAATGACAAATTAGCAAAATATCGTCAGCGTAGGCCTGTAGGTGACATCCAGGGGGTAGCTCGCAAAGAAGCAGTTGATCCAGGATTAGATTCCACAGCGTGGGACCGCATACCGACCCTTGAATGCATCCTCTGGTCATAGTTTTACTGACCGTAGTGTCAGCTAAATTGATTGAGACCTTTCTATTTTTAATGTAATTGCGGAGAATATTGTAGATGTTACAAGGACATTTTATATTTCTAAGCCGATGAAAGATCGCTGGCCACCAAGCGTTATCGAATGCGGATTTGATATCAAGGGATACAGCAACAACATGGCTATTATTAGATTTGGCCTGTTTAATAGTTTTCAGGGCGCAGTCGATAGCCATCGTTGTACAAATCTGTTGCCTAAAGCCAAATTGATTAGGACATGACTGCTTGGTACATTCTAAAAAGTAGTTTAATCTGTTGATGATGAGTTTTTCAAGTAACTTGCCAAACACACAAATAAGTCCGATTGGTCTAAATGCAGAAGTTTCGGTATGAGATGTTTTATTAGGTTTAGGTATAATCTTTGCGTAGGCAACCTTCCAGACTTCTGGAAAGTATCCTAGTTCAAGACATCTGTTGAATAGATCAGTAAGAAGTTCTGGGAATGCTTTGGCAAACTGTAGACAAATGTCAGCTGTTAAATGATCATGACCGGGTGCGCGTTTTGGGTTCATACTTTTCAGAGTCTCGAGGATTTCGTTTGTGGTAAATAATGGTTCATTCGGTGTATTAATTGGTTCATCGAGCAGTCTTCTGAGGTCTTTATGTTGGTCAGTGATATCATCAGTATCATCAGGATAGAATTTATCAATTAGTATTTGAGCAGTTTCACTACTATCGCTGGTATAAGATCCGTCAGCACGTTGGAGAGTTGCGGGAGGCTGTGAGAGAGGCTTGGACTTAATTATTCGATTTGTTATAGACCATACATCCTCTTTCTTTTGTTTGCTGCAAAATTCTTTGAAGTTATTGGTAGATGCAGAACAAAAAGCTTCAGAATACTCTTTTCTAATTTGCTCCTTCTCTTTCAGGACTTCATCGAGGGGGAGGTTCCGTCGTTTTAGTTTTATTAGTTTATGGTGAATTTGAATAGACTTGTGCTTAAGTTCGTCTAGCCGAGGGTCCCACCAAGGAGGACGCTGAGCTGCACCACCGGATCTAGGTAGTAATTTGTCGCATGTATCTAATAAGGCCTTATTTATAGATTTGATTAGACATTCAATGCCATTGGAGTCTAGCTCACTGATGTTGCAGTGGGGTGGAAGGCGCGAGCTAACTTCGTTAACAAATCGATGGGTGCATGGAACAAAGCCGCAACCGGAGAAATCAAAATGTTCAGGAGAAAATAAAACGTGAAAACTGTCAATATAACTCAATATACGATGCGCATCGTAAAGGTTTCTACATCAACAGAAAGCTAATTTTTTACTCGAAGTTTCAATAAGACGTTCATATTTCTATCTTTTACGGTTACGAAAATAAATAAGAATTTGTAAATTGCCACATTTTGTGCCAATATGTTGTGACCGCAAGCGTACATTACGGCTTTGTTCCAGAGAAATTTAGTAAAAGTATTGAACGTTAATTATTGTTTACAGCATTAAGTACGTCTGGGTCAATTACGTTAACAGAGTGTTGCTGTCTTATTCGGTAAATTAATTTGAGAGACTTTTTAGTGAATACGGTTTACGGTACTTGTAGAAAGCTTTATCATAAATATTTTCTGTTGTATTCTTTTATCTGAACAAAAGAAACATTAAAGACTAAGATAATGCCAGCAAACTTACTGAGAAGTTGAGTATGCTAGAAAAGTATGGATAGAAAGATCTATGAGAAGGATGAAACAAAACCCTGGTTGAACACCGGTCAACTTCTCCAACAATGATCTCTATCACAAACTCTCACACTAAGATTATATTTAAGACAAATCTTTGTTAAAGCAAACAAATATATATTTAAGTTTATTGAATCCACTTGGATTAAGTTCCACACTAGTAATGGAAATATTTAAGATATTCAACATTTTATGAATCAGTAAGTTAATATTATGGTACCGATATTAACTCACATCTTAAGTAAAATATGTTGTACACATCTCACAACAACATTAAGTTAAGTAGTGTTAAGTTAAGTAGACAGAACGGCTTCTTAAAGATAAGACAGATCCACTTAAGAGAACAACCGACAACCTATCACTCCCTCCTTAAAAATACTGAATGATGAACAAACAGTAACTAAAAATATTCAGATTTCTTCATTATTACTAATCAAAATACCATGACCATGCTACTATACTTCCTTTACATACTTCATTTATTAATTATAATATTTGCGCGCATATTAATTTAGAAAATAAAATTCATTTATACTTAGACCCTTTCATACAATCTCCTTTACCTTTCAGTCATCATATTTTAAAATGTCTTTAATGTGGAAATCCCCTAATGGTTTACCATTTACGTCTGCTAAAGTGTATACTAAAGATGATTTCTTAGCAATTACTATGCATTTTTGAAATTTTGGAGCTAACTTTGAAGTAAACTTCTTTGAAGCATTTGATAAATAAAAAGTACGTTTGTAAACAATCTGTCCTACTTTAAGTTCCACGTGCCTTTTTCTTAAGTTATAGTGTTTTAAGTTATGCTGGTGAGCAACTATTAAGTGTTTCTTCACCTTGTTATAAATTGTATTAAGTTGGGCCAAACGTTTCTTATACGTTTGTGCATCATCAGTCTGTAGTTGCGAGTGTGATACAGGCACATCACTACCACGATCCATCCATCCAAAATAAATTCCCTACCGTGTACCAAAAAATACGGTGAACATTTTGTGGATTCATTAACAGCTGTGTTTAATGCACACTGAATCTCCACAAGATGCTCATCCCACTTTTTATGCTCAGATTTCACATAGCAAGCGATTGCTGTGACTACATTCCTAATCGCCCTTTCAGCTTGGTTTACCTGAGGATGATACCGAGGATTATAATAAATGTTTGGGACATTATATCGTAATAATAGTTGCCTAAACTGCGCACTGATAAACTGAGGTCCATTATCCATATAGATATATTTGCACACACCGTAAACTAGAAACACACACTTTTCGATAAACTTCGCTACAGCAGCACCTGTTGCGCTCCGTATAGGATGCAACAGAACATATTTGCTGAAGTAGTCAGAGCACACAATCAAATAAGTGTATCTATTTCCTGACGATGGAAATGGTCCAAGCAAATCCACAGAAATTGCCTCAAAATGTCTTGTTACTGATTTTGGTCTAATTCAAGTTCAGTTTATGTAAAATTAACAAGTGTATTTTAATTTCTATAGCCAACACATTTAGAACCTATAGCATACGAGGGCTGATTGATAAGTTTCCGAAACGACAAAGAAAAACTTTAAAAATCTATTTAATAAATAAATTTATTTCTCAACGTAGTTTCCTTCTACCTCGATGCATTTAGTCCAGCGCTTCTCCAATGCCGTTACACCAGTTTGATAAAATGTTTTCTCCAACCCCTCAAAATACTCGTCCACGGCAACAATGACTTCTTCATTTGATGAAAATCTCTGGCCACCTAATCATTTCTTCAGGTTTGGGAATAAGTGGAAGTCACACGGGGCCAGATCCGGGGAATAGGGTGGATGCGGTAGCAATTCGAACCGCAATTCATGGAGTTTGGCGACTGCAACCATTGACGTGTGTGCAGGTGCGTTGTCATGGTGGAACAAAACTTTTTTCTTGGCCAAATGTGGTCGTTTTTTCTGGATTTCTTCACTTAATTTTTGCAGCAAGCTTGCGTAGTACTCTCCATTTATTGTTTTTCCTTTTTGCAGATAATCCACTAAAATAATCCCTCGAGCATCCCAAAAAACAGTCGCCATCACTTTGCCGGCTGACAAAACCGTTTTTGCTTTCTTCGGCGCAAGTCTTCCGCTCTCAGTCCACTGCTTAGATTGTTCTTTTGTCTCGGGAGTATAATGATGTATCCAGGTTTCATCGACTGTTACATAACGCCGCGAAAACTCGTTAGGATCTCGGTTAAACAGCGCCAAACACTCCGATGAATCGTCCACTTGACGTTGCTTTTGGTCAACAGTGAGCAAACGCGGCACCCATCGCGCGCAAAGCTTTTTCATTCCCAAATGTTGGTGCAAAATATTAAAAACGCGTTCAGATGAAATGCTCACCATCTCTGCTATCTCTCGCAACTTCAAGCGCCGATCATTGAATACAATTTTGTGAATTTTTTTGATCATGTCCGGATTCGTGACTTCATTTGGACGGCCAGACCTGTGGGCGTCTTCGCAGCTCTGTCTTACACGTTTAAAATCAGTTACCCAGGTGTGAATTGTACTCAATGCAGGAGCAGAATTACCTAAAACACTGTCTAGCTTGGTTTTAATCTGGGTTGCTGTTTTCTGTTTTAAAACATAAAACTTTATCACCGCACGAATTTCGTTTCTTTCCATTGTTAAGAAAATTTACGACAGAGAAAGTTCTACGTCCTATCAAACAAATTCCACCAGTTCGATTAAATTCAAATTTGGCGTTCTATTTTCAAAAAGATGCCAAAATATAATGTAATATTTTTTTTTTGCGTATCATTTTTTTAAGTTCGTCGTTTCGGCCAGTTATCAATCAGCCCAGGTATATCATCAGTCTCATGTCACTTCGATTGTCTAGTCGGTGAGTAACATTTTTACGTTATAAGTTCAGGTACTTCTTATATTAGCTTCATAATATTATGACTAACGTTCCGTTTGAAAGGTTGTATATTTTCAATTTTGAAGTTTTCAAGTACCTATACGTCATACGGTTTTATGCTGATATTGTATTCATTAAGTAGGTAGTTATACTTAAAAACTATTTAACGTATGAACAAATGCACATGTCTGTGAGAAAAAAATCCTTTCTTTGAAAAAGGTAAGTACCTGTTGTGTTTCATATTATAATTAAATGGACTGGTAACAACTTATTACGTGGTCGGTTTAAAAGATTCATATTGGTATTCGATATAACTGTCTTGTCAACTAAAAACTCTTACCTAGAAAAAAGCCGCATTCGCTGTTACCTGAACAAAATTATGGTAAATATTTTCGCATTCAATATAGTGTTAGTATTCCGGGGGTAAAAGTCACCGTAGCTTATTTCGAATAAAGTAGTATTTTTTTGTAACTTCATAAATAATCATAGGAATGTCACAAAAAAAATTCACTAGGTGCATTAGGGGTCGTAGATGCCGAATATGGCATTACACGAAAACTGCCGCAATAGCTATTGCGACAATGTTCCATGGACCCATCGAAATGCTTCATTTATTTGGTCCCATTTGACATGACTGGTGTTATATCGATATGTAGAGAGTTTTAAATTACGAGTGAGACGATCTTTCCCTAGATTTACTTGAAAAAGTATACCACGATGCTGAGAGGAAATGCACAAAGTGGAATCGACTTTCCAATCGGTGACTGTTATGGAATTGGACGAAGTAGTGAAAGTTAGATCAATAATAGATTGCCGCTGTTTCCCGTGGGTAATAGTTTCGAAAGTAGGTGTGTTGCCAGCATTACAGAGCAGTAAATTATGTGAAGTGATTAAGTCCACAATAATATTGCCACGGCGGTTATTCACACGGGAGCCCCACATGCTGTGCCAACCGTTAAAGTCGCCACCAATAATACATGTGTTTCCTCTAAATTTTTCTAAAAAGAAATCTAATTTTTGAATAGTGAGATTACTATCATTACGAGGTTCGACATATACAGATATCAGGTAGCATTTTTTGCCAGTCTTAGTTTTTATTTGAACAATACAAATATTTGAGTCGGAGTACTCTGTTATACCAAGTGTACTGCAGATATTGTTTTTAATGAGTAGTGCCGCTTTGACCGGAGTATTTGATGGATATTGATAAATAGTGTATCCGGGTACAGCTTTCATGAAATCGTTTTTGCCTGTATAGGGTTCAGACATAAATGCAATATCGCAAGGATTATTGTTTAGATATACTGATGTCTCCTGAAAGGCTTTCATACAGCGATCGAGATTGATCTGTAAGCAGTTGAGGGAGGTACAAGAGGAGTTGACATTATTGTTTGAGTTAGTATCCATAATCAATCCGGTTTCGTATATTTTCAAGCATGTGAGACATTCTGGGACAAGATACTGAAGTCGCGCTGTGATTGGTTTTCATATTATTTAAGTTACGTTTTTTATTAAATTGAATGCAGTTGTAGCAATCGAGTTTTTGTTGATCACTTTTGATGGGACATGTTTTATACTCGTGAGTCAGTGATGAGCAATGAGAGCAGGCGGTGCTGTCGGAGGTGCAAGTCTTCCGTGTGTGGCCGAATTGTAGGCATTTGAAACATTGAAGCAGAGGAGAAAATTCCTCGACGTGTATTCTTTGATGGTCAACATTAAGTTTTCCGGCCTTAATTATGGACCTCCACAAGGTGGGTGCTACCATAAATACAGCATTATAGAGGTGTTCGTTCCTGTTGCTTTTTTTAAATTTGAAGACAAAATCGTTTGGCTGAGTAGTCAGTTCCTTGACGAAGTCGTTCTGGGTGGAGATAATGTTAACGAGTTCCTCAGGGGGAGTTTCTTCTGAAATGCCTTTGAGGATCAACATGGGTTTCAACTTTTTAGACACCTCCGCACTTACTGAGGCCTTGGAGCGTACAGTTTTTAGAAGCGTAATATCTCTTTGCTCCTCATTTTCAAACTCGACCCGAACTTTATTGTTAGAAATAAGTTGAATGTTTGCAGGTGAGAAGTTAGTGTCACGAAACGAGACTGCTTTTCGCCAGTATTGTAAAGTTTCAGCTGAACTGTGGACCTCTTTAGTCGATGAGATGATCAAAGCGGGCTTAGAGATTGGTATCTTGGCCTGCTGGGGGACCGCAACTGGGGTCTTGGTGACTGAGGCGTAAGAGGGTCGGGCTTGTATAGATGACAGAAGTGTCTTTTGCACTTTAGATACTTCCTCTTTGATGGCCGCTTTGATCACTCCAACAGTAGCTTGGTCGATTGATATATTAGATGAAGGGGGAGAAACACTGGTAGTGTCACAGAAAATTTCCGTAGCAACCTGAATTTCGCGAATCAAGTCACTAATAGCTTCCTTATTAACCTTGGTGACACTTTTGCCCTCCCTGAGTTTAGCAAGAATGGTGTCGGTTTTATTTTTAATTTTCTTACGAAAGGCAAGACGCGGGTCAGGAGTTTCCTGTGAAGAAGAAGTATGTCCAGGAAGAACAGATGAAGACTGTGGAGTATCATCAGATTTGTCGTTAGAATAATGAAAGATAAGCGTGTCATTTTCCAGGCCTTCCTCATCTGACAGTATAAGGTCGTCAGTAGGGGCTTTACAGTCTTTTGTGGGTGTGCGAATCATGACAAGAGATGAACTACAGCGATTTTAAAGCTTTTTATGCAGAAAAAACAAGTTTAAAAATTTCGATGTTGACTCTTGTCCACGTAAATAATCACCGCCGGGTGGGCGGGAGGGCGATTTTTTTACGTTCGGATCGAGCTAGGACGACCGTTTAGGGCTCGATCGATTCGTCTCGAGATCAGCTACGCTACGGACAGCAAATAAAAATAATTTCAGAAGAAAAGTTTTGAAATTTTTCCAAAAAAGTGAATTTTATTAAAATTTTGTATGAAAATTTTCCAAGTTTCAATTTAAAATGATGTTTTTGTATTTCAGGTGCAGCGGTACGACGGAGCGAGGACCGGCAGACACAAGAAACACGGTTTGAAGCTATTGAGTACGCAGAATTACTAACAAAATATTTTAAAAAGGAGATTTTCGAAAAAATGTATGTTTTTATTTTATTTCGAGAAAAATATGAATGAAAAAATGCAAAATGGCTATCGCACAGCGAGGGCAGCTCAAAAGGCGACTAATTTAAAAATTTGAAAGAAATCGGAAGCTATTTAGTCGTATAGGTAGTTAGTCAAAGAATTTGTTAAAATTCGGTGAGCCGATCGCTTAGGTAACCTCGGTATGGAAATTTAGCAAAGGTAGGTCGATTTTTTGCGTTCGGATCGAGCTAGGACGACCGTTTAGGGCTCGATCGATTCGTCTCGAGATCAGCTACGCTACGGACAGCAAATAAAAATAATTTCAGAAGAAAAGTTTTGAAATTTTTCCAAAAAAGTGAATTTTATTAAAATTTTGTATGAAAATTTTCCAAGTTTCAATTTAAAATGATGTTTTTGTATTTCAGGTGCAGCGGTACGACGGAGCGAGGACCGGCAGACACAAGAAACACGGTTTGAAGCTATTGAGTACGCAGAATTACTAACAAAATATTTTAAAAAGGAGATTTTCGAAAAAATGTATGTTTTTATTTTATTTCGAGAAAAATATGAATGAAAAAATGCAAAATGGCTATCGCACAGCGAGGGCAGCTCAAAAGGCGACTAATTTAAAAATTTGAAAGAAATCGGAAGCTATTTAGTCGTATAGGTAGTTAGTCAAAGAATTTGTTAAAATTCGGTGAGCCGATCGCTTAGGTAACCTCGGTATGGAAATTTAGCAAAGGTAGGTCGATTTTTTGCGTTCGGATCGAGCTAGGACGACCGTTTAGGGCTCGATCGATTCGTCTCGAGATCAGCTACGCTACGGACAGCAAATAAAAATAATTTCAGAAGAAAAGTTTTGAAATTTTTCCAAAAAAGTGAATTTTATTAAAATTTTGTATGAAAATTTTCCAAGTTTCAATTTAAAATGATGTTTTTGTATTTCAGGTGCAGCGGTACGACGGAGCGAGGACCGGCAGACACAAGAAACACGGTTTGAAGCTATTGAGTACGCAGAATTACTAACAAAATATTTTAAAAAGGAGATTTTCGAAAAAATGTATGTTTTTATTTTATTTCGAGAAAAATATGAATGAAAAAATGCAAAATGGCTATCGCACAGCGAGGGCAGCTCAAAAGGCGACTAATTTAAAAATTTGAAAGAAATCGGAAGCTATTTAGTCGTATAGGTAGTTAGTCAAAGAATTTGTTAAAATTCGGTGAGCCGATCGCTTAGGTAACCTCGGTATGGAAATTTAGCAAAGGTAGGTCGATTTTTTGCGTTCGGATCGAGCTAGGACGACCGTTTAGGGCTCGATCGATTCGTCTCGAGATCAGCTACGCTACGGACAGCAAATAAAAATAATTTCAGAAGAAAAGTTTTGAAATTTTTCCAAAAAAGTGAATTTTATTAAAATTTTGTATGAAAATTTTCCAAGTTTCAATTTAAAATGATGTTTTTGTATTTCAGGTGCAGCGGTACGACGGAGCGAGGACCGGCAGACACAAGAAACACGGTTTGAAGCTATTGAGTACGCAGAATTACTAACAAAATATTTTAAAAAGGAGATTTTCGAAAAAATGTATGTTTTTATTTTATTTCGAGAAAAATATGAATGAAAAAATGCAAAATGGCTATCGCACAGCGAGGGCAGCTCAAAAGGCGACTAATTTAAAAATTTGAAAGAAATCGGAAGCTATTTAGTCGTATAGGTAGTTAGTCAAAGAATTTGTTAAAATTCGGTGAGCCGATCGCTTAGGTAACCTCGGTATGGAAATTTAGCAAAGGTAGGTCGATTTTTTGCGTTCGGATCGAGCTAGGACGACCGTTTAGGGCTCGATCGATTCGTCTCGAGATCAGCTACGCTACGGACAGCAAATAAAAATAATTTCAGAAGAAAAGTTTTGAAATTTTTCCAAAAAAGTGAATTTTATTAAAATTTTGTATGAAAATTTTCCAAGTTTCAATTTAAAATGATGTTTTTGTATTTCAGGTGCAGCGGTACGACGGAGCGAGGACCGGCAGACACAAGAAACACGGTTTGAAGCTATTGAGTACGCAGAATTACTAACAAAATATTTTAAAAAGGAGATTTTCGAAAAAATGTATGTTTTTATTTTATTTCGAGAAAAATATGAATGAAAAAATGCAAAATGGCTATCGCACAGCGAGGGCAGCTCAAAAGGCGACTAATTTAAAAATTTGAAAGAAATCGGAAGCTATTTAGTCGTATAGGTAGTTAGTCAAAGAATTTGTTAAAATTCGGTGAGCCGATCGCTTAGGTAACCTCGGTATGGAAATTTAGCAAAGGTAGGTCGATTTTTTGCGTTCGGATCGAGCTAGGACGACCGTTTAGGGCTCGATCGATTCGTCTCGAGATCAGCTACGCTACGGACAGCAAATAAAAATAATTTCAGAAGAAAAGTTTTGAAATTTTTCCAAAAAAGTGAATTTTATTAAAATTTTGTATGAAAATTTTCCAAGTTTCAATTTAAAATGATGTTTTTGTATTTCAGGTGCAGCGGTACGACGGAGCGAGGACCGGCAGACACAAGAAACACGGTTTGAAGCTATTGAGTACGCAGAATTACTAACAAAATATTTTAAAAAGGAGATTTTCGAAAAAATGTATGTTTTTATTTTATTTCGAGAAAAATATGAATGAAAAAATGCAAAATGGCTATCGCACAGCGAGGGCAGCTCAAAAGGCGACTAATTTAAAAATTTGAAAGAAATCGGAAGCTATTTAGTCGTATAGGTAGTTAGTCAAAGAATTTGTTAAAATTCGGTGAGCCGATCGCTTAGGTAACCTCGGTATGGAAATTTAGCAAAGGTAGGTCGATTTTTTGCGTTCGGATCGAGCTAGGACGACCGTTTAGGGCTCGATCGATTCGTCTCGAGATCAGCTACGCTACGGACAGCAAATAAAAATAATTTCAGAAGAAAAGTTTTGAAATTTTTCCAAAAAAGTGAATTTTATTAAAATTTTGTATGAAAATTTTCCAAGTTTCAATTTAAAATGATGTTTTTGTATTTCAGGTGCAGCGGTACGACGGAGCGAGGACCGGCAGACACAAGAAACACGGTTTGAAGCTATTGAGTACGCAGAATTACTAACAAAATATTTTAAAAAGGAGATTTTCGAAAAAATGTATGTTTTTATTTTATTTCGAGAAAAATATGAATGAAAAAATGCAAAATGGCTATCGCACAGCGAGGGCAGCTCAAAAGGCGACTAATTTAAAAATTTGAAAGAAATCGGAAGCTATTTAGTCGTATAGGTAGTTAGTCAAAGAATTTGTTAAAATTCGGTGAGCCGATCGCTTAGGTAACCTCGGTATGGAAATTTAGCAAAGGTAGGTCGATTTTTTGCGTTCGGATCGAGCTAGGACGACCGTTTAGGGCTCGATCGATTCGTCTCGAGATCAGCTACGCTACGGACAGCAAATAAAAATAATTTCAGAAGAAAAGTTTTGAAATTTTTCCAAAAAAGTGAATTTTATTAAAATTTTGTATGAAAATTTTCCAAGTTTCAATTTAAAATGATGTTTTTGTATTTCAGGTGCAGCGGTACGACGGAGCGAGGACCGGCAGACACAAGAAACACGGTTTGAAGCTATTGAGTACGCAGAATTACTAACAAAATATTTTAAAAAGGAGATTTTCGAAAAAATGTATGTTTTTATTTTATTTCGAGAAAAATATGAATGAAAAAATGCAAAATGGCTATCGCACAGCGAGGGCAGCTCAAAAGGCGACTAATTTAAAAATTTGAAAGAAATCGGAAGCTATTTAGTCGTATAGGTAGTTAGTCAAAGAATTTGTTAAAATTCGGTGAGCCGATCGCTTAGGTAACCTCGGTATGGAAATTTAGCAAAGGTAGGTCGATTTTTTGCGTTCGGATCGAGCTAGGACGACCGTTTAGGGCTCGATCGATTCGTCTCGAGATCAGCTACGCTACGGACAGCAAATAAAAATAATTTCAGAAGAAAAGTTTTGAAATTTTTCCAAAAAAGTGAATTTTATTAAAATTTTGTATGAAAATTTTCCAAGTTTCAATTTAAAATGATGTTTTTGTATTTCAGGTGCAGCGGTACGACGGAGCGAGGACCGGCAGACACAAGAAACACGGTTTGAAGCTATTGAGTACGCAGAATTACTAACAAAATATTTTAAAAAGGAGATTTTCGAAAAAATGTATGTTTTTATTTTATTTCGAGAAAAATATGAATGAAAAAATGCAAAATGGCTATCGCACAGCGAGGGCAGCTCAAAAGGCGACTAATTTAAAAATTTGAAAGAAATCGGAAGCTATTTAGTCGTATAGGTAGTTAGTCAAAGAATTTGTTAAAATTCGGTGAGCCGATCGCTTAGGTAACCTCGGTATGGAAATTTAGCAAAGGTAGGTCGATTTTTTGCGTTCGGATCGAGCTAGGACGACCGTTTAGGGCTCGATCGATTCGTCTCGAGATCAGCTACGCTACGGACAGCAAATAAAAATAATTTCAGAAGAAAAGTTTTGAAATTTTTCCAAAAAAGTGAATTTTATTAAAATTTTGTATGAAAATTTTCCAAGTTTCAATTTAAAATGATGTTTTTGTATTTCAGGTGCAGCGGTACGACGGAGCGAGGACCGGCAGACACAAGAAACACGGTTTGAAGCTATTGAGTACGCAGAATTACTAACAAAATATTTTAAAAAGGAGATTTTCGAAAAAATGTATGTTTTTATTTTATTTCGAGAAAAATATGAATGAAAAAATGCAAAATGGCTATCGCACAGCGAGGGCAGCTCAAAAGGCGACTAATTTAAAAATTTGAAAGAAATCGGAAGCTATTTAGTCGTATAGGTAGTTAGTCAAAGAATTTGTTAAAATTCGGTGAGCCGATCGCTTAGGTAACCTCGGTATGGAAATTTAGCAAAGGTAGGTCGATTTTTTGCGTTCGGATCGAGCTAGGACGACCGTTTAGGGCTCGATCGATTCGTCTCGAGATCAGCTACGCTACGGACAGCAAATAAAAATAATTTCAGAAGAAAAGTTTTGAAATTTTTCCAAAAAAGTGAATTTTATTAAAATTTTGTATGAAAATTTTCCAAGTTTCAATTTAAAATGATGTTTTTGTATTTCAGGTGCAGCGGTACGACGGAGCGAGGACCGGCAGACACAAGAAACACGGTTTGAAGCTATTGAGTACGCAGAATTACTAACAAAATATTTTAAAAAGGAGATTTTCGAAAAAATGTATGTTTTTATTTTATTTCGAGAAAAATATGAATGAAAAAATGCAAAATGGCTATCGCACAGCGAGGGCAGCTCAAAAGGCGACTAATTTAAAAATTTGAAAGAAATCGGAAGCTATTTAGTCGTATAGGTAGTTAGTCAAAGAATTTGTTAAAATTCGGTGAGCCGATCGCTTAGGTAACCTCGGTATGGAAATTTAGCAAAGGTAGGTCGATTTTTTGCGTTCGGATCGAGCTAGGACGACCGTTTAGGGCTCGATCGATTCGTCTCGAGATCAGCTACGCTACGGACAGCAAATAAAAATAATTTCAGAAGAAAAGTTTTGAAATTTTTCCAAAAAAGTGAATTTTATTAAAATTTTGTATGAAAATTTTCCAAGTTTCAATTTAAAATGATGTTTTTGTATTTCAGGTGCAGCGGTACGACGGAGCGAGGACCGGCAGACACAAGAAACACGGTTTGAAGCTATTGAGTACGCAGAATTACTAACAAAATATTTTAAAAAGGAGATTTTCGAAAAAATGTATGTTTTTATTTTATTTCGAGAAAAATATGAATGAAAAAATGCAAAATGGCTATCGCACAGCGAGGGCAGCTCAAAAGGCGACTAATTTAAAAATTTGAAAGAAATCGGAAGCTATTTAGTCGTATAGGTAGTTAGTCAAAGAATTTGTTAAAATTCGGTGAGCCGATCGCTTAGGTAACCTCGGTATGGAAATTTAGCAAAGGTAGGTCGATTTTTTGCGTTCGGATCGAGCTAGGACGACCGTTTAGGGCTCGATCGATTCGTCTCGAGATCAGCTACGCTACGGACAGCAAATAAAAATAATTTCAGAAGAAAAGTTTTGAAATTTTTCCAAAAAAGTGAATTTTATTAAAATTTTGTATGAAAATTTTCCAAGTTTCAATTTAAAATGATGTTTTTGTATTTCAGGTGCAGCGGTACGACGGAGCGAGGACCGGCAGACACAAGAAACACGGTTTGAAGCTATTGAGTACGCAGAATTACTAACAAAATATTTTAAAAAGGAGATTTTCGAAAAAATGTATGTTTTTATTTTATTTCGAGAAAAATATGAATGAAAAAATGCAAAATGGCTATCGCACAGCGAGGGCAGCTCAAAAGGCGACTAATTTAAAAATTTGAAAGAAATCGGAAGCTATTTAGTCGTATAGGTAGTTAGTCAAAGAATTTGTTAAAATTCGGTGAGCCGATCGCTTAGGTAACCTCGGTATGGAAATTTAGCAAAGGTAGGTCGATTTTTTGCGTTCGGATCGAGCTAGGACGACCGTTTAGGGCTCGATCGATTCGTCTCGAGATCAGCTACGCTACGGACAGCAAATAAAAATAATTTCAGAAGAAAAGTTTTGAAATTTTTCCAAAAAAGTGAATTTTATTAAAATTTTGTATGAAAATTTTCCAAGTTTCAATTTAAAATGATGTTTTTGTATTTCAGGTGCAGCGGTACGACGGAGCGAGGACCGGCAGACACAAGAAACACGGTTTGAAGCTATTGAGTACGCAGAATTACTAACAAAATATTTTAAAAAGGAGATTTTCGAAAAAATGTATGTTTTTATTTTATTTCGAGAAAAATATGAATGAAAAAATGCAAAATGGCTATCGCACAGCGAGGGCAGCTCAAAAGGCGACTAATTTAAAAATTTGAAAGAAATCGGAAGCTATTTAGTCGTATAGGTAGTTAGTCAAAGAATTTGTTAAAATTCGGTGAGCCGATCGCTTAGGTAACCTCGGTATGGAAATTTAGCAAAGGTAGGTCGATTTTTTGCGTTCGGATCGAGCTAGGACGACCGTTTAGGGCTCGATCGATTCGTCTCGAGATCAGCTACGCTACGGACAGCAAATAAAAATAATTTCAGAAGAAAAGTTTTGAAATTTTTCCAAAAAAGTGAATTTTATTAAAATTTTGTATGAAAATTTTCCAAGTTTCAATTTAAAATGATGTTTTTGTATTTCAGGTGCAGCGGTACGACGGAGCGAGGACCGGCAGACACAAGAAACACGGTTTGAAGCTATTGAGTACGCAGAATTACTAACAAAATATTTTAAAAAGGAGATTTTCGAAAAAATGTATGTTTTTATTTTATTTCGAGAAAAATATGAATGAAAAAATGCAAAATGGCTATCGCACAGCGAGGGCAGCTCAAAAGGCGACTAATTTAAAAATTTGAAAGAAATCGGAAGCTATTTAGTCGTATAGGTAGTTAGTCAAAGAATTTGTTAAAATTCGGTGAGCCGATCGCTTAGGTAACCTCGGTATGGAAATT
>CATNWD010000076.1:0-17500 GCA_951230895.1 Carpatolechia fugitivella | reverse complement strand
TCCAGATCATACCTAGCGATGTCATGCTTTGGACATTCCACCAATAAATGAATGATCCCTTCCTCGACATCCAGGTCACAAACACAAGAGGGACTGTTTTTACACTTGAACCTGTGCAGATATTGACCAAAGCCCCCATGGCCGGTCAATACCTGCACAAGTACCGGTGTCAGTTTTATTTTTCTAAGGAGGCGATATGCGCTCACTGCGTTGGGGAAAAACAACTTGGTAACTTCCGCGGTTGGCGTGTCAATATACCTATTGTTCCATGCCTGCAGGGTTTCCTGTCTGTTGATCCTCTTAATGTAGGATAGAGGGCACTGATCATAGCTAGAGACCGTTTTCTTACACGCTGCAAGTTTCGCTAATTCGTCTGCCCTCTCATTTCCCTCTATTCCTACATGTGCTCTAATCCAGAACAGTTTGACATTTTTACCCTGTTTTGATAAAACGTGCAGGTTTCGTTTTATGCTTGCCACTAGGGGGTGAGAAGAGTTTCTGTTTTTTAGGAGTTCCAGTGAAGATCTAGAATCACTAAATATATTCGTGGTATTCCAATCACTTTTCAATGCAATGTTTGTAGCTTGGTATATTGCATACATTTCTGCTTGGAACACCGTACAGAAATACTCCAATTTATATTTCTTGCTCAGTATTTCGGCGCCATTTTGCCAAAGAGTCAGAGCAGCCCCCACTTTTTCGTCAGTTTTACTTCCATCAGTATAAACTTCAGGACCGTCAATATGGTGTTTTTCTCTAGTGTGGGGCTCCAAATCCTCAAGGCATTGAAAATCAATGTCCGGTTCTAGCGCTGGATGGAGTGATGTTAACTGAGAAGCTCTTTCCTCAACTCTTCTATCCCCCAGAACGTCCTGTGGCTTGCCACGTTTTGCTTTATAAAGCATTGCATTTTCTTTGATGCGTAGATCCAATGGAAGGAGCCCTGACAAGGCTAATGCAGCACTTAGGGAGACTGTTCGGTACGATTTGCAAATTTTTTGTGCAAATCCCCTTTGGACTGCATTCAGAGTTTTCTGAATAGATATTTTTTCAGCCGCATCTCCCCAGACTCCAGCCGCATAGAGTATTATCGGCTCCACTACTGCCACGTACATCGTCCTAACGATCTCCGGATTCAATCCCCATGAAATTTTTGCTGCCCGACTTAATTGCTTACTAATGTTCGTAGCTTTTTTGCAAACGTAGCTTACGTGTTGTTGAAAAGTAAGCTTGTTGTCTATTATTAAGCCTAGCATTTTTATTTGTTCTACCAATTTTATTTCCACGTTACCCATATGGATACGTGGGGTGTCAAATTTTAGTTTCTTGGTTATTACCATTGCATTGGTTTTGTGAGCTGCAAATTTTAATTTGTTTTTGACTCCCCACGCTTCCACATGTGTAAGTGTCTGGTCAGCTTTTCTCTCTAGGTCTGGGATCGAATCTCCTGAGAAAACCAGGACGATTGTGATGGTACCGAACGCGCCATTAAGATAAGCGTGAGAAAGACAAGTAATGGTTAGTAGTATTGCTTCGAGAAATGCACATTTGGCAACAATAAAAATTTAAACTGCCAGAGGTCTTTTGTCAGTAAGTAATAAACCGATATTTTTAAACGGAAATATCTAAACACCCCGGGAAGCGGCATCACAAGACAGACGGTTTGAAGAAATATAAATTACCACCAAACAATAGGCAGATAAAGTTCAATGGTTTTTCTGTAGCACGTGTAGGAAGATAGAGAAATCCTTATCGACCCAAAACTTTTACACCAAACAGATGTCAGACAAGACAAAATAATATTAAGATAAAAAGGGTGAAACTGCCACTATGGTTTGCTATGCAAAGTACGACTTTAAGTCCTAAGACAAAACTCAACTATGTCTTATGTTTAGCGGGTTTCATAACTATATTATTCATATTATAAACAAAACCCTAATTGATATGACTTTATCAATGATGATAATACTAGACATGTTCCACCTACGGTGTAACACTGTGTATAACAAATTACATAATATTAACAAGATGTGTATGTACAATAAAAATGGATTACGCAAAGGATTTTGCTTCTAAATTCCAGGCTGTCTACATGAAGTCCTAAGCATAGCAGCGGCTATGAAGTCATATGAAACGCTGAAGCCTGAGTGACGTCAGCAGGGCTTTCATTGAGGCGAAGTTGACGATGGCGCGCATGGCAACAGGAGAGCTCGCAAGGAGAAGCGTCGCATAGTCGGTGCGCGGGAGCAGCCGGCCAATCAAGATCAACGGATCGACCAATGGAGAGCGGCCGAACTTAGCTGACCAATTAGATGTTAAGATTTAGGGTTAGGGTTGTAGGCGGAGATTAGATGTTAGAGATAGGGTAGGGGAACTAGGATAGGGACAGTCAAGGCAGAGCTGGAGACCAAGCCGGGAGCGTCGAAGCGATAGTGCAGTGTATTTCTAAGTGTTGATTAATCATAGAGTCAGTGACAGGGAGTACAAAGAACTTTGGGTTTTAAAACTTAAAACTACATAAATAAATAGTTCAATAAAAGTTTCAATTCTAATCAATATTAATAATATTACTTGAACATTAAATCTAAAGCTGCACATCATACTAAATTATATTTTAAAGCCCAAAGATAATCTTATTTTTCTATTCCTATTTTCTTCGCTGTATTTTACGCTTCGATATTGACATAAACTATACTCAAATAGAGCTATTATTACTATAAAACTTCTTAGCACTTAATCATAATTTGAATCACAAATAAATATTATAGCAGTAGTGATAATAATTGGCCTAAGGGGTTTTTTCCTTTTTCTGTTCGTTTTTCCCCTTCATTAGAATACTTTTGGCCTAGAAATCGAACAGAGGGTCAAGGAATACCGTTCTTCGGATTCCTCGATTTAAATCAGATTAAATTAAAATTAAAGAAAAAGAATTAATAAACAAAAGTTTATAGTTTGATTTATCTTGTGTTATTCCTCATCTCTCCTCAAAATAAAATAATCTATAATTTTTCATAAATAAATAAATCTGCCCTTAAATTCACCTTACTCTAAATTACAAATTCATTTGCATGAATAATAACCTTAATTTCGAATTAAAGACATTATCAATATCTAGGTTAAGCAACTATAATTTACTTAATAAAGTTGCTTAATCATATTCCATATCCTTGCGAACATTACATTATAAAGAGAAGTCATAAAATATTAAAGAATTAAAGACATTATCAAGATCTAGGTTAAAGCAACTATAATTTACTCAATAAAGTTGCTTCAAATACCTAATCCTTGCAAACATTACATGATAAAGAGAAGTTATAAAATATTAAATTTTGCCTAAAAGACTCTGCTAATACTTTAGTATACACTGCGCGGTGTCATTGAGAAATGAGCTCTGCAAACAAACAAAAGCGCTATAGCTGACCTCACGAGTGGCCACTCACACACACAAATAAAACACAAACCAACTAAATGAATGCATTCTAAAATATAAAGAGGCAGCTACTGTTCTCGGGTCTGACTACGAGATACAGATAACAAAAATAAAAGTTACGTAACATAAAACAACAATACTGCGAGTCTCACTATCCTTGGCACAACCCAGAGGGCTGCTTACGTAGTCGGCTGGAATCACGTGCGTTCCAGAAGGCGCAGTCGGGTGCACAGCAATACTCAAGTTTACAGAGAGCTAACACTTTAACCTACAAGAGGAGTCGCTGTCGTATAGCCCGCTTCGTAAGGCCTTGTATGTCGCGGCTGGGACAGGTATCTCTGCATTCCAGAAGCACGAGGGGGGAGGGCCTTGCGCGGAAACTCATTTTCTTGGGGTTACATAAAACTTCATTCACAGGAAGTCGCTGTGGTAGAGCTCGACACAGAAACTTTCTTTGAACCCTTTTCGTTTGCTTATTATGTTTAGCAAGGACAAAAAGTAAAATCAAGTATTACTGAATTATCCACCAAGAAAATAATTACTAGGCGATCACATTATAAATTATAACAAATATATCACAGCATAACTGACAGCCTGAGACTTCAGGCTCGGCATTGGGCCATCACACGTGGTACGCGTTTACCAGGATCTAGAACATTGTGTCTAAAAATAAAATATAATAGGACACAACTAGAAAAGAACAAATAAAAAATACACAACGTAGAAAAAATATTTTAAATTGGTGTGATAGTAAATAAAATTATAATACATAAATTATCGAAGTTTAAAAGAAAGGCTGAATTTGAGAAAGGGTTTATTATTATTAAATATTTTAAATTGAAATAATAATTTAAATAGTTTAAAGAGAAACTTTTATTGCTAATAATAATATGCAAGAAACTAAAATATTGAGAACTTATTAAATATTGTATAATATTTCTTTAATCGAAATATTTGGGAGAGGAGAGTTTATTACTTATTAAACAAAAGTAAATAAAGAGGAATTAAAAGTAAAGTAAAGAAATATTAAAAAAAAAAAAAGCACAGAAATAAGTCATCTAAAGAAAATCAAATAGATTGAAATATCGAAGCGGTAATGTACACTTTTGCATGACATGTGTTTTACAGGACGTATTGTCTGACATCTTGTTATATATTTTGATTTTATTCCATTTATTGAAGGTGTAATTGTTTTGTGTTCGATTGTCGCGTGTTTAGTTAACAAGATTAGTATATGACGCGAATTTAGACTAGTTTCGAAGTAAAAATCTAACAAAATCAATAAAGTAAAACAAATCAAGACCTTAAGAATTTGATGTGATTTATGAGTAAGACACAAATTAAGGTAAACCACTCAAAATAATGTGCTTCATTAGATTAAATAAATTAGTACAAATAAATAGTAATTACAGATATTTCTAAGATATTAGAATTTGGCGTTAGTAAATAATAGCAAGGTCGTATTGAATGATTGAACGTTCATTGCACAATAGAGTAAAGAAAACGCGAAATATATGTATGAATGTATAATTATAACCACGTTCACTCATCTTACATTCTAAAGAAAGGTAAACAAATAGAGAAGAAAGTATTTATTAGTGCAAACGACAATAATTAATACAATTAGTGACGCATATAGGCCTGCGTCCAGCACAATAAAATTATGATGATAAAATGATGATTAAAAGACTTTTAAATAAGATTAAGAAATATATCTTATGCGCAAGTAGGTATGGGTATGTAATATATGTATTGCGTATGTATAAGCGTGCTAAGTATGTCACAAGTGACTCGTGTTCATTACACATAATGACAATTTTGATTATTAATCTCAGTTTAACTAAATCAGTGTATGTTTGAAGAAGGAGTTAGCATACAAATTATCAGTAAATAATTATCATCTTAAACCGAACATTATTGACAAAATGTTAATAAGATGAGGAAATTAAGGGGTTGTTAAGAAAAAAAAAACTTACTATATAAATTAGAAAAAGCCTAATTTGCCCCATGACGACTTAAATAAGTATATTTAAGTGGTCTTAGTAAAATATAGCACACATAAAAAAAAAAATAATTAGAAGTTGTAGTTTGTAGAAAAGTATAAGTTTATCTTTATTTAGGAAAGGCCTTTGCAGCGGTGAGAAAGAGTCTTAAAACCACAAGACCGGGTCCTTGATCAGAAGTCGTAAATAGTTGTCAGAATAATGACGAGTAGGTTGTTTGACCTTATAACCCACACGATATAGAAGAAGATCAAAACTTTTAAGTCAACGTCTCTGGCTTGACTTAGAACGACAGTCTGACGAAACAATAATTCGAACGTCAGATCACGAACTTTACGTTATTTTATTATGTAAGCAAGTAGAATAAAATTTGAGGAAAATCAGAGTAACACAACTTGTGTTACTATAATAAAGTACTTACTTTAAATGATAAAGTCACACGAGTACTTATAAAGATAGTAGAAAAGAATAAATTAAAGCAAATTTGTAAGAGCTAACAAGTAAACTTTAATAAACTTTAACTAAATGTAATTTAGTTTTTCAGAGGTCGATACTAAGTCAATAGCATCAGATTATTATGGACTAGTATTCATTAAGAGATACCTATAAACGCCATAAATAAAGAAAATTTTAAAATGCAATTGACATTGATCAGAATAAGAAGCATTTAAATATTATTATATTAAAAAACATACTGAGTTAGTCCTCTGAACTTTTAGACAAATTAATAAATAAATAAATAATCAAAGGAAATATATGCCAGAACAGAAGTGGTGACAAAATATTAATTTTCAAATAAAATTTAACAACTAGTTTGTTATGATAGTATGTTTGGTTCTCAGCGAATAAAGGAATGTAGGTCTTAATTACCTTCAGGAAAAGAGATACATATTTGTATGTATGTGTATGTATGTAAATTATAAGATCCACAGTGGAGACTTAGATGAATATGTCAGCAGGTGATGATGATGAGTAAATAAACTCTTACGGCAATGATATTGATGATGATGATCCAATCATATGGACACTTGTTTTAGAGGCCAAGATCTACAAGTATAATAACTTGTTTAATTCTAGAAATTAAAGTAAATTATAAATCCTACGAGTTGTGATAGTGAAATTTGGAGAATTTTATTGTGAGGCAAATTACAAACTAATCAAGGTTTCTGAATACGATGGTTGTATCTTAAAGCTATGTTGTTATTTGAGATAACACATACGGAGATAAAGGATGCGAATGAAACTATTGAGAGTATTATTGTTAAGAAATATACAATACAGGTTGATTCAGGTAGAATACGTTGATTTAATCGAATAAATTAATTTATAAGAAAAAACCCTCTTATATTTACCTATACATAGTAAAAACGCCAAAGTAAGATGAACTTATTAAAACGCCAAAGTAAGATGAGATTAGCAGTACTAACTAGTACAAAGACATAAATTTACGGGATATGTTTGATTTGGGAGAGGCGTTATTTTAATTGCAGTGACAATTTAGACAGTGGTCTACACTGTACCATCAAATCGATATTACTCATAAAAAAAAACATAAATTTAGAAAGACATATTTTTAAGATGAGTGGATTTGAAAATAAAATGCTACGAAATTTAATTAATTAATTGTGAATTTGTACTTAAAGGCATTTTTGAAATAGAAATGCTTTAAAAATTTATAAAGTATTTTGTTTTGCTAATAATAAGTAAGATGATTAATAGCAAACAATTTAAGGACAAAGCTTAGTAGACAGTAGTATAAATCGAAACAGGTTAAACTCCAGTATTCGCTTTAAAAAGACAAGTCATTTTCGTAATGCATTAAGTATAGTTGGTATTTACAGCTATGTTGTACAGTCGTATTGAAAGGGTTAAACGATAGTATAAATACGAAACATTATTTAATAAATATTAGAAATTGATGATTTTATCAAGCTAAGAACTTCAAAAAAATTAAGAAGCTGATAAAATATTGATATTTTTTTTTACATTGAACCATATACAATCGGAGCTTTAAAAAAATTAGTAATTTAAACTTACAAATGAAATCAAAGGCAAAATAATAATAATGCCAATACATTTATTTAATGTTTAATAAACCCAAGTGAGAATGAATAAATTAATAGCCCTATATAAATGGTAATGTGGACAATGATGTTGACTATAGGTATTTACATAGGTATATCTTG
Organism: Carpatolechia fugitivella; assembly: GCA_951230895.1. Taxonomy (NCBI): domain Eukaryota; kingdom Metazoa; phylum Arthropoda; class Insecta; order Lepidoptera; family Gelechiidae; genus Carpatolechia; species Carpatolechia fugitivella. The sequence goes on along the minus strand of CATNWD010000076.1, from coordinate 9,881 downwards.
AAAAATGACTAAGGAAGTTAGACTTTAGTATTTTTGTTTAGGTAGGCTAGGTAGGAAATGAATTAGTTTTAGCCTAGGGTTGATAGGTTGGTATTTTTTTTCTCTTCAGTTCTTTTCGACACAATGCGGATAACTTGTAGTTATTTAATAGGTTACGGTTAGGTTTAGATTAGGCTTGCATTCAATAGATAGGTAGGTAGTTATGTAGGTAGTTTTAGGTACTATACGAGTTAATGGGCTGCGTTAGCACCATTGATTTAGGATTTGATGTAGAAAGTTAGAGAACAAGATTTCTAACTGTCCACAGGGAGAGGGATGTGATGGTACCGAACGCGCCATTAAGATAAGCGTGAGAAAGACAAGTAATGGTTAGTAGTATTGCTTCGAGAAATGCACATTTGGCAACAATAAAAATTTAAACTGCCAGAGGTCTTTTGTCAGTAAGTAATAAACCGATATTTTTAAACGGAAATATCTAAACACCCCGGGAAGCGGCATCACAAGACAGACGGTTTGAAGAAATATAAATTACCACCAAACAATAGGCAGATAAAGTTCAATGGTTTTTCTGTAGCACGTGTAGGAAGATAGAGAAATCCTTATCGACCCAAAACTTTTACACCAAACAGATGTCAGACAAGACAAAATAATATTAAGATAAAAAGGGTGAAACTGCCACTATGGTTTGCTATGCAAAGTACGACTTTAAGTCCTAAGACAAAACTCAACTATGTCTTATGTTTAGCGGGTTTCATAACTATATTATTCATATTATAAACAAAACCCTAATTGATATGACTTTATCAATGATGATAATACTAGACATGTTCCACCTACGGTGTAACACTGTGTATAACAAATTACATAATATTAACAAGATGTGTATGTACAATAAAAATGGATTACGCAAAGGATTTTGCTTCTAAATTCCAGGCTGTCTACATGAAGTCCTAAGCATAGCAGCGGCTATGAAGTCATATGAAACGCTGAAGCCTGAGTGACGTCAGCAGGGCTTTCATTGAGGCGAAGTTGACGATGGCGCGCATGGCAACAGGAGAGCTCGCAAGGAGAAGCGTCGCATAGTCGGTGCGCGGGAGCAGCCGGCCAATCAAGATCAACGGATCGACCAATGGAGAGCGGCCGAACTTAGCTGACCAATTAGATGTTAAGATTTAGGGTTAGGGTTGTAGGCGGAGATTAGATGTTAGAGATAGGGTAGGGGAACTAGGATAGGGACAGTCAAGGCAGAGCTGGAGACCAAGCCGGGAGCGTCGAAGCGATAGTGCAGTGTATTTCTAAGTGTTGATTAATCATAGAGTCAGTGACAGGGAGTACAAAGAACTTTGGGTTTTAAAACTTAAAACTACATAAATAAATAGTTCAATAAAAGTTTCAATTCTAATCAATATTAATAATATTACTTGAACATTAAATCTAAAGCTGCACATCATACTAAATTATATTTTAAAGCCCAAAGATAATCTTATTTTTCTATTCCTATTTTCTTCGCTGTATTTTACGCTTCGATATTGACATAAACTATACTCAAATAGAGCTATTATTACTATAAAACTTCTTAGCACTTAATCATAATTTGAATCACAAATAAATATTATAGCAGTAGTGATAATAATTGGCCTAAGGGGTTTTTTCCTTTTTCTGTTCGTTTTTCCCCTTCATTAGAATACTTTTGGCCTAGAAATCGAACAGAGGGTCAAGGAATACCGTTCTTCGGATTCCTCGATTTAAATCAGATTAAATTAAAATTAAAGAAAAAGAATTAATAAACAAAAGTTTATAGTTTGATTTATCTTGTGTTATTCCTCATCTCTCCTCAAAATAAAATAATCTATAATTTTTCATAAATAAATAAATCTGCCCTTAAATTCACCTTACTCTAAATTACAAATTCATTTGCATGAATAATAACCTTAATTTCGAATTAAAGACATTATCAATATCTAGGTTAAGCAACTATAATTTACTTAATAAAGTTGCTTAATCATATTCCATATCCTTGCGAACATTACATTATAAAGAGAAGTCATAAAATATTAAAGAATTAAAGACATTATCAAGATCTAGGTTAAAGCAACTATAATTTACTCAATAAAGTTGCTTCAAATACCTAATCCTTGCAAACATTACATGATAAAGAGAAGTTATAAAATATTAAATTTTGCCTAAAAGACTCTGCTAATACTTTAGTATACACTGCGCGGTGTCATTGAGAAATGAGCTCTGCAAACAAACAAAAGCGCTATAGCTGACCTCACGAGTGGCCACTCACACACACAAATAAAACACAAACCAACTAAATGAATGCATTCTAAAATATAAAGAGGCAGCTACTGTTCTCGGGTCTGACTACGAGATACAGATAACAAAAATAAAAGTTACGTAACATAAAACAACAATACTGCGAGTCTCACTATCCTTGGCACAACCCAGAGGGCTGCTTACGTAGTCGGCTGGAATCACGTGCGTTCCAGAAGGCGCAGTCGGGTGCACAGCAATACTCAAGTTTACAGAGAGCTAACACTTTAACCTACAAGAGGAGTCGCTGTCGTATAGCCCGCTTCGTAAGGCCTTGTATGTCGCGGCTGGGACAGGTATCTCTGCATTCCAGAAGCACGAGGGGGGAGGGCCTTGCGCGGAAACTCATTTTCTTGGGGTTACATAAAACTTCATTCACAGGAAGTCGCTGTGGTAGAGCTCGACACAGAAACTTTCTTTGAACCCTTTTCGTTTGCTTATTATGTTTAGCAAGGACAAAAAGTAAAATCAAGTATTACTGAATTATCCACCAAGAAAATAATTACTAGGCGATCACATTATAAATTATAACAAATATATCACAGCATAACTGACAGCCTGAGACTTCAGGCTCGGCATTGGGCCATCACACGATGTCGTCGGCAAAAGCCTGACAGTAGGTTCCATTCCTCTCCAGGTCGTCCAAGAGTGGATCCAATAGGACATTCCAGAATGTCGGCCCGCCTATAGAGCCCTGCACACATCCCTTATTTGTGGCCTTTGCGTGTTCTTTGTTGGCATACCTGACTCTGACTTTTCGATCTTTTAGGTAGCTATCCACCAGATGGCGTAGATTCCGTGGACACCTCTTCTCTCGCAGTCGGCACTGTATTGCTGGCCACCACGCACTATCAAATGCACCTTCGATATCTAAGGATACGACTATGTTTATAAGCTTATTTTTCATATTGCTCAGAATATGAGTTAACATGTCGTAGAGTGCGTCTTCTGTGCATCTTTGTGGTACAAAGCCGTATTGCCTGCAATTTGCCCGAGGAAGAATGTGCCAGCGAATCCTCCTGATCATCATCTTTTCCAGCGATTTTCCGAACATGGACAACAATCCTATTGGTCGAAAGTGTTTAGCCAATGTGTAGTCGTCTTTGCCAGGCTTTCTCAGAACAACTATGACAGCCTCTTTCCACGCGGCGGGGAAGCATGAAAGTTCAAGGCACTTATTCAGGATCTCCAAGAATAGTTCCTCATTAGTTGAGATCGCGCGAAGGCATATGTCAGCTGTAAATCCATCCAATCCGGGCGATTTTTTGGGATTAAAGCTACCCGCAGCATACCGTAACTCGGATATCGTGAACGGAGGGTCATCTTTGTCGTCCGGAACAATCTGACTTGTGTCAGCTGCTAAAAGTCTGGTTCTTCTGTGGTCACAGTTGTCATCTGATGCATTGTCACATGGAAAGAATGTGTCTGCAAGCAGCTTGACTGATTGCTCCGGGGACAGAGAATTCCCATTTTCAATGAGCGCATCATCAGGATGCCTTCTAGAAGTTTGCCGCAGAACTCTGTAGATCCCATCCCAGAGGCTTTCTCTATCTTGGGTGCTGCAGAAAGACTTCCAACTTTCTGTTTGTGCTTTTAAAGTTTCTAATTCATATTTTTCTTTTGTTTTCAGGTACTCTTCAACAACGTGTCTTCTTCGGCGTGGTGCAGCGCAGCGAATTCTCCTCTTTTTCCGGATCGAGTCCTTCCTGAGTGTCTCCAGCTCGTCGTTCCACCAAGGTAAGTTTTTAGTTTTACGATTTTCTTTGATTTTTGGTATTGTATTTTCACATGCAATGTCTACACAGTTTATATAATTATTTACAGTTTTTTCCAGTTCTTTTTCTGTTGTTATAGTTTTAATATAGTTAATGTCCAAATTGTTGTTTTTAAAGTTGTTTTCTAATTATTTTCCAAATTCTATCCAATTTACCTTTTTCGTGTTAAATTTCCGTGTAGATTTTAATTTAGCGTTATTAAATGTGGGTTTAACCATTTCGTACTTAAATATTATAGCGTTGTGGTCAGAGCTGGTGACACCGGTATCTACTTCCCAGTCGGTTATCTTCCCGAGTAAATTCGAGCTACACATTGTGACGTCCACCCTACTTTTGAAGATCTCGCCGTTTCTAATAGCGAAGAAAGTGGGAACGGTACCTTCATTTAAGATATGCATATCCATTTCCTCCACAACACCCATAAGCGCCTCGCCTCTATGGTCCTCGCTTTCGCTTCCCCACCACGTGCTCCAGGCATTACAGTCACCGCCAATGATAAGGTTTTTTGTGTTAAGCTTGCTTTTAATAGCCTTAATCTGGTCCAGATATGGCTCTATTGGCAAACTATCCTCGAAGTACACGGAGACCAGAGATATTGTCCACTCGTTGGTGCGAAGTGTAGCCACTGCTATATTTTCTGTTGTGAGTGTTGGGCAGTCGATAATATCAACATCGCTGTCGAACACAATTATCGCAGCTTTCACTGGCTTACTTCTGTTGTGGTTTCGTTGAATAACCCTATGTCCCATTGTCTGAGTAAGCTCACCCACCGCACCCACGTAAGGTTCCTGAACCAATGCGAAGGACATCTTACGCTTTTGTGCCTCCATGATGAGTTCCTGAGTTGCCAATTTCTTCCTTTGCAGGTTAGCTTGTAGAGCTCTATAAGTCGTATATTGCGGCAATGCTGTCCTTGTGCCACAGGATGCGTTCGGGGTGCCCTTAGCAGTATGCCACCGTTGATCTTGCTAGGTTATCCCATCGCCTCCTAATCGGACACTTTGAGTCAAAAGTGTTATGATTGCATTTATTACTATCTATTTTCGCCTTTTGACAATTTCTACAAGACGGTGGACTTCCCGCTAGCCAGTCAGAGCACTCCGAGCGCACGTGTGGGCCACCGCAGTGACTACAGAGGTCGACCGTATCTTGGCAATGTTTACGTCCATGACCGTATTCAAGACATCTTGTGCACTGCACAAGTGGAGATTGGTCGGCCACCCATATCCTCTGCAGGTCGATGTGCAGACGTTTTGCCGAAGTAAATCGCTGCCAAACTTTGGGTGAGACCTGCAGGACAACGTGGTTCGTGTGAGGATTACGGGTCTTTTTCCGATATTTTACTGTGAACCTTTGGTGTTCAGTCTCAATGTCTCCGATGATGTGTTCATTTTGACTCTTTAGCGCATGAATGATGTCTTCATCAGTATTGTAGGAAAGCACGTCCTTTAAGATAACCAGAGGATCTTTATTTTCCATCTTTTCTACGTGAAGGTTTCCAGCTGAACTTTTTATGCTCTCTGTTATCTTTGCCAATTCTTCCTCCGATTCACATCCTATAATGACCTTTTGATCCTTAGCTTTCCTCAATTTCTCTACGCGGAGTCCTTTGTTCTTAGCGTCCACGGCTGTTCTAATTTTAACGATGATTTCATCGCTAGTGTCTTTATCTTCAGCCGAAGATACCGCAACAGAGTGTAAAGGTCTCCGTTTGGAATCCGGCTGATAAGTCTTTTGCAGGACCTCAGCGTATGTCAAATTTCCCTCTGTACTCGATGTACCTGGGTGCGTCACCAGTTTTTCCGAGAGAGCAAGTGTATACTGCTTGCACTCTGTCACTTTTTTACTGTGATCCTGCAATTCGTCAATCAATTTCTCTATGAGAGCCGTGGACGGGCTTGTGTCAGAGGGGGTGGTAGTGGGTGCGATAGGTTCGGTGCTAGCTTCCGTCTTAGCCTCCTCAAGGTCTTTTACTTTTAATTGTGCTTCCGCCTGTGCAGTGCGCGATTTTTCTAATTGATTTATTAGGGTCTGTCTTGATTCGCTTAGGCGGAGCACAATCTCATAGAGGGATGCTAAATTCTTCAAAACCGTCTCTTTAATAACTGTCTTAATGTTACCCGAGGACTCCATCTGCGTCTTCGCCTCCTGGTATAATTTATTGGCCTTAGATGGCATTGAGGCCATTGAAGTAATTGGACTACTTGTCTGTGACTTTAAGTCATCCTGTGTACCGATTTTTTGTGTTGGCGAATCCTGTTTACTTGTAGTTTTTTGACTGTCAACCGATGGAGCCCGTTTTCTTTGCATCCCAGTGGCAAAAACACCAGCTGAGGTCACCGAAAACTTCAGCTTCTGTCCCCCAACAGAAACGTCTTGTTTTGCTGATTTTGAGTTCATGTCTACAAACCACTAATTAATTACACACTAATTAATTCGAATGATATTTAATAATATAAATATATTATAGTCTTATCACTATTGGTCATAAAAATAGGTTTCCAATACTTAAATAGAACTAATATACTTAAATTAAAGTAAAAGTTAAAAAAAAGATGGACGGTCTAACAGACCACAAGTATTCCCCTTTTGTTAACTTACTAATAGCCCTTGCCGAGCCCTTTCCAACGAGCCCTTTCCAATTTGTATTCGCCGGATCCGAACAAGCGAGGTGTCGACGAATAGGGCTAAAGATGCTCTTTAAATTAACGTAATAAAAAGGGGGGCTATAAGGTATAAAAATTTTGAAAAATCTTGAAAAAACCGATTTTTTATAAGAAAAAATTTAATAAAAATGGCGGATGACGTGCGAGAGCGGCGCAACCGCGTGGGGGGCAAGAGTTAATCTAATACTAATAAACAAATTTTAAATCAAGTCAATATCTCAAATAGGTTGCGACTTATGAAAATTTGAAAGTTAAAAATTTTGAAATTTGTATGAAAAAGGCCAAATATTGGAATAAATCAAAATTAATTCGCTCAATCGTACAAAAAACGATGCAGTCCGCTTAGGAAAATTGATAGAAACAGTTTAAACTAATAAAAGCTTTCAAAAATGGCAATATTTCCTCTCAAAAACAGTTGGTTAGGTTAGGTTAGGTTAGGTTAGGTTAGGTTAGGTTAGGTTAGGTTAGGTTAGGTTAGGTTAGGTTAGGTTAGGTTAGGTTAGGTTAGGTTAGGTTAGGTTAGGTTAGGTTAGGTTAGGTTAGGTTAGGTTTTTTTTTTTTTTTTACAAATATGTCAGCCAATGGAAAATCCTTCATGGACGCCTGGGAGGGAGGACCCAGGCAGTGCCGGACTCTTACCGGCCAAAAACCCTTGACTGCCATTTTCCGGTTTCTCTCCGTTATAGACGGAGGTTTGGTTTTCCTTTTTATATGTTTATTTAATACATTGAAAGATTTATTTATTCCTATTAACTACTTTAAGTTGTACTTACAGAAGGTAGGTACCTAAACAATCAACGTGACTTAGAAACTAGAGCCTTAATACTAGAGCACAGCAATTACAAGTTGTGTATATAATTATATATAAGCAAATAATTTTTTTTTTTTTTAATCTTCTATCACTCTCTTTATTCTTTTTTATTTATTTGCCATTTTGATCTTATTTTTTTTTTTTTTTTTTTTTTTGTCTTTTTTCTATATTTATAAATATATATATATATATATATATATATATTTAACCTATTATTTATTATTAACACACGTGAAATATATGCACTATATTTACTGTATTAATTTTTCTTAACTAATTTTTATTATTACATATGACAATTTTACAAATTCTAAGACAAAAATCTAAAAATATATCTTTTATTTCCTTATTTTTTACAATTTCAGGTATTGTCTCTATTTTAATTTCTGTTTGAATTTCTATTTCAGTGTCAAACCTGGCTCTTCCAAAACGAGGACATTCAACAATGATATGTGGAATGGATTCTTCCACCTCCGGGTCACAAGGACAAGCGGGTGAGTCTTTTTTCTTGAACCGGTGCAGGTACTGGGAGAATCCACCGTGACCAGTGAAGAGTTGTGTGTGAACGTTTGTGAGTTGTGTGTTTTTAACGATTTTATGGGCCTCTCTAGCATTAGGAAAGAATATCTTAGTAACGCCGGCTTTGGTTTCCGCAAGGTATCTCCTATTCCATTCCTCGATCGAGTCCTGCCTTATAGCTCGCTTGACAAATGAAATAGGACACCCGTCGAAATCAGGTTTGGTCTTTTTGTTGAGAGCTGCATCCTTCGCGAGCTCGTCAGCACGTTCATTTCCTCGGATTCCTATGTGAGCTTTCACCCAGTATAGGTCTACTTCCTTCCCAATGCCTTTAATTTCTTTAAGGTTCCTTCTTGTTTCGACCGCTAGTGAGTAGTTGGTGTCCACATTTTTTAAAACTTCCAATGTCGATCTAGAGTCGCTAAATATTTGGAACCTTTTTTGTTTGTCTGCTTTTATAATTTGTGTGGCCCGAAATATCGCATACAGTTCAGCTTGGAAGACGGTGCAGTAATCAGACAGTTTAAATTTATGAGTTTTGGTTTCGGCACCGCCATCCCACCAGGATAGTGCTGCCCCAACCTTTCCTTCAATTTTACTCCCGTCTGTAAATATTTGTACTGCACCCTCCTTCGCGCTAAACTGCACCTCATCCTCACTTTCCAGGCATTGGAAGGTTTGATCTGCCTCATCAGCGGGGTGCAGCTTCTCGAGAAAACTCGCCTTTTCTTCTACCGAACGATCTTTTAGTATTGACTGCGGCTTTCCTCTCTTCGCTTCGTAGAGTGATGCTGCCTCCTTAACTCTGAGGTCAAGTGGCAGCAATCCTGTGGGTTAGGTTAGGTTAGGTTAGGTTAGGTTAGGTTAGGTTAGGTTAGGTTAGGTTAGGTTAGGTTAGGTTAGGTTAGGTTAGGTTAGGTTAGGTTAGGTTAGGTTAGGTTAGGTTAGGTTAGGTTAGGTTAGGTTAGGTTTTTTTTTTTTTTTTTTTTTTTTTTTTTTTTATAAACTTTAACCTCTAACATGATTAGAGACTTTGAGTACTTTTTCCTTTTTTAAAGCTAGGAGAAAATCTTCTAAAGACATCTGGGAATGGAGGGCCCAGATAGTGCCGGATTTTTACCGGCTAAAAACCTTGACTTCATTAATGGCAGTTTGCATGCTCTTTTGGGGCTGTTTTTGTGCTCTTTTCCTTAAATATTTTTCAACTAATTTCTAGGACAACTTGTGACTACCCACCACCATGTACAATTACAGTTTAATACTACTACACTTACCTAACCTACTCTATGATTTATAGTATTTTCCTTATTTATTTTTGACATTTGTTTTCATTACTTTTGGTTCTATACACACAGTTTGTTACTTCTTATTTTATTCCTATGCTAGTTTTAATATAACTACAATTATATAAATAGCATAGTTTTACCTATCTTTGTTTCGCTTATTTACTAATTTACAAATATTTTCACAGTATTCTACTACATATTGTGCTGTTTTCTTATTAGCTATCAAGGTGCTTAAGGTTTTATTACTAAGCTTTTCATTTGTTCTCTGTTCCAGGTTGTGACGTTCCTTACAAAAGATTGGGCATTCTACAAGTAGATGTTGGACAGTTTCACTTTTTCCTGGTTCACAGATGCATGACGGGTCCTCTTTGCACTTGAATCTGTTCAGGTACTCAGAGAACCCACCATGCCCTGTCATCACCTGGGTAAGCAGGCCAGCCGGTTTAAGCTCTTTTATGACTCTGTATGATTCAATCGCGTCTGGAAAGAATACCTTCGTGACGGAGGC
>CATNWD010000075.1:0-71603 GCA_951230895.1 Carpatolechia fugitivella | reverse complement strand
AATCAAAGCTAGAAGACTGCACCACCACCTAACCTTAACTGAAAACGCGAGGGGGAAAGCTTTTGAGCAACCAAGAGGCAGCAAGGTTGATGTCAAGGACCCAGCAAAGGTCCCCCAATAGCACTATGTGCACACAAGGTTCGACATCAAACAGACTATCCCTTGAATACTCAGATATAAAACCCTAAAAATTGTTTACAGAATACCATTAGCAGAGTAGCAGATCTTGCACGAAGAGGTCATCCCCCACATTCACGAAGACATAATTACAAGATATAAAAAGAATCTGGAACTTATTACTGATTAAATAATCCACAAAAACACACAAAACATTTTTAACTAAACAAACACTTTTTTTTTTTTTTTTAAACTGGCACTAGACTATCTTTGTGCCAAGTAATAAAAAGAATTTAAAAGAACAGGCAAAGTGTCATGACACGATTCAGCCTAATTGGCCCCATATGCCAATGTGCCAACTGAGCCCATGCCCAACCATAACGAGTTTAGATAGCACTACCTACAATATTAAACACGTAAAGAAAAGGGTTTAAGCGTATTATGGTGGAAAACCAACGTTCGACCATTTCTATGTCCTAAAATAGTTGTTATTAGCAAGTCTGCGCACAACGCGATAAGGCCCCTTATAAAATCGCGACAGTTTTGAACAAACCTTGGAAACTCTCTTAGGGTTGTACACTAGAACTAAACGACCTGGGGGTCAAAAGTTACGAACTTAACCTTCATTCGTCGTTTCTGCGTCCGTTGCGATTTACCAACTATCTTACTTCTAACGGCGTTAGAGACACGGCGGCGGCGACGTCGGCGCCAAGAATTATCAGGCTTCTTACCGAGAACCCGGACTACCGAGTGGATGATATTTTGATCTGGAGAGTAAAAAAATAATAAATAATATATATTATAACTTATAACATTCACTTTTTCTTCAGTTTAGCTTAGCGCCCATCTGGCTACCGCCCCCCGTTTTACTTGTGTAAGGAGCGGCCTCCTTTGAGCGGACTGGCTGTTCGTATAGTTCGATAGAGTTTAAAGATTTTGAAATACGAATGGTTCTTTTTTGCAGTTGTGACTCGGGACGTCAACGGACTACCGAGTGGATGATATTTTGATCTGGAGAGTAAAAAAATAATAAATATATATTATAACTTATAACATTCACTTTTTCTTCAGTTTAGCTTAGCGCCCATCTGGCCACCGCCCCCCGTTTTACTTGGTGGAGGCTGCCGCGAGTTTTTTACGCATAGGAATAAAGATTAGGCTTACAGAGTCGTCGCACGGAAGGAGCCGGGCGATTGAACGAGTAGGCGCTAGAGATGTGCCGTGGGGAATGTTCCCATTCCCAGTATTTTCCCTATGGGAATATTCCCGGTAAGTTACCCAAAGTTTCCAATGTTCCCGGGAATATTCCCCTACACATGAAACATTTAATATATTGAATTCTTTCTTTACCTAGTGTTTTAATTTAGTTTGGTTGGTTGGTTGGCTGGTTTGGTTAGTATGATTTAATTTGCAAAATTGATTATTTTTGATATAGACAATTTTATTTTATTTAAGTGAGAGATTTCACTCACGGTCATCTGATCCAAAACTAGGCAAGGCCTGTACTACGAGAATGGGTGTCAAAGATAGACAAATATTCAATACCCAGACACAGAAATGACCCTTGATGTCTGCCTTTTTTTCTTTTCGCGCCTTAGCTTGGTACTATAGAAATCTGTAATTTTATTACAGATAGGTACTATAGGTATTAGTCGTTTTGTTAGTTACATACAGCCAAGTAGATGTTTGCCTGTTCATTGCTGACTGTAAGATGTGGATAAACTGTCTCGCTTCCTCTTTAAAAACATTTTATTTGCGAATCTCTTTATTTGAGTGGCAATAAGGTCATCAAACAATGAAAGCGTCCTTTTTTAGTTACCTGTTATTTAATTTGTAACTTGGTGCACGTATTTAAACATACAAACCTCGTTGTTAAAAATAAATCTGAATCTTTGTGGTCGGCTTTTAAAAGTTGCTTTGCTTTATAACTTTTGAAAAACATGTTGATCGTTCTGTGATTTGTTAATTATTTTAGTATAATTTAAATTGTTAATACTGAAATTTTATTGATATTTAAAAAGAAATCTGGATCTTTGTGGTCGGATTTTAAAAAAGTTGCTTTGTTTAATACCTATAACTTATGAAAAACATGCTGATCGTTCTGTGATTTGTTAATTATTTTAGTATACTTAAAATTGTTAATACTAAAATTTTATTGATGTTTAATTGTTGATTATATTGATAACGCATATTTGTACACACATGAATAAAAACTATCAAAATTTAACGTCTGTGTTTCTTTTTCTCTTATTAAAATACAGTTAAAACTTTCAGAATCTGCCCGGGAATATTCCCGGAAACATTGGGAATATTCCTAAAAACACTGGGAATATTCCTCGGAATATTCCCATTTTTTTGGGAGTTTTGGGAATATTCCCAGGCGTGTGGGAAATTTCCGGTGATTGTTCCCGGTAACATTGGGAATATACGAAATCTCTTAGGTTAGTAGGTATTCAAATATTACTTGTGATTTGTCTCCTAAAACTTCATATTGTGACATATAAATATATAAAAAAATAGAAGATTTCGACAACTTTCCCATTGTTAAAGTTCTCAAGGGAATATTCCCACACAAAAGTAATTTACCGGGAACGGCACAAGGCGCTATTCCTGAGCGTCGATCCCGAGGTCCGGCGGTGCCTGTACCTCCCGCCCTGACTGAGTAGGCGAGCCGCACGTGCCGCAGCTCAAGCCCGACCGAGCAAATAGGGTGCCTAAGGCGCAAATCGTCGCGCAAGAACGACGAGTCGACGCTCCGATCTCTAGATAAGTCCAAAAATTATTATTAGAAATGGCGACGTCGTATGACGGCCTGAACTCGACGACGGATGAGTTCGTGTCCCAGTTCGACGTAATCGCCGCAGTGAACGGCTGGGCCGACCAGGTTAAACTTGTAGTGGTCCAAAATTATCTCTCCGGTCCAGCCTTGTCTTTCTACAAATCTTCGATCAAAGGCGTGAAAACTTTCGAGGAATTTGCCGAGAGCCTATGGAAAGAGTTTCCTCCTCTCGTCGATTTTGCATCCTTGTTTTATTCTGCCAAGCAGGAGTACAACGAGAATTTAATTGATTTTATTTATAGAATAGAGGCCTTAGCCAGATCGGCCAAAATCGTCGATGATTCGATTGTTATTCAACAATGCCTAAGAAGCATGTCTTATAACAACAAAAGGTCTCTAGGGGGACAGATTTTTACAAAACTTGCGGATCTAAAGTCTTCAGCGCGCCAATTATATGCCCTTTTTAATAAAAGTAGCACGGAGGTAAATTTACCGGTCAAGTTGACCACGGCAACCATCGCGTCTCCTTCGTCGTGCGCGAGGTCATCGGGCGATAATGGCCGCGCGGGTGATAGTGGTCGTTATTACGACGTGCGTGGTGAAAGTTCGCCGGCATCGTCGATGCAGTCGCCGTGGCAGACACCCGTCAGGCCGCCGTCCTTACAGTACCTACATAGAGCAAATTGTTTATCGAGTGTAAGGGAAATTTGTGGTAGCACTACCAACTAGGCTTCGTGGCGTACGCCCACCTACGAAGCAATGGGTCGTGGGTTCAAATCCCGCTCAAGGCTAACATTCGTGTGATGAGGGGAAACCTTCATGACCGCCCCTGGTTTTGTACGCCGCGTTTTTCTAAGCCACCCAGAACGAATACACTTCGGTTAGATTAAACTGTAAGTTGTTAGCAACAGGCGGAGGAGGGAGACGAGCTTTTTTTAACCGACTTCAAAAAAGGAGGAGGTTCTCAATTCGTCTGTATTATTTTTTTTATGTATGTTATTAGATATCTCCGCCAATTGTTAACCGATTTTAATAATTCTTTTTTCATTCGATAGGATTTACTCTCGAGGTGGTCCCATATTAATTTCGTCAAGATCTGATGGTGGAACATGAGGTAAAACTTGGAAATTCCTCAACGGAATGTAGCATTCGCGTCGTTATTCGTCTATTCTTTTAGTCATATCTCAGTCAGTTTTCAACCGATTTTGATGATTCTTTTTTTATTCGATAGAAAGTGCTTTAGGTATAGATCCATATAAATTTTGACAAAATCTGATGATGAAATAAGAGATAAAAGCGGAAACTCCTCAACCAGTGATAGCAACATGCATCGCGCGCGATACCGTTTGTGGTGGAATGTTGCTAGGCAACGAAATAAATTTGTTTTGTCAGTTTGCTGAAAATCTACGTTTCCGTTGTTCCATATAAAATTATATTATTCGATTCTATCACGTTTTTTGGCGACCGTGACAGGACAAGAACCTGCTCGGATATTGAATACAATATGCGAGCAGGATATCCAATAGGATATCACAAATAATTTAGCTTCTATGGCCGAGTGGTCGAGTGTTTTACTCTCTTTACGGAGGTTTCGGGTTCGAATCCCGGTGAAGACACTCTTAAACGAAAATGTCCTTGTGAGACTTTTTTCAGTTTAGTTGGGACATTGCTGCCCGAATCACCTGATTGTCTGAAAAGAAAGATGATTCCGTGATTCGGAAGGCACGTTAAGCCATGTGTCTCGGCTCTAATATCTACAGAAGGCGTCGTTACTCGTGCTAAGTCAGTGGGTTTTGACAAGGGCCCGGTACTATATTAACTGTGTGAGGGTATGTGAGGTTGGTTGTCGACCTTACAATCCACAATATTAAGAAAAAGAAGAAGCCAGCCTACGAACACTATCTGTATGTAATCAGCTAACGACAGACTTTCAAGATACCATCTCAAACCTGAAACTCCTTACGAATAGCCCAAGTATTGGGGTAAACTAATATAAGCTTATTAAGAGGGAAGAATAGTACGTGCTCGTCCATACGTTTTTCTACTTCTAAATATTTTCCAATCTCCATGATTTTTTAGTATGTTATTGACACAATGAATGACTAGGTTTATAGATTTTTCTTTTTACAAAATTCGCTATAGATTCAAACTTATATAGGCACCTCAAGTAACGTAATCTTTATGATTAAAACTGTGTCGAATTAAGCCGTTTGTTGAACAAAAACAATGTTTTTTTTTTTTAACGAAACTTATGAACCTAGAATATATTGTGCTGAAACGATCGACATCAAAATAAAAGTGATTTGTTGAAATTTAGTTATTGGAAACCGTTTTCTCCCGAAATGGGAATTTCATCAAGAAAAGTACCTATTGTCAGTCGCGAGCTGCAACGCTCTCGCTCTCTCTCTCCCGGGGGTATGAGCGCACGAGCGATAGCAAATGTTTTCCTAAATATCTATTTCGTTAGGATTGCGAAGCTATTCTTTTCTCTTAGCATTGTCAGTTTAGTGGCCAGCTGGACTACTAAATGACCTCTTACTTCGTAGCCTCTTACCCTTTAACTTATGTTATTTTCGAAACAATCATTAATAATATAATAAACAACTAAACGCGCTTGCATAGCACGAAAGACGCAGTCTAAACTAAGCAAATACCAAAAATACGAGAGTATAATATCTTTGTACTGAAACTGTTAAATAACAAAACCTAGGTTTTTGGAAAACCTTTGGATAATGAAGAAAAATAATAGGATATGTGTCGAGGTTAGGATTAATTACTTACATAAAATATATTGAATGAAACACTGAAAATCATAAAATAAAAATAATTTTAACAAAAAAATAGAAACCTCCTTCAAATTACCTTATATGGTTATCTCCACTTATAAGTAACAAATAAAATAACATTCCAGATGGAACATGAAAAAAAATATTGCCAATATCCTCAATTAAGTAGATAGGTAGTGTATTAAGTAAATATTTAGAACTTTGTACTTCCTTTTGGAGTCGGTGCCAGCCAAAAAATCGACGATTAGTCGTGGGCAACTGTTTTAAGTCGTCGTCGTCGTTAAGTCAGTACATATTTCTATATGACTATCAATAAAATTCTTTGATAGTCTATGATATAATATTTTGTTGTGCTGCGCGGGATGCAATGCCGCACCCGACTAAACGCAGGGAAAACGACAGGAGCGGCTACCAAAAAAGTCTGGGTAGGTTTCATTCGATAAATTAATACTCGTAGTTTCGTCATCTACAATTTTTGGCTGGCACCGACTCCAAAAGGAAGTACAAAGTTCTAAATATTTACTTAATACACTACCTATCTACTTAATTGAGGATATTGGCAATATTTTTTTTCATGTTCCATCTGGAATGTTATTTTATTTGTTACTTTTTAGTGGAGATAAACATATAAGGTAATTTGAAGGAGGTTTCTATTTTTTTGTTAAAATTATTTTTATTTATATACATATTTGATTTACCTTTATGTAATTACCTACGCAGTAATTAAATAATTTGCAGGCGTGTTTGTTTGTATTTATAATTAAAGAGGAGAAAAATATTTATTATTACATGCTGGGGACATTTAATTTTTCGTAGCATAATATTATTATTATTACTACTTACCAATTATATTCTAATAAAATACGTTGTGAGACTTTGGTTTTAGTTGTAATTGCCCGAAATCTTTACAAATAATTGAAATGCTGTCGTCTGTCAGTTGCAGTGCAGTAACATCAACTGCACTCTGACTGCTATTCTGCTGCTGGAATGCAGTCCAAACGCAGTCCGTTTGTATAAACTCTGTGATAGAGACGCCACAGCGCGTGTATGTAATGGTCCGGAGGCATTTCAAAGATCGATTTAAAAAAAATGCTTTCATTAACTTTATGATACCTATTTCATGTCGTTACCTGCTTGCATACGTCCTCACTGAGGGGCTCGAGCCTACTCTGAATGAGCAATTCTTCTTTTTTATCGCGTGGGTTGTAGGGTCGACAATCGACCTCATCAGTGTTATAGATCCGCCCAAGATCACTGACATGACTCGTGTAGCGACAAAATAGTCGTGTTTTTCGAAGCACGGATCTTTTTTATCGGAAATAAAGTGATTCTCTCCGTAATTTTAATTTCTTAATCATATTGGGAAACGTCTCACAAAGATTGCCTGACAATGTTCCCGGGATCCGAACCCGAAGCGAAGAACCAGAAGTCAGCTATGATTTTAGGAGACTCGACATCACACACAGGCGTATGCTGGTTTCCTGTTCCGTAAGAGCGTCGAATAAACTCGACAACATAATACTATAAGTACGTCCTAGGAATCGAACAGCCGCTTCCCGAACGAGAGGCCATCTTTAAAGTTTGCCACTTTAGACTGTATTATTTCTAAATATTTGTATTGGTGGGTGTCTTCTGTAAAGAAACTAATTGTCGGGGGTCACATTTATCTGAGATTTAGTGGATATCAACACTATGTAGGGATACTTTGTACAAAATTCAATGCTTGTAGACATGTCGTGGCCATATAGTAGAATTGACCACATCATGAAATTAACGATCATTTCATGAAATGGTCGCATTTCATGATGTGGCCAACTAAATTTGACCAGATCATTAAATCGTGTGCATTTCACGATTTTGTCGTCCACGATTGGCCATATCGTGAAAATAGGGCGTCCATGAAATATTTAAAAAGAATCTAAATTATGTTTGGTACTTATTGTTCTCTAAGTCCGACAGACATTTTCAGAGTACTTTTTCATCATAACTTTTTTTTTCTTCCTCATTTTAATATCGAATAATTCACTTTTTCACCGCGAGAAATAACGCGGCCGCCATGTTGGTACATAAACAAAGTGCTTCCAGTGCCTCTATCGGCAATAAAAGTAATAATTTTACGATATGATCAAATAATCTTGACCATTTCATGAAGTAGCTGCGTTTTAGTTGAACATATCGTCAAACGATTTCTTATCATTGATCTGGCCAAGGCACATCATGATGTGGCCAATGGACAGTGAAAATTTCATGAAATGTGACCATTTCATGAAATGATCGAAAATTTCATGATGTGATCAATTCTACGATATGGCCACGACAGACACACCGGTGTTGGCAGGGCATTGTCTAGTTGTCATTCTGGGCTTCAATTAGTATGGAAATTATGTTTTTTAAAGTTTTTAACGCGAATTTATCCCACTTTCAGGACAAATTTTTAAAAAGCCCTCTGACACTATGTTACGGATGGATAACTTGTACAAAATTTCATGTTTGTAGATTGACCGGTGTGTAAGCAAAGCGTTGTATGTTCTGGGTTTCAATGAGAATGAAGAAGGAGATGGTTTTTTATTTTTATTTAAACCTACATAGAGAACGAAATTAATGAAATACCAACGTCTAATGAAGAACCTCTTTGCTCATTTCCACGCTTCTAGGCTCATCGGTGTAGTCGGTTTGAAAACTATTTTGGGAGAGTTGAATTTATTAAACAGATGATTGATCAATAGATTACGACAGTTTCATTAGGTCGTTTTAACTTGAGTGCTCTAATCTGCCCAAAATTAGGGCGGTGTGGTCCAGCGGCCGCCACGAAGCTGCTGGACACCACACGAAGAATGTTGTAGAGGATAGTAAAATAAAGTGTGTCAAATAACCAGGCCACTGTCCGAAAGAAAGGGATTTTTGCATTTATATATTATTTATTTTATATTATGTAACCAACGTGGGAAATAGTACAAGGATAAGTTTACTGTTGGAGATCAGGACATGGACATGTCCAAGTGAAGAATTTGGCGGAAAAAAGACGAAATCGAAACGTAAGAAATCTAAATTTGAAAATGAATTAAAAATGAAAGATAAAACTGCCAGCAAGAAAGGTTGCCAGTCATAAAACAGGAAAGAGGGCGAATGCCTCGTTACAGCGGTATTAGACGGTAGAGCGTCGGTGGTCTAGTGGCTAGTGCCACTGCCTCCCGTCAGGGAGAAGTGCGTTCGATACCCACCACGTACCAATGTATTTTCCAATTTCGAATTCATTATGTACGTTTATTCGACGCTCTTACGGTTAAGGAAAACATCGTGATAAAACCTACACACTGATGCGAAGAAATTCAAAGGTTGTGTGTGAAGTCGCCCAACCCGCACTGAGTCAGCGTGATCGACTTAGGCCAGGCCTAATCACCTTAATTCAGAGTAGGCTAGGCCCCTCGGTGGGGACGTATGATGATTAATAGGCCGCTGCCTGTCGCCCGGAGACGCAGCTATGAACCCCGCAAACGAGTTTTAGAATATCAAATTGCTGACATTACTGTATCCTTCATTCGACGCTGCAACGCTAAAGGAACACTATGTGAGGAAACTTGCGCTCCTTTGAATTTATTTTTCTTGATCTCTCGGTCGTCTGGTCACTCTCTCGCCCTACCGCGTTGCCGCACAGCTGCCTTCCGCGGTAGTTTCAAGTTTGTTGCGACCAAGTGTTGGAATGATCTGCCGCCGCCAATTCGTAAACTGAAATCATCAAACTCATTTAAAAAAATATTCAAAGCGCATACACTTAAAATGCAAAAACAACTCATGACTACGTAAACAGCTAGACGGAAGACGGATGACCGGTGGGGATGGGTACTTCGGCTGGTATTGTTAGAGTTAGGTGGTTTTTTACTTACCCCAAAGTTGTGGACTAGAAGCTCTGGACAACTAAATCATTCCAGGTCTGCTTGGACGTGACGTACATAAATCGCGCAGGGTACTTTCGCCCAAAAATAATTTCTGAAGTGGATAGGTGTACGGTGTATGTATGTTTATTTATTTATGTTATTATACAAATCAGTTACCATTACTATTTATTATGCTTTATTTATTTATTTTAAAATTATATACATAACAATATAAGTAGGTATATGATGTTCGTCCGTGCCGCGTTTCTACAGGGCTCACGGAAGATCAGCGCCGTAGTGTACCTTGGTAGGCTACGGCTTTTGCTGAGTGAGGTCCTTTTTGTCTGGGTGTCGCAACACAGGGGCAATTTTGTAAGTATGTTGTGTTTGTATTTTTCACTTAATTTCTGTTGCATTATTATGTACTATTATTTATGCATATGTTTTGTGTTGTGATGTCCTGCAAATAAATGTTTCTGATTTCTGATTTCTGATTTCTGATCACATTATATCACGAATATAAATGAAATGCAAACGATCTTGAATAGCGTCTGAATACTCTTGACAAGAAATTAAAAAATTGTGTGTTAGTCGACCGACCAGCACTGGCCATACAGCGTGGTCGACTCAACTTTATGCTCCCCCCCACTCCTAGACATCAGGACTTTTAGGATGTTCACTTTCTAAGTCCCTTCAACCAATCTCTAAAGGTATCGCTTAGGTTCCTGCTCACGCACTCTACAACTGCTTCTTTGAGTGGCCTATAAGGCCTCGGCCTGATGCCTTCATTCAGGGTAGGCTTGAGCCCCCCGGTAAGGCACACTGAGCTGTTTGTTAGGAATAAGAGTTTTTGTATAATTTATTTTTTATCGTTTATTTTTTTACTTTTCTACTTAGTGCCATAGCAGTTGAAAAATAAGGAGATGTAACATTGTATTCAAATGATGAGTTAATAAGTAGCGTAGCGTTCGTCCCTCGTCGCGTAGGTTCCGGGTTCGAATCCAAGATCTCTGTTAGACTTTCCCCACTATTTTGAGGACATTGCAGGCTGAATCACCCGACTGTTCGAAAAGAAAGATGATTCCGTGTAACGTTAATTATTGTTTACAGCATTAAGTACGTCCCAGACGTAACGTCAATTACGTCAGAGTGTTGCTGTCTTATTCGGTAAATTAATTTGAGAGACTTTTTAGTGAATACGGTTTACGGTACTTGTAGAAAGCTTTTCTGTTGTATTCTTTTATCTGAACAAAAGAAATATTAAAGACCGATAATGCCAGCAAACTTACTGAGAAGTTGAGTATGCTAGAAAAGTATGGATAGAAAGATCTATGAGAAGGATGAAACAAAACCCTGGTTGAACACCGGTCAACTTCTCCAACAATGATCTCTATCACAAACTCTCACACTAAGATTATATTTAAGACAAATCTTTGTTAAAGCAAACAAATATTTATTTAAGTTTATTGAATCCACTTGGATTAAGTTCCACACTAGTAATGGAAATATTTAAGATATTCAACATTTTATGAATCAGTAAGTTAATATTATGGTACCGATATTAACTCACATCTTAAGTAAAATATGTTGTACACATCTCACAACAACATTAAGTTAAGTAGTGTTAAGTTAAGTAGACAGAACGGCTCCTTAAAGATAAGACAGATCCACTTAAGAGAACAACCGACAACCTATCACTCCCTCCTTAAAAATACTGAATGATGAACAAACAGTAACTAAAAATATTCAGATTTCTTCATTATTACTAATCAAAATACCATGACCATACTACTATACTTCCTTTACATACTTCATTTATTAATTATAATATTTGCGCGCATATCAATTTAGAAAATAAAATTCATTCATACTTAGACCCTTTCATAAAATCTCCTTTACCTTTCAGTCATCATATTTTAAAATGTCTTTAATGTGGAAATCCTCTAATGGTTTACCATTTACGTCTGCTAAAGTGTATACTAAAGATGATTTCTTAGCAATTACTATGCATTTTTGAAATTTTGGAGCTAACTTTGAAGTAAACTTCTTTGAAGCATTTGATAAATAAAAAGTACGTTTGTAAACAATCTGTCCTACTTTAGTTCCACGTGCCTTTTTCTTAAGTTATAGTGTTTTAAGTTATGCTGGTGAGCAACTATTAAGTGTTTCTTCACCTTGTTATAAACTGTATTAAGTTGGGCCAAACGTTTCTTATACGTTTGTGCATCATCAGTCTGTAGTTGCGAGTGTGATACAGGCACATCACTACCACGATACAATGATCCATCCAAAATAAATTCCCTACCGTGTACCAAAAAATACGGTGAACATTTTGTGGATTCATTAACAGCTGTGTTTAATGCACACTGAATCTCCACAAGATGCTCATCCCACTTTTTATGCTCAGATTTCACATAGCAAGCGATTGCTGTGACTACATTCCTAATCGCCCTTTCAGCTTGGTTTACCTGAGGATGATACCGAGGATTATAATAAATGTTTGGGACATTATATCGTAATAATAGTTGCCTAAACTGCGCACTGATAAACTGAGGTCCATTATCCATATAGACATATTTGCACACACCGTGAACTAGAAACACACACTTTTCGATAAACTTCGCTACAGCAGCACCTGTTGCGCTCCGTATAGGATGCAACAGAACATATTTGCTGAAGTAGTCAGAGCACACAATCAAATAAGTGTATCTATTTCCTGACGATGGAAATGGTCCAAGCAAATCCACAGAAATTGCCTCAAAATGTCTTGTTACTGATTTTGGTCTAATTCAAGTTCAGTTTATGTAAAATTAACAAGTGTATTTTAATTTCTATAGCCAACACATTTAGAACCTATAGCATATATCATCAGTCTCATGTCACTTCGATTGTCTAGTCGGTGAGTAACATTTTTATGTTATAAGTTCAGGTACTTCTTATATTAGCTTCATAATATTATGACTAACGTTCCGTTTGAAAGGTTGTACATTTTCAATTTTGAAGTTTTCAAGTACCTATACGTCATATGGTTTTATGCTGATATTGTATTTATTAAGGCGCTACGCCGAAAAAAAATTGTTGCGCAAGAGGTGTGTCTAAGGTAGACGGCGCGGGCAGCGCCCCGCGTCGTCCAGCCGCTCCCCGCGCCGCCCCGCACAGACCCCGCTCTAAAACATCGAGGCGGGTATGACCTCTGCGACAATGATAAAATATTATATTTGCTTAATTTGATGTAATCGCGCAAAGTATATTACTATGTATGATTCGCTCTTTGAGTATATATTTTTTATTTTATTTTAATTAGTCTTTAGTGTAGTGGAGTGTAGGGTAGTAATGATTATAATTTCACCTAAAAAGATTTAGTATTTCAAGATTCCAGACATTTTGACATTGTAATAGTAAGTATAATTTGAATTACTATAATACGGTCCGCCCGCGGCTACGCTCGCGTTGTGTAAGATTTTCCCGTGGGAATAAGCCTTTTCCCGTAAAAAGTATCCTATGTAAGTGTCCTATGTGTTCCAGGGGTATAAACTAACTTTATTCCAAATTTCTTTCATACCAATCCGTTCAGTAGTTGTTGTCTTCCAGTATCTTCACTTCAAAATTATATAGGGGACAAGGGGAAAATAATTCCCGTTGTCACCACTTTAATTTATTTATAAAATACCTACAAATTTTCGAGTATTTTTTATTCCATTGTTTCCAAACTGAAGTCAATTTATTAATTGGATGCAAAAAAAGAAAAATGTGATGTTTATTTACGATTTACAATACGATCGATACGTATCTACTTATTTCTGATACGATCAATATTGTGAATGTTTCCGGAAATACATAATGTTTTCATCGTGTCTATTTTTTCTTTGTGTTAGATTAAACAGGATGATCACTATAAATGTCTTTATAATATTTTTATCACACACACGTCACTTCAACACATCAATTATTTTTTTCTTTCACTGTCATTATTGATGAGTAATTGGTACCAAAGAAATCTTATATCAAATATTTGGTTCAAATCAAGATCAAAAGTTTCTGTTTTGTCAATAAAATTGGGTATGCAAAGTTTTAAAAAAGTATGCTAAATGCAAAACCATTTCGAGATATAAGGTTGGTTTCTAAATATATTTTGCATTTTTTTTTGCTCAAAATACTACACGGTTGTTTATTTTTTTATAAAATCATTTAATTTCCAAATGCCCTCCAAAAAGTAACCTGTAGCCGTGACATCCATGGTAGCTTTGACGTCGAAAAATGATTCATAAAAATCTTAATTTGAATAAAATATTTTTATTTGATTTGATATACGGCTGATTCTCTGCCTTGACAAACGAGATGTATAAAAAAATTACACAAACTTCATCTTTGATTATGGCACAGAATCTTGCGCCACGTGTAAAGCTTGATCTGCTATTTGAATATATTTAATTGTAAAACTTTTACTTTAGTATTATATCAGACTGCCCACGCCGCGAAATTTTATTGATAAAGCATCGACTATTTGTGTTTACCATTGAAATTATTGGGGCGCTTGGTCTGGCATCACTAAAACACATTTGATGACATACGATGACAGCTAACTTCATTTTTTTGCTTGTCACTAGGCAAAAAATGTATTTTATTCAGCCAACTGTAGTATATGTATGACTCACTTCAACCACATCTAGATAGATATAATTTAGCATCTAAGTAGCTTGTAGTCAATACGTTTGTCTGACGCACAACACGTCTTTCATTCTGACACGCTCCTGTGTCTCCATACCTCATGCATGGTGACCCTGCCAACACTGCCTAGTATGGACAGTCCTGTGCATCACGATTCGCTAGTGATAAAAATATAACGTGTTCGTTCGTAAAAATTGTAATAATGTGTTAAAACGAGGATTCGATAGGATGATGTTTACGTGCTAAAAGTGGGTCTTTTTAGATGGGTGTGGAGTTCTTGAGGAAGCTGCGGCGACTCTTGAGACGGGCAAGAGGAGGGTTGTGCTGTAAAAGAGGTGCCTGCTGTCTTGAGACTGTTTCGCTTTTTCAATATCGCAAGCGACCTCACGTCTCACGCTGGGTGGAATAATTCCTGCCATGGAGTAAAGCTTTCTCAGTGGTGTCGGTTTCAGGGTGCCCGTGACTATACGTCATGATTCGTGGAGAGCCGTGTCCACATTTCTCGCATGGGCTAAACAAGCCCAAACTGGACTCGAATATTCGCCTGCTGAGTAAGCGAGAGCAAGACAGCTCGTTCGAAGAACGCGTGCGCTGGCTCCCCAGTGGATAGTGGTAAGGCATCTCAGGATGTTGTTCCGGGCACCAACTTTTCTCTTAAGCTTGCGGCAGTTCTCTCTTTATGTCAGAGATCGATCCCACGTGACACCTAAGTACCGTCAAAAAATGTTTTTAAACTTTCATACAAATTAACTCGATCAGCTGATCACCTTGTTTGAAAAAAATACGAGTTTAAAAAAGTTTTGGAACGAAAGTTGTTCAGTTTCATGGGCCGATTATTACCACACGAGAGGTTTTACGTTATTTTGCTAAGACGTTGACACGTTGTAGTTTTGAATTGTCACGGCAAAGCTAACGATATCTCTTTAGGAATTCATTAAGTATTTTAGAATTTTGAAAGAATTTAGAAAGTGTGACAATATTTCCTTATTTCCTTATGTGTTATGCAATAAAGTGTTACTTACTTACTTATATTTATTAGAGGTTCTATTTTGTCATAAAAACTAAGATTCTTGGATTTTATTTTATTTTTAACATTGCCTCATTGTTTCCTTGGCAAAATAGTGCTCTTAACCGAGTTTCATCAAACCCATTAACTCATAGAAAAAAAAATTGATGTTTTCTTAATGGAATAGTCCACTAACCCAAGTTTTATCGTAATCAGAGCACTAACAAAATAATAAACTGTCAGTTAAAAAATATATGAGTTCATTTTGTTCAATATTATAATTATTTTTTTATAAATAATTATTACTCATCCAAAATATCATTTGAATAAAAATACTCGTAAATCAGTCATTCATTTTATAATTATAATTTGTAACGTGGGAGAACGGAAATATTTATTCCCACTGTCCCCTGTGTTTTTTTTTTCGAGTGAACATACTGGGGGACAGCGGGAAAAATCCTTAGTTGTTCCCCCGTGAGGGATATAATCCTTTGACTGGAAATAAGACTTGGCCCCGCACACACTTGGCTGGTTTTTTGTAAGCTAGGTATAGGCTATATAATTACGTAACGAGTATGCAAACTTTACTTTTGAATCAATAAATAAATTATATCTTACCTACCTAATACAATAAAAATAATTCTAAAAAACCGCATTTGGTTGAAGAATAGAACTACCTAACTATTCCTCTCGCGCCTGCCTGTGTTGTACTAGAAAAATAAAATGATCGACATCTGTAACTAGGTAGTATAATAATAACATCTAATTTAAAAAAAAAAAACCTTGATGTGCCGTCCACTGTACATACACATATACCCTTTGCGTAGTGTACTCGTATTATTAGTGTCGACCTTGAAAGTGATAGTATCACAAACTTGACTAAACCTTACTAAGTATACAAGCAGCAGGTATGGACCCAACCTATATTTATTTAATTAAAAATCGATTTAGAAATATTGTCAATGTAACGGATCGGACGGACGGATGTGACGGACCTACTCATAGTACGTCTTCTCCAAATAAAATTATTTCGTGAGCCGGGCGGCTTGGAGCGCCACCGAGCGCACATCCGTCGTCGGCAAAGATCATGGGCGACTGAGCTCAAGAAAGGAAAGTGATGACGCTAAGCTTCTCCGCACGTGTTTAACAGAGAAAGAAATAATGTTCGCGCGCTCCAAGTAAATGGCGTAAGTGCCAAATTTACTTTCTCAGTTTATATAAAAAGTACTAATTTGATTTGTAAATTGCTTGAGAAAAACATAAAGCAGTCGGAGACCTATCTTGTAACTAAATTTCGGCGACCAATAAATTACCATTTACCTCTCAGATTCAAATAACGAGAATCGAAGACGCTGCTTTGGATAACATTTGTATCGAGAAGATTTTTACCAAACATGTTTTGGCCTTAGTGTAAGCGTAGATAATAGAGTCCAATAACATATTTTAGAAAATCAATACATTTACTGACGTAGATAATGAGATCTGATTCAACAAAAATCTTGAAAATTCCCGGACTAGCCCCTTAAGTAGGTAGGTATACTTAAAAACTATTTAACGTATGAACAAATGCACATGTCTGTGAGAAAAAAATCCTTACTTTGAAAAAGGTAAGTACCTATTGTATTTCATATTATAATTAAATGGACTGGTAACAACTTATTACGTGGTCGATTTAAAAGATTCATATTGGTATTCGATATAACTGTCTTGTCAACTAAAAACTCTTACCTGGAAAAAAGCCGCATTCGCTGTTACCTGAACAAAATTATGGTAAATATTTTCGCATTCAATATAGTGTTAGTATTCCGGGGGTAAAAGTCACCGTAGCTTGTTTCGAATAAAGTAGTATTTTTTTGTAACTTCATAAATAATCATAGGAATGTCACAAAAAAATTCACTAGGTGCATTAGGGGTCGTAGATGCCGAATATGGCATTACACGAAAACTGCCGCAATAGCTATTGCGACATATGGACCCATCGAAATGTCATACTTCATCTTTGAATATGGCACAGAATCTTGCGCCACGTGTAAAGCTTGATCTGCTATTTAAATATATTTAATTGTAAAACTTTTACTTTAGTATTATATCAGACTGCCCACACCGCGAAATTTTATTGATAAAGCATCGACTATTTGTGTTTACCATTGAAATTATTGGGGCGCTTGGTCTGGCATCACTAAAACACATTTGATGACATACGATGACAGCTAACTTCATACCTACATTTTTTGCTTGTCACTAGGCAGAAAATGAATTTTATTCAGCTAACTGTAGTATATGTATGACTTACTTCAACCACATCTAGATAGATATAATTTAGCATCTAAGTAGCTTGTAGTCAATACGTTTGTCTGACGCACAACACGTCTTTCATTCTGACACGCTCCTGTGTCTCCATACCTCATGCATGGTGATCCTGCCAACACTGCCTAGTATGGACAGTCCTGTGCATCGCGATTCGCTAGTGATAAAAATATAACGTGTTCGTTCGTAAAAATTGTAATAATGTGTTAAAACGAGGATCTGATAGGATGATTTTTACGTGCTAAAAGTGGGTCTTTTTAGATGGGTGTGGAGTTCTTGAGGAAGCTGCGGCGACTCTTGAGACGGGCAAGAGGAGGGTTGTGTCGTAAAGGAGGTGCCTGCTGTCTTGAGACTGTTTCGCTCTTTCAATATCGCAAGCGATCTCACGTCTCACGCTGGGTGGAACAATTCCTGCCATGGAGTAAAGTTTTCTCAGTGGTGTCGGTTTCAGGGTGCCCGTGACTATACGTCATGATTCGTGGAGAGCCGTGTCCACATTTCTCGCATGGGCTAAACAAGCCCAAACTGGACTCGAATATTCGCCTGCTGAGTAAGCGAGAGCAAGACAACTCGTTCGAAGAACGCGTGCGCTGGCTCCCCAGCGGGTAGTGGTAAGGCGTCTCAGGATGTTGTTCCGGGCACCAACTTTACTCTTAAGCTTGCGGCAGTTCTCTCTTTATGTCAGAGATCGATCCCACGTGACACCTAAGTACCGTCAAAAAATGTTTTTATACTTTCATACAAATTAACTCGATCAGCTGATCAACTTGTTTGAAAAAAATACGAGTTTAAAAAAGTTTTGGAACGAAAGATGTTCAGTTTCATGGGCCGATTATTACCACACGAGAGATTTTACGTAATTTTGCTAAGACGTTGACATGTTGTAGTTTTGATTTGTCACGGCAAAGCTAACGATATCTCTTTAGAAATTCATTCTTGGTTTTTTTTTTATTTTTAACATTGCCTCATTGTTTCCTTGGCAAAATAGTGCTCTTAACCGAGTTTCATCAAACCCATTACCTCATAGAAAAAAAAATTGATGTTTTCTTAATGGAATAGTCCACTAACCCAAGTTTTATCGTAATTAGAGCACTAACAAAATAATAAAATGTCAGTTAAAAAATATATGAGTTCATTTTGTTCAATATTATAATTATTTTTTTATAAATAATTATTACTCATCCAAAATATCATTTGAATAAAAGAACTCGTAAATCAGTCATTCATTTTATAATTATCATTTGTAACGTGGGAGAACGGAAATATTTATTCCCACTGTCCCCTGTGTTTTTTTTTCGAGTGAACATACTGGGGGACAGCGGGTAAAATCCTTAGTTGTTCCGCCGTGAGTTTGACTGGAAATAAGACTTGGCCCCGCACACACTTGGCTGGTTTGTAAGCTAGGTATAGGCTATAAAATTACGTAACAAGTATGCAAACTTTACTTTTGAATCAATAAATAAATATATCTTACCTACCTAATACAATAAAAATAATTCTAAAAAACCGCATTTGGTTGAAGAATAGAACTACCTAACTATTCCTCTCGCGCCTGCCTGTGTTGTACTAGAAAAATAAAATGATCGACATCTGTAACTAGGTAGTATAATAATAACATCTAATTTGAAAAAAAAATGTATACCTTGATGTGCCGTCCACTGTACATACACATATACCCTTTGCGTAGTGTACTCGTATTATTAGTGTCGACCTTGAAAGTGATAGTATCACAAACTTGACTAAACCTTACTAAGTATACAAGCAGCAGGTATGGACCCAACCTATATTTATTTAATTAAAAATCGGTTTAGAAATATTGTCAATGTAACGGATCGGACGGATGGATGTGACGGACCTACTCATGGTACGTCTTCTCCAAATAAAATTATTTCGTGAGCCGGGCGGCTTGGAGCGCCACCGAGCGCACATCCGTCGTCGGCAAAGATCATGGGCGACTGACCTCAAGAAAGGAAAGTGATGACGCTAAGCTTCTCCGCACGTGTTTAACAGAGAAAGAAATAATGGTCGCGCGCTCCAAGTAAATGGCGTAAGTGCCAAATTTACTTTCTCAGTTTATATAAAAAGTACTAATTTGATTTGTAAATTGCTTAGGAAAAACATAAAGCAGTCGGAGACCTATCTTGTAACTAAATTTCGGCGACCAATAAATTACCATTTACCTCTCAAATTCAAATAACGAGAATCGAAGACGCTGCTTTGGATAACATTTGTATCGAGAAGATTTTTACCAAACATGTTTTGGCCTTAGTGTAAGCGTAGATAATAGAGTCCAATAACATATTTTAGAAAATCAATACATTTACTGACGTAGATAATGAGATCTGATTCAACAAAAATCTTGAAAATTCCCGGACTAGCCCCTTAAAAATCCAGTACGATATTTTCGATACGATATTATCAGTATCGATATACCAGATCAATATTAAAAATCTCTTATGTTTTAAATAAATACATAGATTGACCTGGCAATCGCATGAAAACACAATGTATCTCACAAGTAATACATTATTATATTAAATTTGATTGTTTAG
The DNA here is from genome assembly GCA_951230895.1 of Carpatolechia fugitivella. Taxonomy (NCBI): domain Eukaryota; kingdom Metazoa; phylum Arthropoda; class Insecta; order Lepidoptera; family Gelechiidae; genus Carpatolechia; species Carpatolechia fugitivella. The sequence goes on along the minus strand of CATNWD010000075.1, from coordinate 51,513 downwards.
TGCGATTGCCAAGTCAATCTATGTATTTATCGCATGAAAACATAATGTATCTCACAATTAAAACATTATTATATTAAATTTGATTGTTTAGTGCGATTGCCAAGTCAATCTATGTATTTATTAAAACATAAGAGATTTTTAATATTGATCTGGTCACTATAAGATGTTGTTAGGTGAGCTAATTACGTAATAACTTAAGACAGAAGGACTCTTAAGTAGGGACTGAATAAATTAACCGACTTGGTATTACATGGATCTCACAACTTTTTACGGTAGACTAAGTTGCGTGCGAGACTTGGTTTTTTTACAAGTTATGTTTTTGATGGCATCTCATTTCTTTTTGTAGATCGCATGAAAACACAATGTAAAAATGCACACCTACGCTCCACCTACCCTACACCTAACCTACACCTACCCTATACCTACCCTATACCTACCCTACACCTATCCAACACCTATCCATCACCTATCCAACACCTACCCTACACCTACCCTGCACCTCTTATTCAAATATATTCCATTATACAGGTACACTGATTCATTTACTGCAAATGTAACTTTGTAATCCTATATAATGCCCCAAGATTTATATGGGATTACAAAGTTATCTAGCAAATGATGTATCTAGAAAACTGGGCCGAAATTGCAAAATGTTTTAGTTTTTCCTTGGTTTATACACTAAACACTAATTCCATTCTAAATTTGAAGCTTCTATGTCTGCTAGAAGTGCCTTAGAGTTTTGATGATCGGTCAGTCAGTCAGTGAGTGACAAAATTAAGAAACTTTGACTAGTTATAATTCATAAACTACTGGTTCAAATTGATTGAAATTTGAAATATACCGTATTTATACAATGCCTGCTTGGTTACTGAAAACTCAGGCTTCTAGTTTTATCCACAACGAAGTTATAGGGGGGGTCGAAAATGGCCTGAACTGCTTCGAGAAAAGTATGGTACGGCCGTGCCGCTTTTTTGCTCGACTTGGCGGGGGCACTGCCGTGCCCCCAGATTGTATCTTTTGAAAACAACCAACACAGTTTTAACTATAGTTTTTTATAACTTAGCTAGGTAATGCCTACGCTTGGTCGGTCCACTTGCACCAACTAGAACCTAACCAAGTCAGTACCGATCTAGGTATCACACATTTCATTTTACAGTTTATAGGTATATATACCTACTCCGTTCTATTCCTTCTTCGAAATATTAAGAAAATGTGGTTATATTTAAGAAAAACATAGTCGTCAACACCAATCGTTTTAAATCGAAAAAAAAGCGGCCAAATGCGAGTCGGACTCGCCCATGAAGGGTTCCGTAGCTTTTTAAAAATGTTTTTTACTTTTAATTTTTTACAATTGAATTGGTTGATTTAATGAAAGGTAAATCGCGGTTCTTCTTCTTCATCGTGTGGGTTGTAAAGTTGACAACCGACCTCACAAACCCTAGTGTCAGTGTTATAGAACCGCCAAAGGCCATTGACTTGGCTCGTGTAACGACTAGATAGTAGCCGCGGTTTACGATTTACGATTTATGATGTATTAAAAAAAACTACTTACTGGATCTCGTTCAAACCAATTTTCGTTGGAAGTTTCCATGGTAATGTACATCATATATTTTTTTTAGTTTTATCATTCTCTTATTTTAGAAGTTACAGGGGGGGGGGGACACACATTTTACCACTTTGGAAATGTCTCTCGCGCAAACTATTCAGTTTAGATACCTCAATATCTAAATAATAAATGGTATTAGAAACCTCAATATCATTTTTGAAGACCTATCCATAGACACCCCACACGTATGGGTTTGATGAAAAAAAAATTTTTTGAGTTTCAGTTCTATGTATGGGGAACCCCCAAAATTTATTGTTTTTTTTCTATTTTTGTATGAAAATCTTAATGCGGTTCACAGAATACATCTACTTGCCAAGTTTCAACAGTATAGTTCTTATAGTTTCTGAAAAAAGTGGCTGTGACATACGGACGGACAGACAGACAGACAGACATGACGAATCCATAAGGGTTCCGTTTTTTGCCATTTGGCTACGGAACCCTAAAATGGCTTATTTCGGTTTTAAACCGTTTTTTTCGTTTTAAACCGATTGATTTAATTGGTTTGAAACCGGCCTTACATCTATAGGTGGAACCCACTTTGGTAGAAATAAGCGATTAGGCCAAAAATAAAGAAAAAAATCCTCACGATGGAAATTATTAAGTAGGTAATAATAGAAAAGATCAGTTTTTGTTATCAAATCAAATCAATTCAAATCAAATAACATCACTTACGGTCTTACGATCCAAAGTAAGAGTAGTAAGTAAGTAGAAAGTATAATTCTTGCTTCTACTTCAACCAGAGGGCTTGAGCCTGCCCTGGATCAGGGCGATAAGTGCGGATTGATCGACATCACACACAACTGATTTTACAACACACAATATGATACGAATAAAGATGTCACAAAACTACCTCAGTCCTAGAAATACGATGAAGGAAAACATCAAGAGAAAGCTAATTCGCGAAACAACAGTTCATATTCTATATAAACTAGCTGCCTGCCTGCGACTGCGCTTACAGGAACAACAGTTCATATTCTATATAAACTAGCTGCCTGCCTGCGACTGCGCTTACAGGAACAACAGTTCATATTCTATATAAACTAGCTGCCTGCCTGCGACTGCGCTTACAGGAACAACAGTTCATATTCTATATAAACTAGCTGCCTGCCTGCGACTGCGCTTACAGGAACAACAGTTCATATTCTATATAAACTAGCTGCCTGCCTGCGACTGCGCTTACAGGAACAACAGTTCATATTCTATATAAACTAGCTGCCTGCCTGCGACTGCGCTTACAGGGACAAAATTTTATAATCGAAATGAATTTTAAGTATTTTCTTTTGCTGAACGTTTTTTAACATGAGAAATAATATAAAAAATGAGGAAGCTCGGTTCTGAACATGCACCAATTTTTAAGAAAGACCTCCAGCATGCTACTGTGAGAACCGTATCTAATTTCGTGCAGTAATTTTTTCGTAATGTACGTACAAACATACATACAGACAAACAAACAAATTCTAAACATAATAATTGTCTTAGCTATTGATCTTATGTGCCCCTTTACATAATTTGTTAACTATCTTCTTCGTACAATGCGATTGTGCCTTGGAAAAACGTAATTGGACGATTAAAAATAAATAACTTGACTATAAATTAGAGAAAAACAAAATTTATACAATTTTATTCAATTAATTCAAATCCTATGCAATTGGACATTAATTACCATTAATAACCTTGGCAATACTATACAGGAAGGAAGAAGATATATTTATATTGTTAGGCATTAACTTTGAGTGTTGAGAATTGTACTGTAGCCATCATAATAATTATCATAATATGATATTGTATAATTATATAGGAGAAGTTCCAAAATATCTACCTAGATGTCAGTTTGAAAACCTTAAACTTACACCCTCTTACTTATGTACATACATATATACATACACCGCACACTCACACACATACACACACCTAATGGAAGGGAGAGAGGCTAGTGGATTTCCGATCCCAAGCATTCATCTGCGAAGCATTCATCTCAACCCCTCATTTACACTTTCGCACAAATAATTTTGTACTTAGTGTCTAAATTACCCTTATTACCCTTATTACTGTCTCTAAAATTTTGTATCTTTTGTCTGAGAGGTGGAGGCCAGGAGCTCCATAGTACGGGGTCTACCTAGTTTGGACTCCTGACTCCCACTACAAATAATATAACTATTGCCTTTAGTCAATCCTTTAGTATTATGTCCCGTTACAGCGTAGCTCAGGAATCAGATGGCACTCGCAAATAATAACATTGAAAAACTATTGAATCCTGTTTATTTTCTCATCTATTTTTATCCTCAAGACATTTTCAAACGCTGCCCATCATTATCTCACTCTCCAATTGTTAATCGCTTTATCCATAACATAAGGCTAATACAGAGTGCCAGTAATAACCAAAAAGTATCAATATAAAAGAAGAAGAGAGCGCGGAGTTTGTACGCGGAGTATATAAACTCCACATCACTCCCCCTACTGAAAATTGATCAGCAGCTCACAAGAGATAAACCTACTCCAACTGCCTAATCATGTGTAGACCAAAACTTATTAATAAATCCCATGGTTTGCACAACACGCTGTTGCTAACAGCTACGTACAACATAAGCAAAATCAATTAATCAAAATATATTAGCAAATCCGTTCATAGTTGTACCAAAACCAAAAACCAAAAAACTACACAAAGAAAAGGTTATTCACAATCATAGTATACTACATGAACCAAGAAAAACACTCAAGTACGAATATGAAATAAAAATATATACCTAACAGTGTCACAAAATGTACAACATAAAATCAACCATTGATAAAGCTGCTATAAATGACCAACACAAAAACAACCGGAATTATAGTTAAGAAAATATCAGTTGGATCAAATCATAACAACGTTATTCAACCAATCATATGTATGAGCTTCAACCTTCAAGTGATCACACCTACACTGAACTTAAATATTTCAACCTAAGCTATAACAATCAACTTTAAAAGAACGCGAATACAAACTCTAATAATCGACGTAGCGGCTGGTCAGGATCAGTAGGTGCCTGTTTTAATCGTATCTAAAGAAAAATATTAAACACCTAATCTATGCGTCACCAACGTTATATATATGTCGTGGCCATATCGTAGAATTGACCACATCATGAAATTTTCGATCACTTCATGAAATGGTCATATTTCATGACTGTCCATCATGATGTGCCTTGGCCAGATCAATGATAAGAAATCGTTTGTCGATATGTTCAACAAGAAACGCAGCTACTTCATGAAATGGTCAAAATTATTTGATCATATCTTAAAATTATTACATTATTTATTTAATAATTAATTGCCGATAGAGGCGCTGGAAGCGCTTTGTTTATGTACCAACATTGCGGCCGCGTTATTTCTCGCAATGAAAAGTGAATAATATGTGAACTATACTACTTCTTTTTGTTTTTTTTTTTATCCCAGAAGTAGAAAATATTTTTGTTATGTTTTTTAGTGTTGTTAAGTTTTGTCATTGAAATGTTAAACCTTTGAAAACTGAGATTATTGTTAAGCATTCGATTATGATAATAACTTACAAAATAATTTAACTAGATTTGATCTCAATGATACCTAAGGCTGATTGTTCAATTAGTTTTAAAATTAATAATAAATACACACTATAAATGTCACCTTGTGTTTTATTATATAGTAAAAACATTTAATTACTTTACGATACCTATATTAGAACTAACGTATAAATACGTTGGTTCAATCTAATAAAAAATACACAATGCTATAGGAAGATAAAGTTAGTATACGTTATCGTATCCGTACGTTGTGTTTCATAGTAAACAAAATGTTCTGCTTTATGGATTACAACGTATGTTAACGTTCGACGTACATTAATGTTGTAACATTGATATATAAATAAACATTATTGAATATGGCAGAACGTTTCCATACATTGGACGTATGTGAACGTTGTGACATAACACTTTCAACATATAGCACTTAATGTGGCACAACGCAAATAAGCGTCTGACGTCTCTTAACGTCGTACTCCTAAATAACATATGAAACAAATATAATATAACAGAACGTTTCCATACGTTGGACGGATGTGAACGTTGTGACATAACACTTTAAAAATATAGCACTGAATGTGGCACAACGTAAACAAGCGTCTGACGTTCCTTAACGTCGTACTCCTAAATAAAATATGAAATAAATATAATATGACAGAACGTTTCCGTACGTTGGACGTTTGTAGACGTTATGTGCATATTAAATGTTACAGTATTCTACATTATGACACGACGTCTGCAGACGTTCGACGGCAATAAACGTTGTAGACAGATGAGATTTACCTCCTGTATAGGCAGTGACAGAGCGTCTATATACGTTAACGTTAGGTAACGACAGTGCCGCCAATGGCTAACTTTATATAAGAAATACGACTCTACGTTAATAAACGTCTAACTATTTTGTATGAAAAATTGATGTGTTTTTCTACGTATACTACATAACAGGGTACCGCCCGCGAAAGGGATAGTAGGTGTAAGGATCGAACCAAGTACCACCAAAACTGAAATCATTACTTGAAATTCTTGCGACTTTCCCAAGACGCCATAGTGTCTTGGACTAGACATGCGAAATAAAGATAGACTAACTATTGTTGATCAATGAATTTATAAGCACTTTTTCAATAAATATTGCAATTAGAATTCGTAAATTATAAAATAATAAATAAATCACACCATTTCTTACCTTTTCACTTCCAACATGTGTAATGCATGATTTTTTTGGCCCTTTTTGTTGTTTTTTTCTTAGCATTGTCTTTGTGGCCCATTTTATATGTTTATTCACAAGTCTTACTTTGTTTTAATATTAAATAAAAACATACAGCACATCACAAAACGAAATACACACGAATATAGGAACAAATCTCCAATCATTTAAAATATTTGTCGTGAATTGCGCGCGAGTCGGTGGAGGATGCGAGCGACACACGTCCACCTAGCATCACGTTTCGGCCGTCACTGTCAGGCGCTGCGAATTAGTGAAGGAGACAAGATTTGAAGTCGCTCGGAATTATTAGCGTAAGTGACAAGTAACAATTTTTTAAAATTTTGAATTAAAAATGGATCAATATCAAGAAAATTTACCTAAACGGATGAAGTTAATTATGGTTAACATTTAGAGACAAATTTCAGTTGGTTCGGGGCTTTTAATAATCATTTAAAACATTTTTAAAATTTTGTAAGACTGAACTTTATGATATAATTTTATCGAATGAAATTATTTCCATCGTGTTTTCATTTTTACCAACGGACTATAAATATCATTAACATTACTATATACATAGTTCAGCTACAGACATTGCGATTTACGTCAAATATAGCTTAGATAAAACATGGAAAATTCGTGACAAGCCCCTTAAAATGAGGATGAAAAAAAAGTTTATGATGAAAAAGTACTCTGAAAATGTCTATCGGACTTAGAGAACAATGAGTACCAAACATAATTTAGATTCTTATTAAATATTTCATGGACGTCCTATTTTCACGATATGGCCAATCTTGGACGACGAAATGTTCACGATTTAATGATCTGGTCTTTAGTTGCCCACATCATGTAATGGTTATGATGATCGAAAATTTCATGATGTGGTCAATTCTACGATATGGCCGCGACATATATACCGAATTATAAATTCCATACCTACAAATAATCGATTCAATAAATAAAGCAGAGTGACTCCGCCGAAGCGCGTACGTAGCCTTAGCGCGTAGCTCAGGAAATAGACGACACTCGCAAATACGAGTAACAACATTGAATATAAAGCTTCAAGAATATAATGTATTTTATCTTTTTCTTCAAAACACCTTATTTCACATCCTCAATGTCTGCCAATCATTTTATGAATCCCATTGTTAAAAGCTTTTTCCAAATCCAAAAGGCTAATACAGAGTGCCAGTAATAACTAAAAAGTATCAACATAAAGAAGAAGAGAGCGCGGAGTTTGTACACGGAGTATATGAACTCCACAGTACCATTTTACTCGGGTATTCAAATATTTTAAACAATCCTATTTCAATAAAAACATTGATTTTTTTCTTATCTAGCTTAGATTATTACAAACCTATATACGAGTATAGATATTAGTTAATATTACTAACTAAACGTCATTGATATTAACGTGAAAAAGGTAAAATAATCAGTGTTCTGTTCTGACCGGTCGCCAAGCTGGTCACTGTTCATTGTTCTCTGTTGGGCCAACAAACTTCTCCATCGCCAGGGCTTGCCGCTCCACGGCCGCAGTTTGGTTGGCGGCGGCGTGACGCTGCAAGGCTTCGGTCAATCGATCTAAGGCGGCAGCTTGATTTGCATCTGCCTCTGCGATTCGTTCCAATGCACTAGCTTGGTTGGCGATGGCTACTACGATTTTTTCCAGTACAGAAGGTTGGTTTTCTGCATGGACCTTCTTTATGTCTTCAATCTATCGTTGCATTGCCTCGATCGCTGCAGCTTGGAGCTTCATGGAGGCCGCCTCTTGTTTTAAAAGCTCCACAGCTGCAGTTTGGTTTGCCAATCGCCCTTCTAACGCTGCTACATAGCTTGCATTGGCTGTGTGAGAGAAAGTATCAATATTTCATTATTGGCTCTAATTATTGGCGTTGTTTGTTATCGTCATCATTATTGTACGGATTATAAGGTGAATAACCGAGATAGGGTGCATTCCGAATAGCAAACTGTCAGCTCCGTAAGCATTAAAAAAATCATAAAGGGTTTCGCCAGTTGACGGTAATTTGGTACGCGTTTAGAGGAGTGCGATAAAATTTATTTCAGCATGTTTCGGAACGCATGGCCGGTGTTAAAGTTATTAAGCCACCAAACAAAGGCCTCTGACATGACTCAAGTAACGACTTTTTCTGTAGAAGGACCAACGGGTTAACGCCCTAGGTGTTGCCGCAATATTTTGTGTCCTGTTATTAAGCAAGTCATGATATTTCTTTTGGACAAAATCTGTTACGAATCAACTCAAAGTGAACTAATTTATCAGTTATCGGAATAGGCTGAGCATATTTACCTAAACTTCGAGGAACAGAGTCAAAAAGTGGAGATCACCTTATGACATTGGCGCGATGTGTACGTGTATTGTGTTGTGTTGATGTTAAGGTATAGTTTTAATTGTTTAGCTTTTCAGTTTGTTCTTTCATTATGGCAGTTCTGGGTTCGACTCTTGTTTGGTACACCGTAATCATCCAAAAACACTTTTTACGTTTTAAGAAGGGGATTTTTTTTGCTTACGCTTAATCAACTGATCGATCAAAAAGTAAGATGACTCCGTGCTTCGCAAGGCACGTTAGCCGTGCCTTCCTCCGGCTACTATATCTACGAAAATTATTTTTTAGAATAAAGTCAAAACCATGTGAAATGACTCATAAAAAGACTATTTTCCAAGGATAATAGCCGATGTGCCATACGAAGCAAGGAGTCAAGTTCCTTAAAAAAAACAAGTGATTTGTGACTTGCAATATCCTAACTGGCCCTTACTGAACTAGGGAAGGTGTTAAAAACATATTTTTGTTAGATAGTGTCCTCGCTTCCGGCCGGGATTGGAACCCGGAACCGTCTGTTGTCATCACGTTAAGATGTTTGGATGTTTGTTCCGCTTTAACGCCTAAAGTACTAGACGGATTTGGACGAAATTTGGAATGAAGATAGTTTGTAACCGGTATTAACATATAGCATACTTTTTATCGGGAAGTCTTATTCCCACGGGAAAATCTTACATAGCGCGGGCGGACCGCTAGTACAATACATAAACTTCTTCGTAAACACAAAATGCTTGCGCGAACGAAGTCGCGGGCACTGCTAGTGAAACATTATTTTTCTTGACAGTTTCCACCGGGAATCGAACCAGGAACCTCCGTTGAGGTGCTCCTCCGGGCGTCAAAATCTCGACCACTCGGCCACGGAGGCTGTAAACATAAATAAAATTGACTAGATGACATACCAGCAGTAACAGTTGTCACGTCTGTCACTGTCTCTTCTCTTCGTGCTTGCAGATGAAGTGTCGAGTCCAGTCGCAGCCACCAGCATGAAGTAGGTTGCCCGAAAAGAGAAACGGTTCCATACTACGTTAATCTGTAAAAGGTCTTATTTCAAGAGCCATGTCGGAGATCACAGTCGGCTTCGTAACTCAATCGTTTAATTTCTATTGATATAATAGCCAGTATCAATGAACGTGCTTTCTGAAACAATAATCCTATTTGTCGGATAATCAGGTAATGCAGCCTGAAATTTCCTAATTTAACTGGAAACAGTCTCACAAACTTATTTTTATTTGACCGCATTGTCCCCACCACCGGGATTGAAACACGGAACCTTAGCGTGGAGCTGGACGCTCTGCCCGCTCGGCCACAGAGGTTGTTTAACATACTGCCGGCGGGTAAAGCCTGACCCGAGCTCCGGCAAAAGGCAAATACTTTTGAGATAACATAGTGTATAGTGCATATAAAAGTTCGTGAGGCCTTCCCAAGGTATTACTCAAATTTAAAAAATATTATTTTTACAATTAATTCCGGTGCCGGAAATATATAGAATATATAAAAATTTGACTTGCACTTTCCCAACAAATCTAAGGTAAAATTGTAAAGTGAATAATATAGATCAAAATTAGCTATATTTGGACGGAAATAATAATGACCAATAAATCCTATAAGATCCCAATACGCAAATATACTCGGAGGAATTTCCTCCGAGCAACTATATTACAATAGTCAAGCGTCATCAAAGGATTGATTCTGATCACAAGTGATTAGTTAATATTTGACGTTTAGATAAGACAAATCAAATATTACGATGAAATAATACTTTGAAAAACAAAGATCGTATTCCGCAAGCAAGTAGAACAGAAGAGGGTAGGTAACTTGAGAATAAAAACCCGCCCAGTCCAAAACGTGGACAATTATTACAAATCCAAAAACCGCGTGGTATTTTAATCGAGACAAAGGATCGTTCGATTTCAAATTTAATACGACAAACACGCATGAAAAAAAAATATTTTGTAGTATGAAGATGCGTACAACAGACAACTGCACGAGAACGCAACGCGAGCGCAAAGCGCGCGGTTGACCCGAGAATCGATCAAGACAAGACTACCTTACACGCACCGATCAAACTATTATTCAAAATTAAACATAACACACAAACAGAAGAATCGGTTTTTAGGAACTGGTTTTAGGTTATTTGAACCTGACGCGTGAAGTTCAATAAAAGCTTGCAAGATGATTACTCACCGTCTACGGTCACATATTCCTCAGATTGTCTAAATCTGATATCCCCGAATGTACCCAATCATCTCCACCATTGTTATCAACAATAGCCAGCTCCCTCCACACTAGTTCCAGTTCCTCTGCGGAGTCTGGGTGGAAGAGCCGTGCGCCCTCCGACGGGCACGTGGACGCAGCATCAGCCCACGTGGCCGGCTCTGTGTGGTACTTGTAGTATCCACGCGTGGAGTTTATAGAGGCATAACCTGATGGGAGGGCGACTGAAACACAAAGTGGTTAGTTTAGTGCAACTCATCAACAAGTTATCCGTCTAGTTTTAGGGTTCCGTAGTCAACAAAGAACCTGTAGGAAATAGGGTTATGAGCCAAAGAAAACTTTATATTATTTTAAATAAATAATTAGTATATTATTTTATAACTTATTTAGCACTTGGAAGATATTACACGACCGTTACTAACGCAGTAGAAAATCCGAATGTGAACAGACAGAACTGCCAGACAGAACGAAAGATAATTTGGCGGTTCGTTCACTCATTCACTCACCTTCACTCATTTATACAATAAATGCTATAGTCAAATCAGATTTCATATTTACAACAGTTGAATTACAACTCATTTAAAATAAACATGAGCTAAGATTAATTTTTGTATAAATTAATAACCATAAATTCAACACGCGCCCTCAAAAATGAATCTTAGTTACAAAAATATTTTGATTTGTTTATTATGTTCAAAAATACATAATTCACCTACGATATCCTATACGGTACGTATATATCTTCCAAGTGTATGCTGGGAAAAGTACATTATTATTATGGTCCAACATTTGTTGCAAGGATTAGGGAAAAACCCAGGAAAAACCTAATCAAACCATATGTATACAAATTGTGTTAACTTCATGATAATCATTTTAAAATTAAAAACAATAATTATTGTAAACCCATCTCAGCACGCATTCTTAGAAAAGTAATTGCAGGTAAGGGTTTTGTCAATGCATCCGCCAACTGTTTACCTGTGGGAATATAACATAATTTTATTACATTTTTTGGTCTCTGGAATAATGATATGTTATATCGATGTCTTTGGACCTCTTGTGATTAGTTGGGTTATTTGCGATACTTATATCTTCATAAATCAGAATAGAACTAGAAATATTTACATACTACATGCCAGAGACTTTAGCCATAATGCCTTACGAATAGCTTCGAACAGAGCCATTCAGTCGATGAGGCTGCAACAGACATTTGCCTCTTTGTGCTCCAGGTAGTATAGTACAATTATCGAACAGTTTAAATAAGTACCTTGTAGTACTTTTTCTATCGTTTGCATCGCTTCCACTCCAATCAGAGTCTACATACCCACATAAAATATTGTTATAATCACATCGTTTATAAATTAATTTTAAGTCAGTTGTTATCTGAGGACCCTTTTTAAACATTGCCATATTTTTTTATTATGTTTGTTTGATTAGAATCGTGCATTTAAAACTGTTTTAATGTATGCACTTTGATCTAATGTAATTTTATCATTGAATCGTGTAATTTTTATGCCTAGAAATAATTTTATTTCTTTTAAATCTGTCATTTCAAACTTACTCATTAAATAATTTTTGATATCATTCATCGTTTGAATTTCAGCACACGCTATGACTAGATCACGAATTTACACTTCCATTATTCGACATATACATATATATGAGTTGGTACACCTATCAACAGACGAATTTTGAAAAACCTTTTTCTTTTAGAGATTGTTCGAAAACCTCAAACCAGCACCTTGCCGCCTGCTTTAATCTGTATAGCACTTTATTCAAGACTAAACGCGCCTTGTACTCTTGTACCTTAAAGGTTTTCCAAATTTATTATGTTTAATTGAAAATATCCAACAACAAACAACAACATTTTTATCTGACGGCCTTGGCACTAAAGTCCAAGTGTTGTTGATAGAAAGAGAGTTTTATTCATCCCTAATTACGGCCTCCCACTGAGTTCTATCGTCTCGTGTTTTTATTTCCGCATTTAAGGTTGGTATCTTACATAAAATGGACTGAGCACATAGTAAGTTGTCATCGTCACTCTCATAATAAGATATAGGGGGACGAGATTCAAGACTATCACTTTTCATAAGTTCATTATTTGTATCCTGTGTTATTATCATCTTTCTCTCTCAGGAACTCTCAGTTCAAGTATCAACCGTGTCGTTTATTTTGCGAAGTTTGTTAGAGCACTCGTGCCCATCAGATTTTTTATGTACTGTTAGAACACCCGACTTACCCGACTTGCCGGTTTTGAACACCGAGACTTTATTGACACTGATTTAGGCACAACATTGTTATCAGTTTTGTGACACTGATTTAAGCATAACATAGTTATCAGTTTTGTCATGGGAATTTGGAAAATTATTTCCTTCAGGCTTTTTAAAAAAAAGAGGCCTGAATTGCAAAAAAAAATAGTCTCGTCTGTGATTTCATCTCTAACAGTAACAAACCTTTCGCATTTAGGATTCCAAACTTTATACCCGTTTGGTTCGTATCCTACCAGTATATCTTTCCATGAATTGTCATCAAATTCTGCCTTACTGGTTTTATCATGCACATAAACAGTTTATGTTGAACCGAACACTTTAAGATACTTTAACTGAGGTTTCCTATTGTGCTACAGCTCGAATGGTGTCTTGGATTGTAATAGGACTCTTGTGGCTGGACTGCTGATAATGCAGCTTCTCCTCTGAAAACTTTTTCTAATTTTGCGCCACTTAACATGGAACGAGCCTTTTCAGTAATGGTCCTAACCATACTTTCTGAAAAACCAATCTGCTGTGTTGTCTTTGTAACTGTCAATTGATATGTTATTCCCTTCTCAACACAGTATTTTTTATTTCAGTAGATAAGTATTCTCAACTGTTATCAGAATACAAATTGACAAGTTTAAAATTAAATCTAGCTTTAATTTTCACAACGTAATCTTCAAAAGCTGAAAATAAATCTGATTTGTACGTTATTAGGTACACAACACAGTAATGAGTAAATTGATCAACAAATAAAACAAAATAATTCTTATTATCAATAGTTGGAACAGTAATAGGTCCACAAACGTCGGAGTGAACAACATATAACGGTCGTGTATGGTCTCACTTCCACACATACATTTTGTCAATGCTGCGACTTAATTAGGCCGCACGCGTATGTTTTCGTTATTATTAACTTTATATTATTAAGTACAATTTAGTGCGTCGACTACTGTCACACAGTAAACACTACTCAAGAAAGGAATTGCCATAATTTACCTATTTTATACTGACATTTGTTTTTTTTTTAGTTCTTTTTTTACATACTTTTACTACTTTGGTGTTCTTTCTCTTTGACGTGCTCCGAGTCTGCAAGTACTTACCGGCAGATCAACTACAACTATAGCACTTTTATTAAGTGTATAAGTCTAACTGGGCTTATACAGGTCGGTTAATGAGTTTTAACTTTAGACTGATTAAACAGAAGTCGCGCTTGTTTACCACTTATGCACGCTTCACACAAATCGTCACTACTTACAACGTTTTGAATTTGATTTACATCTTCAACCAACTTTTTAATTGCAAAAATTATTTTTACTAATATGACCTAACCTTTGATGTCACAATTTATAAGTTTTTTTTTTTTACTGTTGCATATTTGGGACATAAAATGAATCACTTTAGCACAGGTTACAAAATCTAACATCATTACATTGTTCAAAGACTTACCCTTCATCAATGTTTTACCATTTTTACAAATTTGGGCATCTTGTCCGTTTAATATGATCGTCATACCAGTCTGCTGCATCTTAGTAACCGAAAGCAAGTTGTATGGTACTTCCGGGCAATACAACACATCCTCCAGGGTTCCTTGAATGCCCAAGTTGCTTGTAACTTGAATTGCACTCCTTTTTGTAGCTGAAATATAAAAGCACTTTTTTTTCTTAGCAATAGAAATTTTCAATGGAGGATTTTTAAAACGGCATATGTAATAATAAGATCGTCCTTTTTAATGATGTGGTCAGATGCTACAGAATCCAGTATAAAAGTCACTTTATCTTCACGGGCATCTTCTTGGTAATCTCCAGTCAAGCAAAACCTGAATACTTTTAGCAATCCGGTTATTTTTCTCCCATGTGGTGCATCGTATCACTGGATCTTCGTCAATAACTTTAATCACATCCATTTCGCTTAGCAATGCACGGATACGAAATTTCCAAACACTGTAGTTTTCTCCGTTGAACGGTTTGATATTTCGTTTGATTTTTGAATTCTCCATTCCGCACTTTTTCGAAAATATAACCGTCTGCCAATTCAAATGTTACGGTGATTATATACGTCAAAAAACAACTGAAAAATAATTTCGCGCCACTGGGCCCATAACCTGTAGGAAATAGGGTTATGAGCCAAAGAAAACTTTATATTATTTTAAATAAATAATTAGTATATTATTTTATAACTTATTTAGCACTTGGAAGATATTACACGACCGTTACTAACGCAGTAGAAAATCCGAATGTGAACAGACAGAACTGCCAGACAGAACGAAAGATAATTTGGCGGTTCGTTCACTCATTCACTCACCTTCACTCATTTATACAATAAATGCTATAGTCAAATCAGATTTCATATTTACAACAGTTGAATTATAACTCATTTAAAATAAACATGAGCTAAGATTAATTTTTGTATAAATTAATAACCATAAATTCAACAGAACCCTTATAGTTTCGCCATGTCCTGTCTGCCTGTCCGCGGCTTAGCTCAGAGAGTCTTAGCTGTAATTTGGTATGGATATAAATATCAATCATGCCGACAAAGCTGTGCAATAAAATTTTAAAGAAAATTAGGGTTCTTCTGGTACACTTAAAGTGAGGGGTTATTTTTTCTTAACTACCCCATAGTGTGAAGTGTCGTTGGATAGGTTTTTTAAAAATAATGGAGGTTTACGAAAATCATTATTTGATGCTAGTGTTCTTTTCACAAATATTTTGTAGTTGGGCTCATTTTGTAAGAGTCAAGTGCCCCCCCCCACGGCCATTACAGGCCATACACTTTCGCTTTTTAATAATACTAAAAACAAAAATTATAATAAACTGTTGTTATCACGTATGTTGTTATGTATCTAGTGTTACTTAGCATTTAAAAATACCACGGGGAATTTGCGTAACATTGAAATAATAAATCACGCAACCCAAACAGCGCTTTAGAAGCTCGATCCACAGACAGGGCATTTGCGGTCAAGGACATTCGACCGCCATTTTTTTGGTAGTTTTGATTGAGTGGAAGATAGTATGGATAAGACTTTTTAATATTTTTGGGAACGTATTTCTTCTCTGGAGATTTTTTTTTTTCGTTTCTCTTTCTTTCGAGAGTTTTATTCAGATGTGTTTAATATGTGGGAAGGGGAGGCGAGTGAAAGCACAGACGGCCATCGATGCACTGGCGTGCGTTTATTGTTACTCACACAACCAAACATGCATACGCTACATCTCCTATCCCTATTTAAACCACAGTTGTAAATAAGAACCTAAATATATTAAAAAAACGGTTTGTAATTAACAGCAGTTCTTTTTCTTAAGGGGCTAGTCCGGGAATTTTCAAGATTTTTGTTGAATCAGATCTCATTATCTACGTCAGTAAATGTATTGATTTTCTAAAATATGTTATTGGACTCTATTATCTACGCTTACACTAAGGCCAAAACATGTTTGGTAAAAATCTTCTCGATACAAATGTTATCCAAAGCAGCGTCTTCGATTCTCGTTATTTGAATCTGAGAGGTAAATGGTAATTTATTGGTCGCCGAAATTTAGTTACAAGATAGGTCTCCGACTGCTTTATGTTTTTCCTAAGCAAATTTACAAATCAAATTAGTACTTTTTATATAAACTGAGAAAGTAAATTTGGCACTTACGCCATTTACTTGGAGCGCGCGAACATTATTTCTTTCTCTGTTAAACACGTGCGGAGAAGCTTAGCGTCATCACTTTCCTTTCTTGAGCTCAGTCGCCCATGATCTTTGCCGACGACGGATGTGCGCTCGGTGGCGCTCCAAGCCGCCCGGCTCACGAAATAATTTTATTTGGAGAAGACGTACCTACTATGAGTAGGTCCATCACATCCGTCCATCCGATCCGTTACATTGACAATATTTCTAAATCGATTTTTAATTAAATAAATATAGGTTGGGTCCATACCTGCTGCTTGTATACTTAGTAAGGTTTAATCAAGTTTGTGATACTATCACTTTCAAGGTCGACACTAATAATACGAGTACACTACGCAAAGGGTATATGTGTATGTACAGTGGACGGCACATCAAGGTATACTTTTTTTTTTTCAAATTAGATGTTATTATTATACTACCTAGTTACAGATTTTATTTTTATAGTACAACACAGGCAGGCGCGAGAGTAATAGTTAGGTATTTCTATTATTCAACCAAATGCGGTTTTTTAGAATTATTTTTATTGTGTTAGGTAGGTAAGATATAATTTATTTATTGATTCAAAAGTAAAGTTTGCATACTCGTTACGTAATTTTATAGCCTATACCTAGCTTACAAAAAACCAGCCAAGTGTGTGCGGGGCCAAGTCTTATTTCCAGTCAAAGGATTATATCCCTCACGGGGGAACAACTAAGGATTTTTCCCGCTGTCCCCCAGTATGTTCACTCGAAAAAAAGAAAACAGGGGACAGTGGGAATAAATATTACCGTTCTCCCACGTTACAAATTATAATTATAAAATGAATGACTGATTTACGAGTATTTTTATTCAAATGATATTTTGGATGAGTAATAATTATTTATAAAAAAATAATTATAATATTGAACAAAATGAACTCATATATTTTTAACTGACAGTTTATTATTTTGTTAGTGCTCTGATTACGATAAAACTTGGGTTAGTGGACTATTCCATTAAGAAAACAACAATTTTTTTTTCTATGAGTTAATGGGTTTGATGAAACTCGGTTAAGAGCACTATTTTGCCAAGGAAACAATGAGGCAATGTTAAAAATAAAAAAAATCAAGAATCTTAGTTTTTATGACAAAATAGAACCTCTAATAAATATAAGGAAATATTGTCACACTTTAGAAATTCTAAAATACTTAATGAATTTCTAAAGAGATATCGTAAGCTTTGCCATGACAAATCAAAACTAAAACGTGTCAACGTCTTAGCAAAATAACGTAAAACCTCTCGTGTGGTAATAATCGGCCCATGAAACTGAACAACTTTCGTTCCAAAACTTTTTTAAACTCGTATTTTTTTCAAACAAGGTGATCAGCTGATCGAGTTAATTTGTATGAAAGTTTAAAAACATTTTTGACGGTACTTAGGTGTCACGTGGGATCGATCTCTGACATAAAGAGAGAACTGCCGCAAGCTTAAGAGTAAAGTTGGTGCCCGGAACAACATCCTGAGACGCCTTACCACTACTCGCTGGGGAGCCAGCGCACGCGTTCTTCGAACGAGTTGTTTTGCTCTCGCTTACTCAGCAGGCGAATATTCGAGTCCAGTTTGGGCTTGTTTAGCCCATGCAAGAAATGTGGACACAGCTCTCCACGAATCATGACGTATAGTCACAGGCACCCTGAAACCGACACCACTGAGAAAGCTTTACTCCATGGCAGGAATTGTTCCACCCAGCGTGAGACGTGAGGTCGCTTGCGATATTGAAAGAGCGAAACAGTCTCAAGACAGCAGGCACCTCCTTTACGACACAACTCTCCTCTTTCCCGTCTCAAGAGTCGCCGCAGCTTCCTCAAGAACTCCACACCCATCTAAAAAGACCCACTTTTAGCACGTAAACATCCTATCAGATCCTCGTTTTAACACATTATTAAAAAGAACTCCACACCTATCTAAAAAGACCCCCTTTTAGCACGTAAACATCCTATCAGATCCTCGTTTTAACACATTATTACAATTTTTACGAACGAACACGTTATATTTTTATCACTAGCGAATCGCGATGCACAGGACTGTCCATACTAGGCAGTGTTGGCAGGGTCACCATGCATGAGGTATAGAGACACAGGAGCGTGTCAGAATGAAAGACGTGTTGTGCGTCAGACAAACATATTGACTACAAGCTACTTAGATGCTAAATTATAACTATCTAGATGTGGTTGAAGTGAGTCATACATATACAACAGTTGGCTGAATAAAATACATTTTTTGCCTATTGACAAGCAAACAATTTAGGTATGAAGTTAGCTGTCATCGTATGTCATCAAATGTGTTTTAGTGATGCCAGACCAAGCGCCCTAATAATTTCAGTGGTAAACACAAATAGTCGATGCTTTATCAATAAAATTTCGCGGCGTGGGCAGTCTGATATAATACTAAAGTAAAAGTTTTACAATTAAATATATTTAAATAGCAGATCAAGCTTTACACGTGGCGCAAGATTCTGTGCCATATTCAAAGATGAAGTTTGACATTTGTGTAATTTTTTTATATATCTCGTTTGTCAAGGCAGAGAATCAGCCGTATATCAAATCAAATAAAAATATTTTATTCAAATTAAGATTTTTATGAATCATTTTTCGTCGTCAAAGCTACCATGGATGGCACGGCTACAGGTTACTTTTTGGAGGGCACTTGGAAATTAAATGATTTTATAAAAAAATAAACAACCGTGTAGTATTTTGAGCAAAAAAAAATGAAAAATATATTTAGGAACCAACCTTATATCTCGAAATGGTTTTGCATTTAGCATACTTTTTTTAAAACTTTGCATACCCAATTTTATTGACAAAACAGAAACTTTTGATCTTGATTTGAACCAAATATTTGATATAAGATTTCTTTGGTACCAATTACTCATCATAATGACAGTGAAAGAAAAAAATAATTGATGTGTTGAAGTGACGTGTGTGTGATAAAAATATTATAAAGACATTTATAGTGATCGTCCTGTTTAATCTAACACAAAGAAAAAAATAGACACGATGAAAACATTATGTATTTCCGGAAACATTCACAATATTGATCGTATTTGAAATAAGTAGATACGTATCGATCGTATTGTAAATCGTAAATAAACATCACATTTTTATTTTTTTGCATCCAATTAATAAATTGACTTCAGTTTGGAAACAATGGAATAAAAATACTCGAAAATCTGTAGGTATTTTATAAATAAATTAAAGTGGTGACAACGGGAATTATTTTCCCCTTGTCCCCTATATAATTTTCAAGTGAAGATACTAGAAGACAACAACTACTGAACGGATTGGTATGAAAGAAATTTGGAATAAAGTTAGTTTATACCCTGGAACACATAGGACACTTACTTAGGATACTTTTTACGGGAAAAGGCTTATTCCCACGGGAAAATCTTACACAACGCGAGCGTAGCCGCGGGCGGACCGTATTATAGTAATTCAAATTATACTTACTATTACAATGTCAAAATGTCTGGAATCTTGAAATACTAAATCTTTTATTTTTAGGTGAAATTATAATCATTACTACCCTACACTCCACTACACTAAAGACCAATTAAAATAAAATAAAAAATATATACTCAAAGAGCGAATCATACATAGTAATATACTTTGCGCGATTACATCAAATTAAACAAATATAATATTTTATCATTGTCGCAGAGGTCATAGACCCGCCTCGATGTTTTAGAGCGGGGTCTGTGCGGGGCGGCGCGGGGAGCGGCTGAACGACGCGGGGCGCTGCCCGCGCCGTCTTCCTTAGACACACCTCTTGCGCAACAATTTTTTTTCGGCGTAGCGCCTTAACCTACTGGTTGGTTCGTTACGGGCTGAAATAACCTCGTCATTATCATCATCTTCCGCGGCTTCGGAGGGGTCTACTAAGGTTGTTTCAGCACTCTCAAACTCACACTCTTCTTCCTCTCCTGCATCCGAAATTGTGTCGCTGTTTTCAAACTCACACTCAGCCGCGGCTTCGGAGGGGTCTATTAAGGTTGTTTCAGCACTCTCAAACTCACACTCTTCTTCCTCTCCTGCATCCGAAATTGTGTCGCTGTTTTCCGTGTGATCTAATAATGACCCTGCTGACGTCATCTGTGACTGCTGCGATGATCTCGTAAGCATCTGAGGTGACAAGGCTGATGACGGTGACGTCGTTGACGAGGTAAGCGGTTGAGGCGGCGACGTTAATGGTGACGGCAGCGACGTTGGCGGCGATAAAGACGGTAAGGGTGGCAGCGGTGATGTCGACGGTGAAGGTAAGTGTGTCTCTGTGTTTGCAGCTATGCCCAAATCACGATCCCAACCATTAACGTTATCAAACGTTCCTTTATATAATAACATTTGATTTATGTGCTTTTTTATATATTGGTTGTTTGTCAAATCTTGTACTAAATATAAAACATTTCCTAATCTTTTAATTACAAGTCCCTTCATCCAATAAAACTTGTCTTTATGAACATATTTCTTAAACATTATACAATCCCCCTTTGAAAACTTCCTTCTCTTTTTATATTTGTTATCCTCACTATCCTTATGTGGTGTACACTGAAACGTTACATTAGAGTCCGATGCAGTGGGCGGGGTCGAAGAGGCCGATGCATTATCAATTTTAATTAAATCTAAACGCGATTTCATTTTCCGACCGTACAACATTTCAGCCAGCGAAAAACCTGTGGCAGAATGAGTGGAGTTTCTATAGTCAAAAATATATCCTAATAAGTTTAGTCTGCTTTCTCTTGTATTTCGCACGGTTAATTTTTTCACAATTTTAACGTAGCTTTCCGCCTGACCGTTACTGGCCGGGTGATAAGCCGGTGACGTCACATGTGAAATCCCATTCATTTCACAAAATTGTCTAAATTGTTGTGATGTAAAAGATGTGCCATTGTCGCTAACGAGTAAATTTGGCAAGCCATACCGTGACATAAAATCACATAGTTTTTCTATCAAAGCGGCTCAATACTCAATACTCAATTTATTGACAACAACAAGCTGCAAGTCAAAATACAAAAACAAATAACATTGTTATTTTTCAAAACGGAAACACTCACGTATTAAACAATATCACAATACAAAATTAATAATAATGTATAAAAATCACGTATCGTTCAATAATGAAGCAAATAACACTTAGTAAGAAGGGCTACTTAGTGTAGCGTTAAAAAAGAAGAGCTAGCTAACCTGTGGTCGACGACCACAGGCGAAACGTGAAATTTAGGTGTACAAAGAAAGAGTTAGTTAAATTTGTCCGAACGGTATAATATCAATTTAAAAAGGCCTAGAAATTGCCAAGCATGAGCCGAGAGTCGAGTCCTGTGGGGACTCCGTCGATATCGTGTCGCTGGAGTAGTGTTGTGTTGTGGTGTATCGATGCAGGAAGGTGTACCAAAACCGCGGAGTACCCCGAGAGAGTATAGCCAAACGGGAACCAAAAAAGGAGGGCCAGAGAAACCTAAAGGGCCTTTTTAGAATTTAGAAAATAGAATTTAAATTTGGCAAAATCCGCATACAAAAATACACTGATACAAAAAACAGGCTAAAGAAGGATGGGCAGTATCCCAGGGGGGAAGCCGGAGCGCGGGTCTGCGGCACTCAGCTGGCACGGGCGCGGGCGCGCACAACGCAGGGGTCCAGGCACGTCCAACGCCCGGTGGCCTCAGGGGTCCGGAACCACGGCGAGAGAACGAGAAAGGCTCGGAGGGACCCTCGTGTGGGTGCCGCAGAGACCGGAAATACACTGTAAAGATGTACAAGGAAATAATCGACATCCGACCAAGACACGGAAAGAAAAAAGTACGTCGATAAAAACCAGGAGGAAGACAGCACAAGACTTACCCGGCAGGTCCAAAGTAGGAATCCGCGATATTTATTATCAGCGATATCAGATTTATTAGTACTCCGACTTAATATTCACCGCATTAGCAAGAGATACCGTATCCCAAGCCAGACAGATATTTATTTAGAAAAAATTCAAGCACGTTCAAGGGATAAAACGTTTCTCTCTCCTGACAGACGACAACTGAGAAAAAACAATCAACAATTTAGAAAAAGGTCAAACCAAGAAAATTTTAAATTTGAAAATGTGACATAAAAACCGGCCAAAAGAAAAAAGAGCCATTCCAAAAAGGTTATTAAAAAAACCTGCAGTAATGCTGCAGACATCCCTTCACCAGAAAAAAATCCTCCAACTCGAAAAAGGGAAAAAAATCTTCGAGATGGCAACCCTCGAAGGAAGTTGACCACCCTAGAACAAAAGCCGAATTGTTCCAAGTCAACTATGAAAGGAAAAAAAAAAATATCGATAAAAATTTATCGACACTCTACCCCATCACTACAAACCAACGAACACGTCATGTTCCCAGCACGAGCGGCTCATAAACGACTCACTGGCCCCAGGATAAGAAACCACCGGTGTCCCAAAAGAAGCCAAGTCAATCCACCAGGAAAAAAGAGGAGGACGGAAATGGCTTGGAGAAAGAAAAAGGAAAGTTGTCAACCACAACAGAAAAAGGTGGAGACAACCGAAGGAAACACCGATGACGTGGTATCCCTGAGCCAGGAGGAAAATGTATGATACGTAAAGGATAGAAAGGGAAATTTGGAAATTAGGAAATGTTGGAATATCGGAATGTTGGAATGTCACTAAGTTTTAAAACATAAACGCGCCTACAAACGATATTATTTACACACCTAAATGCTAAAAGTAAAAACTATACAAAATATAAACAAGTAGTTTTTGAACTACTGGTAAAGAGTTTACAAGTCGAAACTGTCAGTTCGCCCGTAATCGGCGGCAAGAGAAGAAAAACTTCAAATAGACCGTGCGCGAAAACTGACAGACGACTTGTAAACAAAGAGCTATCAAACGAGGGCCGACGCTCGCCCACGTCATCGTGTTCATCCCGAAACACGTCAGACGCCGACGAACATCGGAAACACTCGGAACGGCTCGGAAAAAGGGCTCGACGGCGCAGTTGGTAGGCAACCAACGCCGTCAAAGACGAGGTCGGGGTTCGAACTCGACCCGGACAAAAAAATTAAAAAGGACCTGACGATAGCCTTAACAGGCTGACTGCGCAAAGCAGCGGTCACCGTCCTGCCGCGACAAAAAAAAGCGCGCTTCGGGACAAAAATTTTGCCCCGGTTCAATCTCAGCGGAATGACGCAACATGGGCCAGGTCAGAGGCCTATGGCAGCTCGAAAACCTGACCACATGTTGGTTGCGTCAATTCCGAACAACCTAAATACCTACAAACTAACACTAAGATATAACCTATACCTAACCTATACCTACAAACTAACACTAAGATAGGTCAATCTGGCCAGACACACACACACACACACCAAAACCACAAAAGGCGTATGAAGTATTAAACTTAGTGACATTCAAAAGAAAAAAGGATGCCAAAACGTGAATCTAAGCCAAATTATGAGAAGAAAAGTTGGTACACGTTTGCCTGAAGGCTTTTAGAATTTAGAAAAATAATGTTCCAGGGGAACAGGGAAAAGAGGGTCTATTTCAAAATTTATGAACCCTCGTGCGGGGAAACTGGATAAACACGAAACGATAATCGGGGACTATTTCAACGACCGCGTCTTAGTATGGACAAATTGAAGGCACCAAAGATACGTCACACGATTACCGCAACTGTCGGCCAACCCACGGCATACAGTCTTGGCTACTCGTGGACAGCACCCAGTGTACACTTCTTTGCATACAAGAGGCTCGTAAATAGCCCCACGAGTTCTGCGGGCGGGTAAAAAAACTAGACAAGGAAAAACGAGTATAAAGGGGAAAAAAATCTTCGAGATGGCAACCCTCGAAGGAAGTTGACCACCCTAGAACAAAAGCCGAATTGTTCCAAGTCAACTATGAAAGGAAAAAAAAAAAAAATATCGATAAAAATTTATCGACACTCTAAAACGACCAGTCGCAGGTGACGAGTCAAAGGACCCGGTGGAATACAAACGATTCACCATGCGGCTGAAGCAACGCAATGAAGGCAGATGCCTAGCTTCAGCAGCGGGTCTACTTCTATGAATCGCTGCAGATCTCGATTGCACTGCATATAAACTGCGGTGAAGATCTTATAATAAGTCCATATCCAAATGTAAATATAACGTACAGTCTCTACAAACTATAAAATATTGTTTTCTAGGTGTTATTATTAAAAATATAACTTTACAATTTATTTCACTCAAATACAATTTAAACGAATGCAAAAAAAAAAAAAAAAAAAAAAAAAAAAAAAAAAAAAAAAAAAAAAAAAAAAAAAAAACATTTGTAGCGTTAAAAAAGAAGAGCTAGCTAACCCGAAACGTGAAATTTAGGTGTACAAAGAAAGAGTTAGTTAAATTTGTCCGAACGGTATAATATCAATTTAAAAAGGCCTAGAAATTGCCAAGCATGAGCCGAGAGTCGAGTCCTGTGGGGACTCCGTCGATATCGTGTCGCTGGAGTAGTGTTGTGTTGTGGTGTATCGATGCAGGAAGGTGTACCAAAACCGCGGAGTACCCCGAGAGAGTATAGCCAAACGGGAACCAAAAAAGGAGGGCCAGAGAAACCTAAAGGGCCTTTTTAGAATTTAGAAAATAGAATTTAAATTTGGCAAAATCCGCATACAAAAATACACTGATACAAAAAACAGGCTAAAGAAGGATGGGCAGTATCCCAGGGGGAAGCCGGAGCGCGGGTCTGCGGCACCCACACGAGGGTCCCTCCGAGCCTTTCTCGTTCTCTCGCCGTGGTTCCGGACCCCTGAGGCCACCGGGCGTTGGACGTGCCTGGACCCCTGCGTTGTGCGCGCCCGCGCCCGTGCCAGCTGAGTGCCGCAGACCCGCGCTCCGGCTTCCCCCCTGGGATACTGCCCATCCTTCTTTAGCCTGTTTTTTGTATCAGTGTATTTTTGTATGCGGATTTTGCCAAATTTAAATTCTATTTTCCTCCCTCGTGTGGGTGCCGCAGAGACCGGAAATACACTGTAAAGATGTACAAGGAAATAATCGACATCCGACCAAGACACGGAAAGAAAAAAGTACGTCGATAAAAACCAGGAGGAAGACAGCACAAGACTTACCCGGCAGGTCCAAAGTAGGAATCCGCGATATTTATTATCAGCGATATCAGATTTATTAGTACTCCGACTTAATATTCACCGCATTAGCAAGAGATACCGTATCCCAAGCCAGACAGATATTTATTTAGAAAAAATTCAAGCACGTTCAAGGGATAAAACGTTTCTCTCTCCTGACAGACGACAACTGAGAAAAAACAATCAACAATTTAGAAAAAGGTCAAACCAAGAAAATTTTAAATTTGAAAATGTGACATAAAAACCGGCCAAAAGAAAAAAGAGCCATTCCAAAAAGGTTATTAAAAAAACCTGCAGTAATGCTGCATTAGCTACTACCTGTCAGTCTGTTGATAATTGGTGTAAAGACTACTGGGTTATAAATAAATAAAAACTTTTTCAGTGTTAACGTAAGTAGATGTAGGTATGCACAGACACTGCACGTACGCACTCGGCTGTGGCCAACGGTCGACTGCCCCCCACTGCGTTTGCGCATACACCACATCCCTCCTTTATTTTTATTTTTAGAACAATCGCAGTTAAGCATAAACCGAATTACAATACAACTCAACTTCTTACTTAAATAAACTTTAATGTTATTGATTTTAATTGACTAAATTATATTGATAATAAAAGTACATAAATTAAATTTTATTACATCTATTTTGCCTAATATTTAAATTAGTTATTGTTTTTATGACTAATCGATTCTTTCATCCAGATCATTATTACTTCGATCAACCACAGTCCACGAATCATTTACCTTCTTTAAATGAACTATATTTCTGCGATACTCTTTGCCAGTTTCATCATTGCGTATGTTAATATCACCACCATTTACTTCTGTGACTGTATGTGTGGTAGGATTGAAGTTGGTGGTCAATTTATTATCTTTTAAAATGTTTTTAACCAGTACTTTTTCCCCTATTTCTAAGTTATTTTCCACCGCTTTTCTTTTCCGATCTCCATATTCTTTCCCTTTTCTTTCATTTGTTTGTCTCTGTCTCTCACTTCTGTATCTATTGTTTTATATTCCATATCTGGTGCGGATGGAATCTTGTCTCGAAAAATTCTTCTATAGAATAACTCGGACGGAGATTTTCCTGTAATAGAATGGGGAGTGCTATTATACATCATAAGATAAATTAAAGATGTCTTCCTTCCAATCCTTATTTTCCGCTTGACTTATCTTGAGTCGTTTTAAAACGTCTCTATTTTGCCTCTCGACCTCTCCGTTCATTTGCGGCCAGTATGGAATTGTGTTATATAAAATTATACCACATTCTTTACAGTAGTTTTGAAAAATCTCACTTGTGAATTGATTTCCATTATCACACGTCAAAGTTGCAGGGTAACCTAGTCTTGAAAAAAATTCTTTTAATACTTTTATTGTATCGGTTGAAGTGATATTGCGCATGACTTTAATTTCTTTATATCTACTATAGTAGTCGACTAGTATCAGCAGGTAATCGCGACTAGGAAGGGGTCCCATGAAGTCCATCGCTACATCAACCCAAGGTTCAGTGAGAAGCGATCGTCTCTTCATTGGGTGTGGTGGAGTAGGATTAGACACTAGTGTACAACCTCGACAGTTCTTTACTAGTTGCTCAGCATCCTTGTCAATTCTAGGCCACCACACCTTAGTTCTAAGCCGGGCCTTCATCGCTACTATGCCTGGATGGCCTTCATGGGCCACTTCCAGTACACGTTGACGCAAACAATGTGGTATAACTATTCTAGTTCCACGAAGAAGGATATTGCTGTTAAAACAAGTTCATTTTGTATGATTTTAAAGTTGTTGGACGAATCATGCCAGTCATTATTAAAAATGCCATTTTTGACTCTCAAAATCTCTTTGTCTCGTGCCGAGAATTCTTCAATTTCATTCATAGGAATTGCAATAGGTCGGCTAAAACTTACAATTTGGTTTATATAATTTTCGGAGTCAAAAGGTTCTGATGAAGAGGCTTTACACAGTCTAGAAATTGTGTCAGCTATATTGGATTTACCTGGGCGGTAGACAACTTTATATCTGTAAGCCTGTAACCGAAGTACCCACCGTTCTATACGAGCACATGGTTTAGATGTTCTTCCAAAAATGGTCTCCAATGGTTTGTGATCGCTTATCAGTTCAAAGTCCTTGCCAAACAGATATATTTTAAAATGTTCTACGGCCCAAACGAGCGCAAGGGTTCTTTTTCTGTTTGACAATATCTTTTTTCACAGTCTGTGAGAGCCTTGTGACCGTAAGCGATCACACGCGGGCCATTTTTGCCAATTTGGACCAGCACTGCGCCCAAACCCACAGGAGAGGCATCGGCAATGACTTGTGTTTTGTCGAGAGGATTGTAGTAGCCTAAGGTTTTAATGTTAGATAAACTTTCTTTTAAGACTTCAAACGCTTTTTGTTGCTTATCTGTCCAAAATTTCTCAATGTTTGCAGACTTCCCGAGGCCTAGACGCAGCAACTCCCGTAAAGGTGCAGTAAGGGTTGCTAAGTTGGGGACCCACTTGCTTATAAAGTTAACCAACCCCAAAAAGCTTTGAATTTCTTCAATACTCTTTGGTGCCCTGCTAGTTTTAATAGCGGTTAAATATTTTCCAAGAGGCCGTATCCCATTTACAGAAAGTTCATGGCCCAGAAATTCAGTTTTTTGGGTCTTGTAAATACATTTAGTTTCGTTTAATAGAACGTTATTCTTTCAAAACTTGCAACACCTTACTTAATCTTTCGTCGTGTTCCTGTTCAGTAGAACCGTGAATGATATCATCAATGAAGTTGAATGTTCCTTCACAGCCTAACAACATTTTTTCCAAAATTTTTTGGAACATTTCAGGAGCGCAAGAAATTCCGAACATAAGCCTTTTGTATCGAAATAGACCTTTTTTGGTACTGAAGATAGTAATGTAACGACAATCTTTATGAATTTCAAGTTGATGAAAAGCATTCTTTATATCGAGTTTCGAAAAGTATTGAGCTTGATGGAAATTTGGAAGTAATTCGTTCATTGTTGGGAGGGGATGATTTTCTCTTATTATGGCTTCGTTAGCTCTTCTCATATCGATACAAATACGTACCTCATCTTGACCTTCTTTCAGAACCGGAACCATTGGCGATACCCAAGGCGAGGGTTCATTAACCTCCTCGATGATATCGGCATCTTTGAGTTCCTTCAGTTTTTTCTCAACCAATTTTTCTAGAGGGATCGGAATTCGCCTATATGGTTGTATAACTGGCTTAACTGTTTGATCTATTGGGATCTGAACAGTAACTCCCTTAAATTTAGGAAAATTTCGATGTTCTGTCTTATTAGTGACTGCGTTGACTGCGGTGCCCGATGCGAAGCACACCTAATTCGATTGCTGTCTCTTTGCCCAGTAGATCACGCGTTCCATTTTTAATGACGTATACGATTGATTTTGTGGTTTTGTTATTGACCGAGATATTTGCTTCAAAGGAACCGATAATGTCTAAGGGTTTGTTACTACCGTAAGATATAAGCGTCTTATTAGGCTTGCGTATCTGATTGGAGACAGCCACTTTTTTACTTTTAAGAAACTGCCATGTTTTGTCAGTAACAACATTACATTTGCTCCCTGAGTCAATTAGAACATCAATGGTTACTCCCCCAATATCACATTTTATCGTGTCGTCTTCATCTAGATGGAAAATGTATTCAATCTGAGAATTATCATTTTTCCCGCAGTTTCCATTTCTGTTGTCATCATTAGCGTCATTGTCTTTTTCCAGGTTAAAAATATAGTCAATTTCAGATTTTTCAGTATCTTTTTTGTTTCAAGTTTTGGTTTTTTATTTGAAGTCTCTTTCCAGTTGTTTAAAAATTGTCTTTTCTGTCGAGTCCTACAACATTCCCTGAAATGTCCGATAAAACCACATTTCACGCACCGTTTATCCTTAGCCGGGCATTTTTCGTCGACGGATAAATGAGTGGGGCTACCGCATCTGGTACAGCGTGTATTCGACGGCTGCTGACTTCGGAATGGTTTATTATGTTTTTTCTTGTAGTCAATTTTATTTATTTCCATTTTATTTACATTATTTGATTGATTTGCGTTAATGTTTTTAAATTGTTCCAACTGCCTTGCTACAACTTCCAGTGCATTCGCTTTACTTATAATGTCATCTAGTGTTATAGTATCTCCAGCTTCTAATATTTTTTTCCTCAGTTCGGTTAATCGACATTTTTCGGTTATTTGATCTATAATATGGTCTTCTTTATTTTGAAATTGACATTTTTCAGCTTGATTTCTCAATCTTAGTAAAAATCGTTCAAACTGTTCGCCTTCTTCCTGTTTCGTTAATCGGAAGAGGTATCGCTCGTAAATTCGACTTTGCTTTGGTGCAAAGTAACTGTCCAATTTTTTTAAAGCTATTTCATAGATATCTACTCCTTCCAATTCCTCGGCATGGGCCCCAGGTAGGTTATAATAAACTTCTTGGAGCGCCATCCCACCAACGTGAAGAAGGGTTGCTCGTTTTTTTATCGGTGTGTCGATATTTGCAGCCAGTAAATAAATTTCGAGGGCCCTTTTCCATCTTTCCCACCGGGTACCGACAGATGTCGGATCTCCCTCACAATCAAAATGGTCTAGGTTCGGGAGAGAGGATGATGCGTGAGTCATTTTGGGGCGATCTGCAATATAATTTTGACTCTTAATATTGCGTGGCTATTTACTAATTAGATTTAGTAACAGTGCATAATTTAACTGCGTAACCTTTTACTTCGTAGTAAATAAATATTACTACTAGTCTGCCTACGGAAACCGGTTTGTTAGACTACAACGATAACAGTACTCGCCGGTCGGGGGTTAGGCAGAGACAGAGCGCGTCGGATAGTCGAGTCGAGTTAGCGCACGACCGCGCAGCTTACGTGTGTTTTGTTATAGATGGAAGTTTGCCGGTTACGGTGAAGGAAATCGTGAAGGAAATCGCTCAGGATATTTAATTATGTCAAGTAGTCAAATTTATAATGGACGGATGGCCAAAGAAAATAAGTGATCCTCGTTTAAAACCGTATTTTCTTTGTAGGACACAGTTGCGTTATGAGGGGCCACAAAGTGGTTATACCAGAAAATTTACGAGAAAAAATTTTGGCAGAACTACATAAATCACATTTAGGTATAGTAAAAACTAAGTCAGAGGTGCGGTCAAGAATGTGGTTTCCAGGTATAGATGCAGCCGTGGAGCACATGATAGGTACTTGCAACATATGTTTACAGCTGCGTACTTCGCCACCGCGTTCACTGCTATCACAGTGGAAGCCATCATTTAAACCCTTTGATAGGATACATTTGGTTTTTTAGACAATAAAAGCAAAGCGATGTGGTCCATAATTAACACAGAGACAGGCCGTAACCGAATGGAACGCATTGACTTTACGGAATTAATAAAAACCGACAGTAATGGTAAGCCGCTTAGCACTAAACACGAGGTAACTAATAGCCTAAATGAGGAGTTTGTCGGCGCCGCCCTGAGGTCTGCTGAAAGTCTGATTCGGAATGCGCCCTAATTTATCTACTAACACAACAATTACACAAAACAAAACAAAAATACAAAATAATCACATTTATTTATTAAACAAGAAAAACATACACACAGACAAAAATTACCAATGCATTACTATTTTATTCATCGTCAATATCTGTGTACTCGTAATTATGTGGTCCGAGCTGAAGTTCTCTTAGTATGACTTGCGTGTGTTGTTTGGCGAGCGGCCAGCGCTCGCTCAGCTCGTTGTTCCTCACGGCGAGCGGCCCGAGCGCGCGGCACACGCCTGGCGCCGCGCGGCCGCAACGCGCATTGTACTCGTGCAAGCGCGCCGAGTCAGTCTTCACGTTCCACACGCTGCAATCGCCAGGGTCACAATACACCTGTGCTGAGCCTATCTTGACGACGCTTGTGACTCGTAGCAATTTTCCAGTGACGCCAACTGAAAAATAAAGCTATTATTTTACAATAATGAATAACAGAAACGGGTGGTTATTGTCATATTCTGAAGAAAGTAGTGAAAGATATTCGTCACACGCAATGTGAATGGGGAGTAATTAGAGAGGTTTCTAAGGTAAACGCTCATAGCTCGTTGCCTGACTCGTTAACACTGGAAGACCAACCGGTGAATCATTAGTATATTACTGCCGCGGCCGCAAAATTAGTTAATGGTGGAAGAGGGCACGTTTAAAATTCGAGCCGCAGGCGAAGACTTTTATTGTGTACGAGTCCAGCAAGAGTTATTGCGGCCGAGGCTTGTATAGTGTTTTTCTCCGAAATATGCGAGGAAATAATAAAATTCTAAAAAAAGGTGTTACTTTTGATTTAGATGTCTACTTGTATCGTACTAAACTTATAATTTCTAATATTTATATCACTTTAACCTCTACTTCGACTTCTAGAACCATCCATTGTTATAATATTTCCCTAATTCAATGATATTAGTTAACTCCATCATGAAAAACTACGATAAACATAGTACTTAGTACTATAAAAATAACATTCCAGATGGAACATGAAAAAAAATATTGCGAATATCCTCAATTAAATAGATAGGTAGTGTATTAAGTAAATATTTAGAATTTTGTACTTCCTTTTGGAGTCGGTGCCAGCCAAAAATTGAAGATGACGAAACTACGAGTATTAATTATTTATCGAATGAAACCTACCCGGACTTTCTTGGTAGTCGCTCCTGTCGTTATCCCTGCGTTTGGTCGGGTGCGGCATTGCATCCCGCGCAGCACAACAAAACATTTATATCATAAGCGCCCACTACACTCTCGTCCGAAGTTCTTCGACGAAGTCTCACGAAGTGTCAAATTGGTGTAAAAGTGAAGCCCGAAGTTGCACGAAGTGCCTCTATACTCTCGTCTTCGGCTTACTTCGATCAACTTCGCAAGTAGTGTAGTGGACGCTATAGACTATCAAAGAATTTTATTGATAGTCATATAGAAATATGTACTGACTTAACGACGACGACGACTTAAAACAGTTGCCCACGACTAATCGACGATTTTTTGGCTGGCACCGACTCCAAAAGGAAGTACAAAATTCTAAATATTTACTTAATACACTACCTATCTATTTAATTGAGGATATTGGCAATATTTTTTTTCATGTTCCATCTGGAATGTTATTTTATTTGTTACTTTTTAGTGGAGATAACCATATAAGGCAATTTGAAGGAGGTTTCTATTTTTTTGTTAAAATTATTTTTATTTTATGATTTTCAGTGTTTTATTCAATATATTTTATGTAAGTAATTAATCCTAACCGCGACACATTTTCTATTATTTTTCTTCATTATCCAAAGCTAGGTTTTGTTATTTAACAGTTTCAGTACAAAGATATTATATTTTTGGCATTTGCTTAGTTTAGACTGCGTCTTTCGAGCTTTGCAACCGCGTTTAGTTGTTTATATAATAGTTTCTAAAATAACATACCTAAGTTAAACTGGGTAAGAAGCTACGAAGTAAGAGGTCATTTGGTAGTCCAGCTGGCCACTAAACTGACAATGCTAAGAGGAAACAATAGCTTCGCGATCCTAACGAAATAGGTATTTAGGAAAACATTTGCTATCGCTCGTGCGCTCATGCCCCCGGGAGAGAGAGAGCGAGAGCGTTGCAGCTCGCCGACAATAGATACTTTTCTTGATGAAATTCCCACTACGGGAGTAAACGGTTTCCAATTACTAAATTTCAACAAATCACTTTGACACAGCTTTAATAAAAAAAATTACGTTACTTGAGGTGCCTATATAAGTTTGAATCTATTGCGAATTTTGAAAAAAGCAAAAACTATAAACCTAGTCATTCATTGTGTTAATAACATACTAAAAAATCATGGAGATTGGAAAATATATATAGAAGTGGAAAAACGTTTTCTCTTTTTGTATGGACGAGCACGATTCTTCCCTTAAGCTTACAGTTTACCCCGATACTTGGGCTATTCGTAAGGAGTTTCAGGTTTGAGATGGTATCTTGAAAGTCTATCGTTAGTTGATTACAGATAGTGAACGTAGGCTGGCTTCTTCTTTTTCTTCATATTGTGGATTGTAAGGTCGACAACCAACCTCACACACCCTGTTACACAATTAATATAGTACTGGGCCCTTGTCAAAACCCACTGACTTAGTTCGAGTAACGACGCCTTCTGTAGATATTAGAGCCGAGACACACGGCTTAACGTGCCTTCCGAAACACGGAATAATCTTTATTTTCAGACAATCGGGTGATTCAGGCAGCAATGTCCCAACTAAACTGGAGAAAGTCTCACAAGGACATTTTCGTTTAAGAGTGTCTTCACCGGGATTCGAACCCGAAACCTCCGTAAAAAGATTAAAACACTCGACCACTCGGCCATAGAAGCTAAATTATTTGTGATTTCCAATACAATATCCGAAGATTGCAGGTTCTTCTCCTGTCACGGTCGCCAATAATGTGATAAAATCGAATAAATGGAACAAGGGAAACGTAGATTTTCAGCAAACTGACAAAACAAATTTATTTCGTTGCCTAGCAACATTCCACCACAAACGGTATCGCGCGCGATGCATGTTGCTATCACTGGTTGAGGAGTTTCCGCTTTTATCTCTTATTCCATCATCAGATTTTAACAAAATTGGTATGGATCTATCCCTAAAGCACGTTCTATCGAGTGAAAAAAGAATCATCAAAATCGGTTGAAAACTGACTGAGATATGACTAAAAAATAGACGAATAACGACGCGAATGCTACATTCCGTTGAGGAATTTCCAAGTTTTACCTCATGTTCCACCATCAGATTTTGACGAAATTAATATGGGACCACCTCGAGAGTAAATCCTATCGAATGAAAAAAGAATTATTAAAATCGGTTAACAATTGGCGGAGATATCTAATAACATATATAAAAAAAAAAAAATACAGACGAATTGAGAACCTCCTCCTTTTTTGAAGTCGGTTAAAAAATAAATAAAAAAGACGAAAATTACAAACCGCCATATTGCGCGCTTTTCCTTTTTTTTGTTCTGTACCAGTGTCATACAGAGCATACATACAGCCAACTCTAGAGCCAACTAATTTTTCAAAAAAAAAATTCCCGACTGCTGGAAGCAGGCAGTAGTCATCCCTATCCACAAAGCTGGCCCGAAAGATAATCCTGCCAACTATCGACCAATATCACTACTTAGCATTTTTTCAAAAATCCTTGAAAATTTGTTAACACAGACTGGTCAACTATTTAACTAAACACGATCTTATATCAGAATGTTAATTTGGTTTTCAGTGTGGAAAGTCTACTGAAGATGCCATTGGGTTGTTACTTGACACGGTGTCTGGAGCGCTGGATAAAGGTAGACCATGCTTAGGAGTTTTCCTGAACCTCGCCAAAGCCTTCGATACAGTTTCTTCTGGTATTCTGTTGAGAAAATTAGAAGCAATTGGCATACGAGGTCTGGCTTTGGAGTGGATATTGTCTTAGTTATTTTACTAGCATCAAATATGGCGTTCCTCAAGGTAGCATATTAGGTCCAACTCTTTTTATTATTTATATCAATGATATTGCACGCCTATTTAATAAACATGACTCGGTTAGTAATTTGTTATGCGGATGACACTGCCGTACTTTTTCAAGGAAATTCATGGACAGAAGTTTTTAAAAGTGCTGAAAGTGCTGAACCTTGGTATCTAACTGGTTAGACAGAAACTTGCTTACCCTTAACACAGAAAAAACCAAGTTTTTATGTTTTCACATCTCTAAACACTCAGCTTTGCGATCTCAATTTTCAAACACAATCCTTAAAATACATAGTTGTTCCTTGTCCATCCGATCTTCTGCCGCTTGTAACTGTAGGTCTATCCAAAGAATTGACTCATTAAAGTACCTTAGATGAACACTTATCATTCAAACAGCATATTCTTTTAACTTCTAAACGTATTAGAAGATTCGTCGGAGTCATGAAACTTTTACGTGATGGCGCTGATAAAGAAGTCCTTCGTTTAGTATATATGGCTTTATGTCAATCTCAGCTTACATACTGCATAGGTATTTGGGGTAGGGCCATAAAATCTTCTATGATCATACTGGAAAGAGCCTGAGCTCTTTCTTTTCTTAGTATTTTTATTTGCTCTTTTTTTAGTATTTTTATTATTGATTTCTGAAGATCAATAATAAAAATACTTTTAAAAACACCTTTCAGATCACGGAGACAAATACAAAGAGGAGGTGCCACAAGCAACTTAAGCCCGTCCCATAGCGGACTAAGTACTCTTACTACTAGCTATTAACTACCAGGCCTCGCTTCTGTCAGTGTTACTTTGGATTTTATGGATACGACACGAATATGACTTGGTTTGATTACAACCATTTTAATTGAAATTAGTGACGCAAAAATTATGAGCTGTGTTGTATCGTGCAACAGTACGAGTAATACAACTATTTCTAACGAAAAAAAGACATAATTCCACTCGTATGTGTTAGCTCGCGATTAAACGAGCAGGAAGATAAAGAGAAATATCTTATAAATGAGAGTAATATTATATTTAGGAGATTATTATTAATATTCCAAACAAATATTTACAGCAATAGTTAAATAAAGCAACTTTAATATATGATATAAATAGTATTTCAATTACATTAAAAATAATAATATAAAGTAAACAGAATAATATCACCTGCTTTATGAGGTCTGCACATCCAGACTGCCAGCACTCGACTATCGGAATTAGAATGACGCGCCGACTAGAGGGCGCCGTATTTATACAGTGGCGAAAACAAGCGCCTGGAGTGGGGAAGGCGTAAACAGCACGTGCACTACCACATTATATTATTATTACTACTGCACGTGCTGTTTTCGCACCATTACGTTTTTTTAAATTTACGTTTTTAATTATATTATTGTTCATTTACATAATTTACTTACTTAAACCTAATAATAAAATAAACAAATGCTGACAGTCGGCCGTCCTGTAATGTAGCTTGTCCTCAGGCTACATCTTACATTAAACTTTACGTTTATAATTAATAACTAATATTGTTACGAATCAACAATACAATTCTTGCTGCTAATTAAAGAGCGACTGATTTAGTTTTGTACAATAATAAGAAACTTTCTTTTGTGTAATCAGGACACATTTACAACTACCAAACATTCGCTTTAACTAACATAACCTATTCATAGGATTAGCTACACAAAACACCAGCAAATGCGCTAGTATCACTGATGATGTGACAGCCCGATTTTATATTTCTACAATTCATAAGAAACTTTTTCTTTTTTTGTACATATTTACACAAAAGGACCAGGGATGTCCCAGACTAAATAATTTTAGGACCAGGGATGTCCATAACTGTAGGTCCAGGGTAGACCTTAACTTCTGAGGACCAGGGATGTCCTTGTTTGTTTTCAGGACAAAGGTCCATTTACGTCGAAATTTTCCTACTGGTTTTAGGACCATGAGCTGAACAATTGGCAACATTCAAAATCTGCGTCGTTATGTCCTCGTAAACAACATATCGACGTGCGATGCATAAACCATACAGGAAAGAAAGTTTTTTTTTTTTTTCGATCGATCGGTACCCATAACCAATTGAATACAGAATACCGTACACAACTACTATGGTTTAAACTACCTTCAATGAATAATTCACCTTTGTAATTGGGGTCGTTGGTATATACTGACAGTTCATGATCCATGCTCGAAATTTCTAAGGAATCAATTGTTTTCTTTAATTTAATATGCGAGTGTTCCGCAATAGTTTGACTAATCATAGGAGGGACGTCCATAGCATTGTCAGTACAGGAACTATAATGGCCGCGTTCCGATTTGCGCTGACAGCACTTTGAGTACCCAAAACCGCGTACCGAAACACTGTCATCGGGATTATGGCAGCCATTGTGACGTCACGGATTGCGTCATGACTGCCGCCATCTTCCGCTAACGGCGCCCATGCTTCAGAGCGAAATTCACGTAAGCGTAATGCCAAATTCGTGCTTATTTATTTTTAAAAGTTAAATGTTTAATGTTTAAATGTAAAATTAACGTGTCTTATATTTATTTGGTGGAACAAAATTAAAAACACGTTATTCAATTATGAAATGGCGATAAATTACTGAAATGATTTAAATCAATCAGTTTTGTAGGTTAGGGCTGCCAGATGTTCGATAATAAAAGTATCGAGTAGTTTATGTATATATTACGATAGTTTTGACTCAGGCACATACATACATAAGATAATATCATAGGCAATCTGATAAAATATAAATATAAATATCAAACATTCTTTTTTGGTTTTTTTTTTTTTTATTTCAGGTGCCTATTTACATCTCCATTTTTAAAAATTCGCATACTTTTTCTTATTTTGGGTACTAGCCATGTAAAAGTGCTGTTTTCACAGCTGTACGATACTTTTTTTAATACGTATAATAATTTAGAAATTTGCCAGTTTTGGTACGGTAATCAACAAGACTGGCAAGACTGAGTTATAAGCAGTTTCAGCGCGCTCAAACGCCGTTCCGTTTTGATTTCGCTCATGAGCCGTATTATCGCGATTTCTGAATCGGTACGCGAGTAATCGCTGTCAGTACTTTGAGCCGTGAAATCTGATTCGGAATACAGCCAATGAGATCCAGTTTAGTACCAATACCATCTACCGTAACATCGAATTCCCTAGAATAGGAATGCAAGTTACGATTCGATCTTTATGAAGATCGATTCAACTGCATACGATCTAGCGATTTCATGAATCGATTCATTTCAATGCGATCTCTAAGCGAATCGATTCAAATGTAGGGAGAATCAAATCAAAAACATACGATCCGATCCAAGAATCGATTCAAAAGGCTTACGGTTCATTAAGATTATAAAAAAAATCGATTCAAAGCAGGAAATCTTGCATCCCTACCTTAGAACGAGTAAATTATTTGTATCAAATTTTTCATCACACTTGTACAACATTCGTTTTCCGAAGTCAAGATTTTTCATTTGGTTTGGGACAAACATCTTAAGACTCCTAGTACAATTTCTTATTGGTGGTATGGTTTTAGCATAGTATTGCTCTGTCTCATGTCTAATTCTACTGTATTTTCCACATTTATTTAGTGGTACCTAACTGACACTGTTAATGTAAAAGGCCAATCTAGTTATAATTTATACAACGGGTCCGTTTTTGTCCCTTGTGAACGTAGCTCGTTTTCATTAGGAAACCCTTTGTCTATTTTACGATCGCGTTTGTGATAGTGATTTCACCCAAAACAAAATGCAATGACGGATCTAAGTGACATCTTATGGAAATAAATATATTTTTTTTTTTAGTTTGATCACAGACAGGGTTAATTAAAATTCCGCGCGTTACGCAAGTAGGTACGTCAAAAGTTTATCCGGGTCATTAAACCTAACAACTTTAGCCCCTAACCTGACGGACCTATTATTTCACACAGGCCAACCATATCAAAGAGTAATCTTCTAAAAAATATGAGTACTTACGTCCGTCTGGCATTCAGATAAATGCTCACCACGGCGCCCACATGAATGCTCGGCTCGGCGACTGCGCGAACTCTCAGCTCAGCGACTGCGTCATCGCTCGGCTCAGCGACTGCGTCATCGCTCGGCTCAGCGACTGCGCCAACGCTCGGCCCGGCGACTGCGCCAACGCTCGGCCCGGCGACTGCGCCAACGCTCGGCCCGGCGATTGCGCCAACGCTCGGCCCGGCGACTGCGCCAACGCTCGGCCCGGCGACTGCGCCAACGCTCGGCCCGGCGACTGCGCCAACGCTCGGCCCGGCGACTGCGCCAACGCTCGGCCCGGCGACTGCGCCAACGCTCGGCCCGGCGACTGCGCCAACGCTCGGCCCGGCGACTGCGCCAACGCTCGGCCCGGCGACTGCGCCAACGCTCGGCCCGGCGACTGCGCCAACGCTCGGCCCGGCGACTGCGCCAACGCTCGGCCCGGCGACTGCGCCAACGCTCGGCCCGGCGACTTCACGTTTCTTCATGCGAAGTACTGCATCTCACTTGATTAGGAGATCAATGTTTGCTCCCGCCAACTGTTGGGTAGCTAGCCGCGTCGACCACAATGGAGCACAAAGCCGATAGTTCAACTCGTCTGTAAATGAAAAATAATAAACGCAGAATATCTGTTCAAGGGAAGTATCCCACTTCTGAAATGTTAGCTCGCGATTAAACGAGCAGGAAGATAAAGAGAAATATCTTATAAATGAGAGTAATATTATATTTAGGAGATTATTATTAATATTCCAAACAAATATTTACAGCAATAGTTAAATAAAGCAACTTTAATATATGATATAAATAGTATTTCAATTACATTAAAAATAATAATATAAAGTAAACAGAATAATATCACCTGCTTTATGAGGTCTGCACATCCAGACTGCCAGCACTCGACTATCGGAATAAGAATGACGCGCCGACTAGAGGGCGCCGTATTTATACAGTGGCGAAAACAAGCGCCTGGAGTGGGGAAGGCGTAAACAGCACGTGCACTACCCACGGAGACAAATACAAAGAGGAGCTGCCCTAAGATGTTTTCTATATGATAGCGGGGGTCGCCATTGGGAGGGGGGGCGGCTCCCCTTTACTTACTAGCACGCCCACGCCGGATGACCGCGTTCAATGGACCGTACCCACGACGTCGGCACCCTGTTCGTCGTCCAACAAAGACTCTTCCGCTCAGACTGTTATATTTAGTGACGAAATAGGAAAAGGAATAGGCTACTTGCTTAGTAATAATGTTAAGCAAAAAGTATTAAATATTTGTATGCCGGGCGCCTCCTTCAAAGAAATAACTGATAAAATGTTAGGAATGAGCTATACAAAAAATACAACAGTTATTTTATTACTAAGTAATAGTAGCGGTTTGGATAAACAGGGTTTAAATAATTTTATTCAATCCTGCTCGACCCTTCAGGTCCAAAAATGTATAATAGGCACATTACCATATATAAAGTCGCAGGAAAAGTCGTATAACAATAGTTTATTTAATTTTAACAAATATTTATACAATTTGACTTGTCATAGTGACAAACTTTTTATTTTTGACATTAATATATTTAATTCTTTTTATTTGACAAAAGGTACATTGTATCTAACTCATTTTTATAGAAAACAATTAGCTAATTTGTTAGCTAAAAATATTGTTGACCCTGTTATACAATGTATAACAAATGATTATAGTCACCGCGGTATTCATGTATCTAGGAACAGTAAATCTCAAAATTTAAACTAGTTTCACGGACAAAGGGAAAGCAATTTGAGATTATTCATCAGAATATTCAAAGCTTTTCATGCAAGGAACTTGAGATTGAGTTGTTCCTGGAAACTAGGAAAACTGACGTTTTATGTTTAACAGAGCACTGGCTGAAAGACTATCAAATGATTATTAACTATGATAATTATTATATTGCCAGTACCTTCAATCGAAAGTCCGACGGTGGAGGCTCATTTATATTATTACGGAAAAACATAAAATCAAAAGAGCGCAAAGATATTGTTGGACTTTCGAAGGCAGGTTGTATTGAACTGTCCTCTGTTGAGTTGGAAAAACATATTATAGTTTGCGTTTACAGACCCCCTTATGACCAGAACTTTCAAAATTTTGAGTTAATTATGGAAGATGTATTAAAATTAATAGTAAAGTCTAATAATAAATCTCACATAGTCTGCGGAGATTTTAATGTAGATTTGTTAGTAAATTCAACCTATAAAAGCAGGCTACTTGGTTTATTTAAATCATTTAATTTGGTTAACATTTTCCTAGAGCCAACAAGAATCACAGCGACTTCGGCTACTTGTCTCGATAATTTTTACTGTGATTGTAATTATTCCAGCAAACAAATAATAAACTCTCTTCAATCAGATCACAATGGACAAGCAGTGACTTTTCCTATTAGTCCGAAAAAAGAGAGTATTTCAATAAAGAAAAGATCTGTAACCGCGAGTAAAATTGAAAAATACAATAAAGCATTATGCGATAAACTGCCTGTTCCAAATTATGATTTGAATGATCCAAATTGTTTTTATAAAGAGTTCTTTTCTTTATTACATTGTGAGTTTGAGGATATATTTAAAGTTAAGACAATTAACATTAAGCCTAGATTCAGATTTAGTGACTGGGCTACTAGGGGCATTCGCATTAGTAGAGATAGGTTATTCGAATTATATGCTGAAAAGGCGTATAACCATAGTGAAATCTTCATTGAATATGTTAGAACTTTTTCAAAAACTTTTAAAAAGGTTTGTGCATTAGCAAAGGCCAACTATATTAAAAACAAAATAGTTTCGGCTGATAATGTTGTAAAGACGATTTGGAAGGTGATAAACTGCGAAACGGGAAAAGCTAAACTATACGACAACAGACATT
Source organism: Carpatolechia fugitivella (assembly GCA_951230895.1). Classification (NCBI taxonomy): domain Eukaryota; kingdom Metazoa; phylum Arthropoda; class Insecta; order Lepidoptera; family Gelechiidae; genus Carpatolechia; species Carpatolechia fugitivella. Next base: position 9,249 of record CATNWD010000075.1, on the reverse strand, counting down.
CATTAAATACTGTTAGTGGTATCATTACTGCAGATGAAGATATTGCTCAAGAATTTGAAACATTTTTCACAAACATTCCATTAAAAACTACAGAGCCGCTTAATTCCTCACCTTCTTCTGCTCGCGATCTGCTGAATGCTAATGTTCAAAGGTGCCCAACTGTGTTTGAGTTTAGGCATATAAACCCGCAGGTAGTGATTAAAACTTTTAAGGAATTAAAGCTAAAAGATACTGAAGACTTATTTGGTATGTCGGTTAAGTTGTGTAGTTCTATAATCGAAACTCTGGCACCTTACCTAGCATTTTTATTCAATTCTTGTGTTGATCAGGGTGTATTTCCAGATTTAATGAAACATAGTAAAATAATACCTTTATTTAAGTCAGGAGATAAAAAGGATCCCGGTAACTTTAGGCCAGTGTCTATACTTCCGGTACTCAGTAAAATTTTTGAAAGGATAATACTTAATCAAATGCTGTCTCATTTTAATCTGAACCATCTACTCCATAATCAACAGTTCGGATTTACTAAGGGGCGTTCGACCACCGACGCTGCAGTTGCTCTCCTACATCACGTGTACGGGGCTTGGGAGGAGTCGCAGGATGCTATTGGGGTGTTCTGTGACCTATCTAAAGCTTTCGACTGCGTCGATCACGAGACGCTGCTAATAAAGCTGGAACATTATGGAGTTAGAGACGGAGCCCTAAATTTGATCAGTTCCTATCTAGAAAATAGAATTCAAAGAGTTCAAATAAACAGCACGAAGTCACTGGGATCTAAAGTCAAAATCGGCGTGCCACAGGGCTCAATTCTTGGACCGTTCCTATTCTTAGTATATATAAATGACCTGCCTTTTATGGTACAAAACCGATCTAGGATAGTGTTATTTGCTGATGATACTTCTCTAATTTTCAAAGCTAGCAGACATAATCAAGATATTGACGAAGTAAATGACGCTCTTTCCCAGATCCATGATTGGTTTACGACAAATAATTTAATGTTGAATCCCAAGAAAACAAAATGTATAAAATTTTCATTGCCTAATGTAAGGAACAACAACTTAGCTATTGTCTTGAATAACGAAAATTTGCAATATGTAAATGAAACAGTTTTCTTGGGGATCACTATCGACGCAAGGTTACAATGGGACCCTCATTTAAATGCGTTATCCGCAAGGCTCAGCTCGGCGGCATACGCAGTCAGAAAGATTCGTCAACTGACTGACGTTGCTACTGCCAGACTTGTATATTTCAGCTATTTTCACAGCATTATGTCCTACGGAATTTTATTGTGGGGTCAAGCTGCTAACATAAATAATATCTTTGTGTTACAGAAGAGGGCGATACGTTCCATATATGAATTGCGTGGTCGTGATTCCCTAAGGGAATTGTTTAAAGAAATTGATATCCTCACAGTATCCTCACAGTACATATTTGAAAACATCTTGTATGTCCGGAAGAACACAATGCTATTTCCTAAGAATTCTGATATACATAATATAAATACTAGAAATAAAAATAAAATAGCGCACCCAAAGTTTAGACTGTGCACAGTTAATAATTCATTCATGGGGAACTGTATTCGCTTCTATAATAAAATACCAGATGATATTGTAAATCTGTCCGATAGCCAATTTAAAGCTAAAATTAAAACTATTTTATGTTCTAAGGCCTATTATACGATAAATGATTACTTAGATGATAAAAACGTCTGGTCAACTGTTGTTCCAAATCAACGGAGTAGATTGTAATTATGACTCATGTATGATTCTTTATATATTTAAAAGAAAAGTACAAAAGATACAATTCCTGTGGAGTTTCTTCTGGCCGTTCTTCTCCACAGAGGGCGTACACTGGTAGTGAACGTGCCATCCATGATAGCTTTGACGTCGAAAAATGATTTGTAAAAATCTTAATTCGAATAAAAAATTTTGACTTTGACTTTGACTTTGACTTTGAGATGAAGTTCTGCTAACCATCTAGCGGTCAATAGCAAAACTAGCTTTGCAGCTAGACACTAATGAACAGTACTTAATTTCGCTATTACACACAAGATGGTTCTGTTCGTTAAGTTCGTTACGCTGTATAATGTTGCCAGGCAAGTGAAAAAAACAAAAAAATCGGACCATTTTTTAAAAATTGATCTCTCTTCTTTTTTGTATTATGTAGTCGATTTTAATGTAGGATTACCTTATAATATGAGCAATTGTGATATACAGGATGGCCCATTTAGATGGGTCAGTATGGGTAACTCTGAAACTATAAGACATAAAAAGATCTGATAAGAAGAAGATCTCTTAATTATCCTGTAAATTTAAGTGTGCAATAAAGAATATATATATATATATAAAGAATATATTATATAAAAAGATCTGTTCAATTTTGACACGGGATTTCACGTAAGTCCTTTATCATCTCCCTTACTTACTACCAAGTTAAAGGAAACATCCTTGCCCAAAATGTGATATTTTGATGTCATGTATTTAATTATAAATATTGAGTAAGTTCATCAATATTATCTGCATTATTTAATTGTATGCTACAAAAATTAATATTTTATACAAATATATATTTTTAGATTCCATATCTGGCCACCCAGCTTACTATACAAAATACATGAACGAATGAGCATGAATGAAACAGGTCATATAACGTTCTACATTCAAGAAGTTATTCTACTTGGCGATAGATGGCGTTGCACTTTCTCGAAGGAATAAGTTACGAGCATTGAAAATTGCATTAAAAAAATACTAACGAGTGGAATTATGTCTTTTTTTCGTTAGAAATAGTTGTATTACTCCTGTTGCACGATACAACACAGCATATAATTTTTGCGTCACTAATTTCAATTAAAATGGTTGTAATCAAACCAAGTCATATTCGTGTCGTATCCATAAAATCCAAAGTAACACTGACAGAAGCGACGCCTGGTGGTTAATAGCTAGTAGTAAGAGTACTTAGTCCGCTATGAGACGGGACTAAGTTGCTTGTGGCACCTCCTCTTTGTATTTGTCTCCGTGGCACTACCACATTATATTATTATTACTACTGCACGTGCTGTTTTCGCACCATTACGTTTTTTAAAATTTACGTTTTTAATTATATTATTGTTCATTTACATAATTTACTTACTTAAACCTAATAATAAAATAAACAAATGCTGACATATGTATTTTTTTAATGCAATTTTTAATGCTCGTAATTTATTCCTTCGAAAAAGTTCGGCGACAGCAACGCCATCTATCGCCAAGAAGAATAACTTCTTGACTGTAGAAGGTTATGTGGGATGGTTTTTGGATTGCGAAGTGAAAACTCGTAATTAATCTTGAAAAACTGATTTTATTTTTATCAGAGCACAGCACACCGCCATTCCCTTGCAAACCCGCCTCTCTCTCTCTCTCATCGTTCTCTCGCTCACTCATACTCCCTTGCGTTCCGTTCCTACATTTCGGCCTTCCTGCTTTTGTCTGTCCCCAGACAAATTAAATCTAAGTCTCTTTAGCTTTACAAAATACTACATAATAGCTTTACCAAACTTAACTTACAAAAATACCCCTTACAAAAGTTTAACAAATATAAACCACTCTTTACCAAAAACAAAACACACTTATAGGATGTTTTACAAATATAAACAAAAATAAACTTACGAGTGTTAAACAAGAATACTTCTTACAAAAGTTTCACAAAAATAAACCAGGCCTTATAAAAAATAAAACTTACAACTACAAAGTTAAACATTACCTAGTTTTCTTTTAAGTAATAATAATAATAATAATAAAATTTATTGTTTAAAAATTACAGTTAATACAATCTTAAGATATAGTAATAAATGTAGGTAAATATTGTATTACTCTAAAAACCCTGCTCCTTAAACTAAGATTATCTCTTGTATTTTAAGGAGCAGTGCTCGACCGTGGAATTTAAATTTTACCTTACATTCCATTACACTGCTAATAATGATCGATAGAATTTATAAACATGTTGTGAGTGTGTGAGTGTGTATAAGTGAGCATTTATAGTGTGTATGTGATGAATGTAAGTTCATTTAGGTTACGACTTCCTTATCTATAACTGATATACAAACAACAATAACATAGTAATACTGTTACTACACTCTGACAAATGCGTTATGCCTGAAACAAAAATAATACAAATTAATCATCAGAATCATCACCACATAGAGGCCACTTTTTCATGTGATCGGCAGAGGTCGACGTCCTATTAGGGCCTTCTGCAGAACTATCAAGTTTCTCCACCTCATACCTATCTTTCCCCTTGGACTGGGTAATCTTGTAGGGACCTAAATATTTGGGTCGCAACTTCAATCCAGGGCCGAACTGCGTCCTCTTTATAGCCACGCGATCTCCTAGATTATAAGAAACACTCAGCTTTCTCTTTTTATTGTAGCCTCTCGCATTTTCTTCCTGTATTTTCAAAATCTGTTCTCTAGCTTTCAGTCTATTTTCCTCTCTGTCTTCGGAATATTGTTTGGCATCTTCTTCTTGCATTTCAATTATTCTTAAAACTTCTTGGCATCTCATTTTCGTACCTATAAGCAGTTCAAATGGCGTAGTATTTATGCTATGTTGGAACGTGCTGTTCAAAGCTCTTTGTACTTTGCTTACATAGCGGTACCAAACACCATCATTCTCTATGCACAGCTTAGTCAAAGCTGGTATAAGAACTCTATGCACCCTTTCCACCTGCCCATTACCACGAGGGACTCCTGTAGTAATCTTAATATGTTGGATATTTTCCTGCCTGCAATATTCTTGGAATTCTTGGCTTGTGAAAGCCGTACCTCTGTCTGTTATTATTCTGCGAGGATTTCCGAACGTCTGCTGATGAACTCGTAATTTATTAAGAGTCTCCGTGCTTGAAGTAGACTTCGTGGGATACAACCATACAAACTTTGTGAACGAATCTATAACTGTAAGTATGTGATTATATTGCTTCTTCGTCTCCGTTAATGGTCCAATATGATCCAGATGCAACGTGTCAAAAGGTAAGCTCTCTTTATTTATTGGGTTCAAAAATCCTTCTTGTTTTCCCCCCTTCCTAGCTGCTAATAAACATGGAATACAGCTTCGCAAAAAGTCTTCAATTTTTCTATCAATGTCTCTAATATAATAGTCTTTGTTAAGTAAATCTTTCATTTTTGTTTTTCCAAAATGACCATTCGTCTCATCTCATCGCCTCATCTTCGTGCCAACCCTGTGCTCCAACTCATAGTCATATTCATTTAACATCAGCACCCATCTTGCTACTTTAGCTGTTAAGTCTTTCTTTCTCAGCGTTAACTCGAAAGCCTTGCAATCCGTCACAATCTTGAAATGGATACCATAGAGGTAGTGCCGGAACTTCTTTACTCCTTCAATTACAGCTAGTGCCTCTAATTCATAACTGGAATATCTACTTTGAGCCTCATTCGTTCTTCTGCTCATATAATGCACTGGATGTAAGCCTGAATTGGAATGATACTGCATTAAAATAGCTGCATAAGCTGAACTGGATGCGTTGGTGTGCAGTTCCGTCTTTAGCTGAGGATCAAATATCTTTAAAACTGGTTCATTCATTAATTTAGACTTCAGATTATAAAATGCACTTCTTTGCTCTTCTTCAAATACAAACTCTTTATTCTTCTTTAATAAATCTGTCAAGGGTTAGTTTAGTTAGTTAGTTAGTTGGTGGGCTCCCGTTTCCGCAATTAGACTCTGAATTGGTCCGTTTTACGTTCGGTTTTGGCTGGTTACTCCAACCAGCCCAGCTCCTTCCAGAAGCTCAGAAGCCTCCTGGGACTGTCACAGGCTTCGCGGAGCGACCCCACATTCTGGAGGATTTTTGCCCATTGGTCAGTCAACCCTATGCATTCCAGGATTACCTGAGTGACCGTTTCTTCTGCTTCCAGACATCCTCTGCATAGAGGGCTGTCCGTCGCGCCGATGGTGAATAGGTGTTTATTGAGAGGTATGTGACCTGTTAAACTGCCTACAACTATTCGGAGGTTTTTACGGTTTAGGCTGAGAAGTCTGTGTGTTAGTCTCGGCGATAGTATTGGGATCACCGCCTTCGACTGTCTGCAGCTTGTAAGGGTTTTGCCAACACTGTATAATTCTCAATGTACTTTCTGAAGTATCCTGTCAACCCAACGAAACTATGTAATTCTTTCAGAGTTCTTGGTTCAGGATAAGCTGCTACAACTTTAATTTTATCTGTGCTTGGCCTTACCTCGCTATCTTCGATTATATGACCAAGATATTCTATCTTTCTTTGTAGTAAATTTGCCTTCTTCCAGTTAATAGACAGTCCATATCTCGATGCTACTTCTAATACTTCTTTTAATCTCTGGAGAGCTTGTTCTTCATCTTGCGCTGGAATAATAATGTCATCAATAAACATCAACATAGTCCCCTTAGCGATCAAATCTCTGAAAACTATACTGACAAATCTCATAAACGTCTTCGGACAGATAGACAATCCAAACGGAGCACGTAAGAACTCAAACTGCCCATGATGAGTAACAAAAGATGTATATCGTACAGACTCTTCGCTAACCTTCAAATGAAAGAAACCATTTTTCAAATCAAGTACGCTGAATATCTTTGCGCCTTGTAACTTGTCAATTAAATCATCGATAACTGGCAGTGGGAATTAGTCTTTCACTATCTTTCTGTTAAGCTGCCGGTAATCCACACATACTCTAGTAGAATCATTTTTCTTTCGAACTAAAACCAATGGACTAGAATAATCCGAATAACTCACCTGTATAATACCATCTCTTAACCATTCTTCTACCTGCTCCTCAACTAGCTGCTGCTCCGCCAATGAGAGTCGACGAGGTCGCTGCGCAACAGGTATGTCGTCTTTCAATATGATTTTTAGCTGTATAGGCGCCTCCTCTGTCTTCATAGGTTGGTATTCTTCAACACACTTTAATACCTCTTCTCTGATGGCTGGATTCCTGACGTGATCTAAAACAACACCTACACAACTTGTAAAACAGTCTATGTTTCCTAACCAATCGCAATTGTCAGGTAAAAATTGTACACACCCGTCTCTAAACAAAATAGTACATAGTTTAAGGAAATCGTTACCCAAAATTGCCTCGAACGGCATCTTTTCACCATTTACTACATGAAAAGTTACATCTTTATACACCTTACTGTCGATCTCGACACTTAAACACACCTTTCCAAGAGAAAACACCTTAGTTTGACCAAGACCGGTCAACATTATACGATCATCAGACAACGAAGTGTGTTTTCCCTTCGTAATACAATTAAAAGTTGAACTAGACAGTAAATTCACCTCTGAACCTGTGTCCACTAACGACTTAATTAAACTGTTACACATTTTAATAGAAATTACGCTTTGTTTTCTATTAATTTCGTCATTTTCCGCCCGAGATTGCATGACTTTTTTTTTTTTTAAATTATGGCACTAGTTGGGCTTTGTGCCGGTGTCAAGTTTTATAAAAGGTAGGGAAACTAATAAAACGGTAAAAAAAAGAGCTCAACAAAGTTGAAAGTTAGGTAAAATTATTATACATATCTACATCAAAAATAAATAAAAAATTAAATAACTAAAACATGAAGAGACTGGAGGAATCAAGACAATATAACGACATACGAGAGCAGGTGAAGATAAACCTAGTCTAAAGAATCAACACCGTAGTCATGCAAGGTAGGACAAACACGAGACCGTTCCACCTTTTTACCCACGACGGACGGAACGGAACGGAGGCGGTATATGCGTTTGGGGTAAGAGGTTGTTTGTTTGTTTGTTTGTTTGTTTGTTTGTTTGTTTGTTTGTTTGTTACCTTCTATCTCGAAAACCACTGGACCGATTTAGTTCCGGTTTTTTGCATTGAAAAGGTATCACTTCAACTTAGGATCTTAGATATGTTTTATGTAGGTAGACCATCAGGGAGCGCTGCAGCAGCCAGATAAGTTGGCAACACAGGAGTTATCAAAAACTACCGAATCGATTTCGATGCAGTTTTTTGCATTCAAAAGGCTTCATATTGGAGCTGGTTGTTAGACATGCTTTGGGGCGGTAGACCACCAGGGAGCCCTGCAGCAGCCACATAAGTTGGTACTACAGGAGTTCTCAAAAAGTACTGAATCGATTTCGATGCGGTTTTTTGCATTCAAAAGGTTTCATCTTGGAGCGGGTTCTTAGATACGTTTTATGGAGGTAGACCACGAGCGCTGCAGCAACCAGATAAGTTGGCACTACAGGAGTTCTCAAAAAGTACTGAATCGATTTCGATGCGGTTTATTGCATTAAAAAGGATTCATTTTGGAGCTGGTTGTTGGGTATGTTTTGAGGCGGTAGACCACCAGGGAGCCCTGCAGTAGCCAGATAAGTTGGCATTACAGGAGTTTTCAAAACTACTGAACCGGTATCTTTACAGATCAGGTTCTTGGACATGTTTTATGGCGCATGGTGGTAGACTATAAAGAAATACTGCAACAGCGAGGATAGGTGGCCGATTCCGATGCGGTTATTTGCACCCACGACGGATCGGCGAAGGTATATAATAAGTACGTTAAAGGCAAATAAAATTTTAGTACCTATGTTATTGCGTTATATTTCTAAGTCTCTCTAATTCTTGTAATGCTAAATTATTATGTGGGTTATTAAATAATTTGCGTTGGTCCAAGCCGCATATCACCACACCATCCAATGAGCGAACCCTACTGAGGGCTACGTAGGCTTGCCCTTTGGCAAACATTTTGTTGCCCAAATAAACAACAGCCTTGTCAACTGTTGTCCCTTGTAACGTACTTTCCAAAAAGTTTAAAATAAAAACAAAATTTAAAATTTAAAAAAACCCACGCCGGATTTTAAAACATATTCAAATAAAAAACAAAATTGAAAATTTTAAAAAACCCACGCCGTATGTTAAATTATATTAGAATAAAAAGAATTAAATAACATTTTTGGAAATCCCCCGACCAGAGTCAAATAAGATAAGAAATATAAAATAAAGAAATCTATAAAAAGAGTGATTTCTCACGAAATCCGCCACACAAACAACTAATTATGACCTTTCTTAGTCCTTACGTTTACGTACCTACTTACCTTTTGCTTTCTCGTAGTGATAGACACAGCAATAATATTTATTAATTTAGGTACTATTACATACTCATCTATCTAATAATATGATACAAATCCAATAAAAAACGTCGGGGGCTGCCATCATCGCTCTCTTTGTTCGAAATTTCAGTTTAAATATTATAACTACTT